>CAHIKZ030000755.1:440000-796319 GCA_903632075.3 Acanthosepion pharaonis | reverse complement strand
CTTTCACCTTTTCTATTTTTACCAGATACCACTGAGAATAGTTTTTGATAAAGGTTAAGATGGCTTTTTTTTTATGTAGTATGTCTGAACAGAAAATAAATAGGCTGATAATATTTTGATATCTGGAAAATTGGAGTTATACTCTTCGGAATTAAAATTCGGAGATCCAAGTTCGAATTTCATTCGGGCTTGTTACATTCACTTGAGAATGGTATAGATCCCACATCTAATGGTTAAATAGTAAAAGTTGTATCTGTAAATATCATTATCTCCAGAGAACTTTAATTCAACATTCACTTGCAAAAAAAACCCAAAAAACAAACAAACAAAAAACAAATAAAATTCAAAATGTGTTCCCACTTTAAATAAGCCATCAATATTTGTTAATCAGTAAAAATAACAGATTAATTAATAAATCAATATACACTTTTTCATGTTTATGGCACGTGAATCAACAATAAAATACGAATTGGTTTCATCGACAAATTCCCACAGGCCATGAAAGGAAGGTTTTATTATCCTTATATCGAGTAAAATATTCTGGCAATTCCTGAAATGCACGCGTTTAGGATTTTCTCAGAAATAATCTTAGATTTTGAGAAGTGTTTAAAGATGACAATGACCTCCTAATGCAAAATCCTACTTATTAACCCATAGCGGAGGGGAAAGGGTGTATTAAATTCTGTGATCTTTCGAAAACCGTTTAATATACATGCTATGAAGAACTCCCTTCAGATTCATTACTTACACTTGGGAAAATTATGAATCCATCTCCCCGATCTAATGGTTAAATAGTAAAATTTGTATCATTTATCCCCAGAGAATTTTAATGCAACATTCACATTCAAAACAAGAAAAAAAATCCAACTGAAAATGTGTTTCCGCTTTAAATAAACCATAAATGTTTCATAAGCCCACCCCCAAAAAAAACAAATTAATTAATAAATTAATACAATGTTTTCAGTTTATGACACGTGAATCAACAATAAAATAAGAATTTTTTCATCGACACTTTCCCACAGTTTTAAAAGGAAAGTTTTATTATCCTTATATAGATTAATATATTCTGGCAAATCCTGAAATGCATGCGTTTAGGATTTTCTCAGAATCAAGTGTAAGCGCTTGTGTCGTCATGTGTTGCAGAGATATACAGGGTGTCCATAAAGTTCGTGTGCACTTTAAAAAAATTATAACTTTATTTGTATTTGCGATAGAAATAATCTGTAAAACAATGTTATAATACAGTATTTCAATAAGATGGAGCTCCTTGTCACTTTGTTCTGCGTGTAAGATAGTTTCTAAATCAAGAATTTCCTAAAAGATCGATCGGAAGGTGTGCATTTTATTGGCCTCCACGTTCGTCAGAATTGACTCCATTACATTTTTTGTATAAAGACATGTGGAAACGATTGTGTATGCAACCAAACCTAGTTCATTAGAAAATTTGAAAGCTAAAATAACTAATGTGATTTCAGGCATTACTGTAAATGAGTTGGCAAATGTTTTCCGTGAACTGCAAAATCGTATTACCCTTTGTATTGCTAATGATGGAGGACATGTGGAAACTTGAATAAAATGTTAATAAAACCTTAAAAAATATAGATTTACTTCTTTCTAATCCTTTTTACAAATTATTTCTATCGCAAATACAAATAAAGTTATAAAATTTTTAAAGTGCACAAGACCTTTATGGACAACCAGTATATTTCATATTCTGTTATCTCAGAATGATGTTACCTTTTTCTTTTTTCTTCCACACACACACACATATATATATATATATATATATATATATATATATATATATATATATATTATTGTTGTTATTTGCCCAAAGAATTGTGAGTTCAGTACCAGGCTACAGCAGTTGCGAACTAGAAAAAGCTTGCAATATGAGTACTGGTAAAAAATGATGGCTTTGACATTAGGCTTATAAGTTCCAAAAATTCATACACAGATGTCCTGAAGGGACATCATGGCCCAGGGGATAAAGACTTTGGTTGCATTCAGTGAGTAGAACCATAGAGTTGTGAGCTCAATGCCAGGCCACAGCAGTGGTGAACCAAAAACTTAGAGAGTTGAGTTAAAATTAACTAACGGAGACATCCGGACGCGGCATGGAACGTGGAACTAGAACATTCTACCCCTGTGGAAGAAATTTCAATCACCTGAAGAAGGTCGGAGCATACAACGGCCAAAATGCTGTGAATATGGCGATGAGTATAACAGTCCGAATAATGTAATAATACAAGTAATTATATTACCTCATCTCAGAGATGTAGACAGATATTCCTCTGTTTTCTTTTAACATTTTATTCTTCTTTGTTTTCATTTCATCTTTTTCTTAATTTTTTTTTTCTTTTTTTCTTTTTCTTTTCGTTTTCTTTCTCTTTTTCTTTCCTTTCTTTTTTCTTCCTCATTTGCTTTTATTAAACTTCGATTTCAGATTTCGTATTTTTTTAGTTTTGAGCATTTTTTTTCTTTCTTTCTTTATCAATTTTTTTCAGAGATTCTTCCATTTTTGTTTTTCATTTTCCCAAGGAAGGCAGTATATATATTCTAAAACGCAATGTATTACAGGGTTTTTCAGAATTCACAATTCTTTGGGTGAATAAAACAAAATGTTCTTTAAATGAAGAAAAGATTAAAATATATCATAAATTGCGATATAATCTCTGGTAAAAAATATATATATATATATATATTAATAACTGAGGAATCGGAGAGCCGAGTTCGAGTTACATTAACTTACCTGGTTATATCCTAAGGAAAGGTATGAATCCTCTTCTCCCCCAGCTATGGCCAAATAGCAGGACAGACTGGGTTCTATAGCCTTGGTTGGCAACCAGTTTAGCCGAAGAAAAACTGAAGTCTATCTTGCTCAAGAAACACCACTTCTACTAATGCTGCATTTACATAATGGCGCCCCTACGGCCCTAAGGGTCACGGGATAAAAAAAAGTCTATTTATTCGTATCTATGATAGTAAATGGAATACAAAACACACACACATTATATATATATATATATATATATACACACACTTCTAAATCTGTATCATCCCAAGCAAGGCAGTATAGCTTCTAAAACGCAATATGTTACAGGATGTGGCAGAATTAGGAATAGATAGCGATTGACATTACATTTAAATTCTTGCAGATTAAAATTGGCTGGAAAACATGGAGCCAGAAGTGAGCTCCACAATTGAGAAGTGTGAAGAAACTTGTAGCATAGAACTTACGGCTACATCTAACCAGCTCAACTATAAATTGGTGAGATCTCACTGACAGTCTAGTTCGGCGCTTAAATTCATAGAGTCTAGGTACCATAGTGATGAACTCATCCGAACAGTTACCCTGAAAGTATTTATAAGAATGCACAGTGAGGCAAACTTACGGCGGTGAGTAAGTGACTGAGGTCAATCTGCCAGATCATGACCAATAATATTGCTGATACTTCTTATCAAGGAACTCAAGGTAAACAGCAGTGACACCGGGCCTTATATGGTAGTAATATTCTAAGCATGGACAAATGGTAGACTTATAGATATGTAAGATAGATTCCCAAGAGAAAAATTGTCTTGCACGACACGGTGAACCGAACTTCTTAGCAGCTAACCTAGCAACGGATTTAGTATAGTCTTTCCCCTTCATATCAGCTGAGAGCATTAAACGAATTATTTTCCTGGAGGTTAGCATCAGCCATGCTGATGGAAGACAGAGAGGAGTCTTGCAGATGATCAATGGAGAGAAGTTTCGTCTTGGAGGCGTTAAAATTGGTAAGCAATCTTTTGCCCCAGTTAACGACAGATTTGAAGTTGTTTTAGACATTGGCTGCCTTGTCGGACTGATAAGCTTTACTATCGAAGTAGGAGTAAATGGTTGTGCCGTCAGCGTAGATGTCGAGTTGAGAGCTGATGTCATTGGGAATGATTGGTAAGTACCCTCTGTACTATGAGCGTCAAATGCATGTATAAAGGTGTTATCTATAAGGCTAGAGTCAAGCACAATGATTAGATTAAAAACAATTGCCGGTAGGCATAGATATTTGTTTCTCTTACAATACTGGAAGTCCGATCAAATTACTTTTATTATATTTTTCTTTTTTTAAGCATTAGGTTTCATAGCCGTCTACTTCCCTTGAAACTGGCAAGCGTTATCATATCAAACCCGGTCTACAGTAATAATTTTAAATTTCTCTTTTTCCTTTATTTAATTATTTATTTAATTAATTTTTCTTTTTAATCTTAAAAATGAATTCTACCTACACCTCATTTCATGCACTTTTTGTATTATGTTTTATTTTTGGATTACGAAGCAGTGTTCCTCCCATGTGACATCTGTGCATTTTTTAAAAATAAAAACATAAGATATACTTTGTGTCCCAGGAGCTGGAAAACAAGCGAAACTTAAGTTGCACACCAAAGCGTAGGTACATGTATATTTATTATGATATATCTTTTCGGTGTTTAACTACATCGAGCAGTATTATGTTTATGCTTACACCTCATGATTAAATTTGATGATTATTTATTTGCTTGCCTGTGTATGCACGCCAAAACGCGCGTATACGGTTGCTTAATCTGGTAATTTGATTTACCTAACTCTCTCTCTCTCTCTCTCTATCTCTCTCTATCTCTCTCTCTCTATATATATATATAAATATATATATATATATGAAAAAAATATATATACGGAAAAAACAAACAAAAATCCTTATATACAATTATGCTGTTTTAATGTTAATATGTCAACGTCGGATGTTTCGGTCTAATAAACCATCTTCAGGACATATTCATAAATTATAACATTACCAATACAACATGACAAAGACGATGTACATTAGAACAAGACTTATCCAAACAAATAACTGAAAGTTTTATAAGATCAGCGCTCCGTTTAAAACATGGTCACGTTATCGTCACGTGGGCGACGCTGTGAAAACGTATTACTAAAATTTGAGTATTTTGAATGAAAAATGAAAAGAATTCTATTTTGAACTAAAATTTATATGTACGCTTGTCGAGCATTAATCTCGCTAGAAAAGGGGAAATACTAAAGAAGCCAGGTCTAGTATTCACCGTGCGTGAATTAAAACAGCATAATTGTATATAAGGATTTTCGTTTGTTTTTTCCGTATATATTTTTCTTCATACTGATGATGTTTGAAATGTTTTAATATTATGGTCCTTGCCAAACTTTTTCGGACCGATAAAATGCCTGTATTAGATTGATGCTTTTAGTCGATTCGGGGAGTGGAAGGTGATTTCTAATTGATAAGCAGAGGAAATCTCTATTGATTTTGTCATAGCAGATATCTAGTTTCCTATTAGAGAAAATAAGAAATTTCGTGGAATTGTCTGATGGGATGATTCTTCCAGACAACTGTCTTTCACCCAGCTATTTCTAGAGAGAATCATGCAAGAAAACTTGAACGATCATGTTCCTTCAATCTCTATCGGTGACAGACCCGTCTGTAAATTAGGTTTTGCAGATGACATTTATCTCATAACAGGTAGTAACAGTGAGTTCCATGACTTGACCAATAAACTTGGAATGGAGCTAAGCTGCGAGAAATCCAAAGTAATGGTGAATAGCACAAACAGTAACACCTGCGTCAGCATTACCATGGATGGTATTCACTGGAGCAAGTGTCCAGTTTTAAATACCTAGGAGAAATCTTGTCTAAAGATGGTACCTGCAACTCGAAAATTCGCACACGGATTGTCGCAGCCATGGCAGCGATGACCAAATTGACAAGAATATGGAGGAGCAAAATCAACTTTCAAACAAAGTATCGAATGTACAAATCGCTGGTAGTATCCATTGTCCTATAATGGATGTGAAACGTGGACACTGTTAGCAGATACATAGAGAAGGATCCGAGAGTTTTAGAACAAATGCATGAAAAAACGGCCTTACACTTTTTATTGGGAACAAAATCCAATGAATTTGTGCTTTTCTGATGGCTGTCGTTGAATAGTGTGACTTCTGCATATGGATCCCCCCCTACGATTACAAAAGTCAAAAGATGATGATAATGGCGGTGATGATGATGATATATACCATAATCACATCAGTTACAAGAACGTAGTAGACGTTACCTGTTATGTTTCAAATTAGTCTAGAGATTACACAGTAGAAATAAATATTTAAGCAGCTACTGAATAGACTTGTTAACCTTTTGCTTCATATTTATTATTGATTACTTAATTATTAGTTGTTGACTATTATTGCTTTTACTCGTGTTTGTGTGTGCATGTTCGTAGATTGTTCATAAGGTTTGTTAATTACTTAATAAGTAATGGATATCTATCTCATCAGCATACCCGCTGGCCTTATCATCAGTACATTGGCCCCGAGGAGAAAACAGGATCGTTGGTAGATTCGTTATGGAATGATTAAATAATCAGTGCCCATTTCTTCATATCTTTGCTTGTATTACAAAGGGCATAGTTTAAGGAAAGCTTAAATAGACTTGGGCTCTCATTCCCTTTTTGTCGTACTCCTGATGAGGTTTGAAATGTTTCCATATTGAGGTCCTCGCTAGATATGTAAGATTTTGCGGAACGGCATAGTTCCTCTATTATATTGATATATTCAGTGGATACAGAACTTAGAAGGCGGCTTCCAATGGATGAAATGAGGAAGTCTCTGTTGGATTGTTTGATGATACCTATGCTGTTAGTGCCTCCTTTACCAAAATGAAAAATGTACTGAAGTTTGGAGAATTCAGGTTCATAAAAGCATGAAAGCTTTGTTAATATAATCTTCATTAATACTTTTTATTTCTTGTAATACTTGGTAGAGGATGTTGATTTTATATTCAGTATCATTCTTATTCCAACTATTAATACCTATGTCATTGGCATCACTAGTAGTTTGGGACGTGGAATGCTTGAATGATCAGTGCCTATCTCTTGTCATACTCGATTTTCTGTTCAAAGATCATTCTTCACTCAACTATGAATACTTATGTCATCAGCATAGAACACCCCCCGCCTATATCATCAGTACATTGGCCTCGTGAGGTAAAGCAGTTTCATTGGTAGATTCGCAATGGAATGATTAAATAATCAGTACACATTTCTTCATATCTTTGCTTGTATTACGAAGGGCATAGTTTAGGGAAAGCTTAAATAGAGTTGGGCTCTCATTTCCTCCTTGATGTACTCCTGATGAGGTTTGAAATGTTTCTGTAATGAGGTCATAACTAAACATGTAAGATTTTGCGGAACGATAACGTTCCTCTATTATATTGATGCATTCAGTGGATTCAGAACTTAGAAGGCGGCTTCCACTGGATGAGAAGAAGAAGTCTGCTGAATTGTTTGATGACACCTATGCCATTAGTGCCTCCTTTACCAAAATGAAAAAAACATGTACTGAAGTTTGAAGAATTCAGCTTCATAAAAGCATGAAAACCTTGTTAATATAATTTTCAATGATATTTCTTATTATTATTTCAGGGTTCACTTTTCTTTACATGAGCTCTATCCCTAACACTAAGTATCTTTACCCTTAAATATCTTAAAACTATATTTTTATCATATATATATATATATATATATTTCTTGACGATCAAGATATATATATATATATATATATATATATATATATATATATATATATATATATATATATAAATATATACAAAAGGCTCAAACACTAATATTCTGTGGTTATAATTTATTACATTGGAATCGTAATCACAATCCAATTCATCAGACCTACGAATTGGATCGTGGTTATGATCCAATGTAATACATTATAACCATGGATTATTAGTTTTTGACCCATTTATATTATATTCTTACTCTGTCCTGGTCATTGAGTTCTATCGCGATTCTATCCTCTTGGGAATTTATATATATATATATATATATATATATATATATATATATATATATATAAATATATATATATATATATAAATATAGATAACTAGACTCGTTTCGAAAAACCCTCGAATTTTTGATTTGCTAATCAAATCAATCTCGAGGGAAAAAAGGTTTTAAAAAAGAAAGAGCTACAAACATGAACTTCTGCCGACAAAAAAAATCGCACAGATGCAGGTCTGAAGCCAAAAGAAAAAAAACCCGATACGAGTAACAACTAACTAACAAAAGAGCTCAATACGACCGTAGAGCAGACCTAGATATCTAGGTGTATCTATCTATCTATCTATCTATCTATCTATCTATCTATCTATCTCTCTCTATATATATATATATATATAAACTCATTTTCATTTTTCTCTATTTTTTTAATTGTCTATTTTTTAATTTTTAATTTTTTTTTCTCCCCCTACTCGTCAGTGTGTTTGACTAGAGTAACACATTTATTTTTGTCCTAATCATTCTAACGTATTTGATGGTTTTGTTAGAAATCCCGGTCCGACAGAAAAATCAAAAAAAAGGAAAATTAAATGTCTTTGGCTAGATGCGAAAGTGTCTCGTCAGTATTCTCATGATCTAGTTGGCCGAATTTTCTTGCTAGATAAAATGTTCGAACATGGAATTGTTTTCGCCGTTTCTTTCTCCTGTTGTTTAATTGAAAGCATGTCTGCCGAGCCCACTGTTAGTGGGGTCGGAGGATTGGCCGTTGTTCCCCCCATCACCAGCTCTGCGCGTTGTTGAAACTCGATGCTTGGAATTAAGGTAAGCCGTACATTCACTGGTTATCACGAGGAAGAAAGCGGACAAACACTCGCTGTCACGTACGATGGGGCATTTATTCTGTCATATCAATAAAGCGGGATAACCTTATTTTCTTCAATTTCTTTTTTTAGAATAGGACAATGGCACTTATACTAAGTTAGGACTAAGTGTTGTGAAAGGGTAAATTCCAAGAGTCAGCCAGGACTCTTAGCCAACTACCTCCCCCTCTTATCCTTCCCTTTGTTTTTGTCGTTCTTGTATGTGTTATATGTAATAGGAGTAGGTAGGCTTTTCTACCGCCCGGTCCACACTCCTCCTCCTTCTCTTGGACATGAGTAGAAGCTTACGCCTTGTTTCTTGTTTAGGAAGAGGTTCCCGGTACTCTCTCTCTCCCTCTCTGGCCTCTGTACTAGTGCAGCTCTGTTTCTCCCTTGATGTGTGCAGTCTGTGGCATCATTTCTTCATTCTGAGGGTACACGGTTTACAGTTCTCTGGTTGCTGTTTCTGGCTGGTAGTTACGAGCCCTAACTCTTGCGTAGCGTCTTGAGCGGCCGCTCTGATCAACAGTTGTATAATACCGGGGTGTTTGTAGTGCCATGTCGCGCATAGAAAGGTGTCCCCGCAGTCACCTCCGGTGGGCAACCCTGAGGCTACATTATGATGCGGGCTGTGCCAACTCCATTCTGCCCACGTCACGGTCGATAACTGTCTGCTTCTTTTACTTCGGGCCTTCTCATCTTCCAAACAAAATTTCACATGATTTACAAAGACCGAAAAAGTAATTCTAAACCAGCCGCTCAAAAATAACCTAAACCACTCAACATTTCGTTCTCCAACATCCGTGGCATTAGAACAAACTTCTGCTGTATCCACTATCCTTCTCCTCATCTTTTTCTCTATCACTCTATCTGATCTTGCTCCAAATCTGTAACCCCTTGCGTCCTAGTGGCTTCCCGCCTTGCTTGGGGTGAAACACTGAATATATATATATATATATATATATATATATATATATATATATATATATATATTGATCACTAATATTCTATCTATCTATCTATCTATCTATATATATATATATGTATATACACACACATATATATATATGTATGTATGTATATATACACATTGACCACTTATATTATCTATCTATCTATCTATCTATCTATATATATATATATATATATATATATATATATATATCTTGACGATCATATATATATATATATATATATATATATATATATATATATATATATTGATAGTCAACATTATTGGTATTGTTGATACAATGTTGCTTTTTAGGGTATAATTAAGTTTTAATTTTGTAAACAAAAACAAAAACAGCATTTTAATAATTCAACTACAAATGCTTTAATTCTAATAAAAAATATTTTAAATTACTTAAAACAAGAAGAAACAAATAAACTCGCGAGAGATTCTTAATAAGTTCACTAAGGTGTCAATTTAAAGCGAAATTATTCTGCAATATTTTCTTGTAATTAATCGCCACTTTCCTCCACACCTCATTACAAATCTCTTATGATGCTTGGAGATTCTTAGGATTACGTGACGCTTAAATCTTCTATAGGATTAATGTCTAGTCTTGCAGCTCGCCATAATACAACATTAATACTGTTTGTCGCCAAAATTGTTTTCACTATAATTGTTATGATGTTGATTTGGGGTTAGTAGAGACAAACGCCAAATAACACGTGACAATAAAAAGGGTTTTAATAGGTTGGTAAAAAGGTACAGAAATCGCCTGAGTAGTCAATAACTAGCTCAGCTAAGAACTTCTCTGTCTATCTATCTTCCCCATGTCAACTGACATGCCACTATTTAAAGTAAGTTCATCTTCAAGAGGGGTGGTAGGTTTCCGACACAACAATAATTGAAATATGCTTAGATCTATTGTCCTGTATGAGGGTACGATACATTTCATGTTCTGGTTCAAAATAATTTATTTGATATTTTTTCTATAAAAAAGGCCAGCAGCTTTAACTACATATGCAGAAGACGTTGTTGCAAAACCACATCATAACTTCAAAGTAGCAACGTCATGCTTTCCTATACATACACATTTATTCAGCACTTCAAAACTTTTCCTCCAAACATAAGATGACATGTCATTATAACCAGATAACTCCTTCTATAATAGAATTTGATAGAATTTCCATCTATCAGACCATAATATTTTCTTACAAATTTAATTATTCTTAGCATAATTTCACTAAACTTTAAGTGAGATTGCAAAACAAGGGTCTTTTTTACTAATATTTACCCAATACAAGACCCAAGTGCCACTCAAGGTAGAGTGTTACTATGAGGAGTTATATTAACGTAGCAAAGGAAAAGCGTTAAGAGTACATAACGGAAGTAGATTTTTGAAGGAACCGGAAACCCAATCTCAAGCAGAAAATAACGGATAAACCTATACCCATTTATAAATGACCAAGAAAAGTGTGAACCACGCCATACGCGAACCTATTTACTCCTTTTTAGAACGATATACTTTCAATGGTTTTCTTACAAGAGTTCTACCCACCACCCACTTCAAAATTTAAATTCAACGTCAATCACCATCTCCTGCTGCCTAGTTCACCATTTATCTTTTCCTCAATCCCCACCCCCACTAAATTCCCTCTTTTTTTCACACTTTCAGTCTCCGTAACCTCCTGCGTGTTAGTGGCACTTCCGAATTGCTTGGGGTGAAATGTTTAAAAAATATATATAAAAAATAGTTCATAAGATATTTAGTTTTGCTTTCTCTATAATTCTTACTATTCAGCGATCTCCTAGTTTTGACAACATTAGTTTACAGTCTCTGCTCACCAATGTCTAACCTCTATTTAATAACGACACCTGCAAATGACTCAGGAAGATGACAGCTACTGAAAATTTAGTCATCCACTTTACCATCCTTATAACAATTCATAACCAAATTTCTCAAATTAACCCTTTTTTTATCATTGGCATTTTGACAATTTTTGCACGAATCAGCAATAGATATGTCTTACGAGTTTACGGCCATATCACGTTCAAAGATCAGTTCTGGTACGATCACCGAAAATAAGCAAAGTCAAGCTTGGCAATATGGAGTGTTTTAAGCTTGGATGTGCAGATGGTGTAATGGAAAATGACTCGGGATTGTTAATTGAAGGTCTGAGTTCCAATTTCTACTTGTGTTTGTTATATTATTTAAGTGATATATAAAAACGACACTAAGTTTCCACCCGGTCTCTGTTATTCAACAATGAAATAGCGGATTTTTAGAAGGGATAAGAGAGCAGGAACACATCAATATAAGAGGACATTGCAACATCGAACTACATGATAACATGAAAAAATAATGTCCAGCGAATAAAGCAGATATACAATAAATGCCAACCTAATATATAATTCACTGTTATTTATTTTCAACTGTCAGCCATACCCAGCTGGTCGAACAGAAAAAGTTTTCAATTAGAATGGGATCGAAAACAGCATCAGGTTTCGATGTAACAGTGTTTATATTCTTCAATTACTTTAAAGTACTTTCATTAAAAACATTTTGAATTTATGCAGTTACTGATATAACAGAAGTAATCTGTATTTATTTAATCGAAGTTTAGCCGAGGACATGAAGGGGTAAAACTGGCAACATGAAGACCCACTTTAGAGCACAATTATTTTGGAGTTTTTGAAATTCAATTTGTCAGTGTGCTGCCAGGGATGTAAAAGAGGATACATTTATTAAGCACTTGTTAAGTTTGATGAAAATTGGTTGAAAGATCAACGAAAAATAAGAAAGAAACCAGTAAAAATCACCATTATTCGCTATTCACGCGGGTTTTCAGTATATGAAGGGACTCAATTATCAAGTTAACTAACTGTTAACTTATTGTTGGCTACAACTGAGTAAAGTTATATAAGATTGCTTAAAAATTGACGTGGTTTTTACCATAAAAGTTGTAAATCGATTTGTGCTGAACGCAATGGTGTATGAATAGAAAATGAGGTATCGTTCAGCTCGTCATGATATAAGTAATCCACATACCGAGTTTGAACGAAATTGGAGTAAAAATGTTGAATTTAACGATTTTGATCGGGTTTAACAATTATTGATGTTTTTAAAATTATCGACTTTTTACGCTAAGAACCTATCTGTTACATTGCACAACGTATGTCTCGAGTGAAACGGTATCACACAGACAGGCTGACACACAGACATCCTCTGTTTTATATATATATATATATATATATATATATATATATATATATATATAATCTTAATAATAACGGTTGGCGGTTTACAGTTCCATTCCATTGTGTTTACGATATGAGGTTGTCTGTCTATATTTCTGAGATGAGATATATGACACAGTGGATAAAGGCGTTGATTAGATCCACTGACAAGAGTCTGAGTTCAATGCAAGGTTAAGGCAGTGGAGAACTTGGAGAGGGGGAATTGATGGGTGATAACTGACATCAATTTATCATGGCACGTTGAACAAGAACAGTCTACCCCAGTGAGGAAAAAATAAAGAGTTCAGTTCAAAATTCCAGCCACCTGAGGAAGATACAACGGACAAAACTTTGTAATAAATATGGCGCCAAAATTAGGAGAATAGTCCGAATAATGTGGATATGAGGTTGATAAGGAAATTTTCTTTCTTTGTTCATAAATGTTTCGTTGAAAAATTAAAATTACTTTTTTTTCTTTTATTTCTACGATAAAAAAAAAATCTCAATAACAAGAAGAAAACAGAATATTTCAAAGATTAGCATGGCGTCTTGTGGAATATTAAGCACTTTTTCGTTATTTAATGCTGGGTGCTTCACCTCCAGTGCTGTTTTTTAATTCTTCCTCCACTATCAATTCAAATAACATTGGTTTTATAGTTTTGGTGGCATGTCCACGACAAAAAAACAAACAAAACAAAAAAAAAAACAACAAAAAAAACCCACTAAATTCTAAACTGTACCGAGTACAACGTAAAACTGCGAACTTTCTTTCCACATACGTAATTCACATGTAATTAAGATGAAAAAGTGCTCCGATATGGTATTAAAAACCTGAAAAAACATGCTTTTAACCAAGAACACTATCTGATTTTCATGGCGTTAATTAATTTTACTCACCCAGCAATCACATGCGTTTCAAGATCTGTTTAGCTTTTTATTGTATTTTTCCAATTTTGGGAGTATTATATTCTGCAATAATAATAATAATAATCAAAAACAACATTAAATACTTTACATTTGACACACAGGCACATGTCAAAGCCCAATGCAATCTGTGCACGCATTGACTGGCATATCATGAATGACCCGAGTACAACTATCAACATAAAACAAATGTAGTAAAGACGCCGTTGAACAATACTGGTGTCAGACGCCTTCGAATGAAGCTCGCACTAATAGTACTTGTTCGTTAATATTCGCTCGACAAGTAATCCGTATAGTGAAATACTATAGACAAACAGTATAATGATTAGAGTAAAGAATAGCAGTTCGTCTAGTAAGAGGAGGCACGGTGGAGTAATGGATAGCGGCTTGGATTAAGGAATCGGAGAGCCGAGTTCGAATTCCAGTCGAATCCATTACATTCACTTACGCGCTAAAGGGAAATTGAAATCGATTTGTGCGCTTGGAATGATAAAAAAGGAACAAAACACATTGAAAAAAAAATCCCTGATAACCCCAGCTTAAGAGAAATACAAAAAAAATTCTTGACATGTACAGCCCACAGACTAAGAGGAATTTTGTGCATGTAACGCTAGTGATGTTATTGGAGATAAAAAAACAAATCATAAAATGCAGCCATAACAAAATACCACTGCCTGACTTAGATCTTGCCCCAGACTTGGTAGTTCATGTGACCATAGCATAAATCGAAATAATAATAATAATAATAATAATAATAATAATAATAATAATGAAAACAAGAAGATGTATAAGGATCGAGAAATCGAATTAAAAAAAATGTGGAAATTGAAAACAAGAATAGTACCAGTCAAAGTGGGTGCGCTTGGAATGATAAAAAATGGAGAACAACAACACACTGAAAAAAATCTCCGGAAATACCAGGTTAAGAGAAATACAAAAAATTATCTTGATATGGTCAACCCACAGACTAAGAATAACTTTGTCCATGTAACGCTAGTGATGTTATGGGAGTTAGAAAAACAAATCATGAAATGTAGCCATAACAACAAACCACTACCTGCTATAGGTCTTCCCGCGGACTTGGCAGGTAGTGTGACCATAGCAGAATTCGAAATAATAATAATAATAATAATAATAAAGCAGTAAATGAAATTCCACCAATCAAGGAAATACTTAAACAGAAACTGCAATTAAAGGCATAGAGAACAAGACGATATGAAAAGTGTTGTAGGTTCTATCGATAAAAATAAGATCTTCCAAACGTTTTACAGGGAAATTGGAAAAGCAGTTATATAAATAAAAACAAGTCATCATCTTTTGAAGAAGTGCGAACATTTTGGGAGAATATTTGGAGCAAACCAAAGGAAGATAATCCCAATGCAGAGTGGATCAAATGAGAACAAGAAAGAATGAAGGATTACCATGTACAAGAATGGAAAAATATAACGAAGGATAATGTTAGGCAAGCTCTAACAAAATCCCCAAAATGGAAATCCCCAGGAAATGTCAAGTTAACTATCTATAGGCCTTATAATCTGCCATTAATCCATAAAAATCTTTTATCAATGATAATTAATAATCCAAATAAATTTCCAGAATAGATCCCTGAAGGTATTACATATCTCCTACCAAAAGCGGATGAAACAGATACTTACTCTTCACTCGATGAAAACAACATTCTTTCCCTGGAACAGAAGTGATGTTAAAGTGTTCCATATGGATGCATATATCAATTGCTACTAAATAAAATGATCCTGGAAAATTGCAGGGCGAAAGGTAGACGTCTCTGCACAGCTTGGATAGATTAACCTAAAGCCTGTGATAGAGTGCCATACTTTTGGATCCTTAAGGCTGTAAAAATGTACAAAGTCTCCGCTGTGATAATAAATTTTCTTAGATATAGCATTGAACTATGGAAAACCACATTATAGTTAAATCACTGCAAAGGTACTGCTATTCTGGAATGTTTTGAAAATATGAGGAATCTTTTAAAGAGACTCTCTGTCAACGATTCTGTTCTGTCTGTCTTTAATTTCCATTTGGCATGAACTGAACTAAACATGAATTTACTATGGATACAAAGTAAAAAAGTGTTTAATAATGAATGATATCAAACTCTTTGTCAAAGACGACAATGAGTTAGATGTTTTCTTCAATACTGTAAAATGTTTCAGTGATGACATCGATATGGACTTCGGATTAGATAAATGTGCAGAAGTAACACTCAAGAAAGGGAGAATTACAGAAAAACACTCAATAAATCTAGATTTTGTCGCAAAGGTTAGGAAACTGAAACAAGACTATAAATACCGAAGAGTCAGTGAAGGAGATGGACTGCAACATACGCAAATGAAGGAGAATGTAAGAAAAAATAATTCCATGTGCGTCTGGTGTTACATAGCGAGTTACATTAGCAGAAAAGAATATCAGTCAAAAACTCTTAGGCTATACCTGTGGAAAGATACATTTTGAACATCCTTAATTGGACCATAGCTGACATTAAGTGAATGGATGTCAAAATACCAAAGCTGCTCGGTAGTCCCCGCAAGCATTATTCTAAGATTAATCATGTGTATGCGTCCAAATCTACAACAATCTGTCTTCAAGTATATCTGGAAACTACAGAAGATTCGGTGATGATTTGTGTCAAAGACATTTAACCTAAATCCTGTGATAGTGTGCCATAGTTTTTATAACTTTTTTTTTTTTGTAATTTGAAATTTCCTGGGGATTTCCATTTTGGGGATTTTAAAGTGATTTCCATGAAAGAAATAAAAACTTTATTCATTAATGAAGAAAACCAACAACTTCAAAAGTGAATTCCAACTGGTTGAAGAAATGCAAATAAACCATAATGCACATACTACAGCCGGAAAAAGAAAGCAAAAGCAAATGCAATGGAGTAAATGCAAAACCGATGGCAGGATAAATCTCTTCATGGTCAATATTCCGTCTATGCCAAACAAGCTGGGGTAGACAAACTCCTTTCCCATCAGTGGTTATGTAATGCAGGGTTGAAAGCTGAAACCCAAGGTTTTATTTTTACTGCACAGAATCAATGCTTGTTAACTAGAAACTACCAAGCGAAAATAATCAAAAATTATGCTAACCTGAAGATTTTGTGATAAATATCCAGAAACAATTAAGCATCTTGCATCAGGTTGCACGGTGTAACCCCCCACCCCGGATATAAAACCCAGCATTATAGAGTGCGGTAATATCGGCATTGAAAAATATGCAAATTTTACGGGGGTAGGAAACTGGAAAAAAGTGCTATGAACATCGCCCAGACCTGGTTAGAGAGATAAGACCTTTTTACACTTTTTATGGGACTACTATACACAGATAGAACAATCAAAGCTAATCGTCCAAACATCGTGATCAAAAACCACAGAAATAGAATTCGCTTTCCTACTGACATGACAGTTCCTGCGGACTGCAATGTATAATTGAATATCTTCAAAAACCTATAAATATACAAAGGTGTTGAAGTGGACATTTAAAAAGCACCTGGGGACATCAATAATTCCAGTTGAATTTGAATCCCTCGGTTTGATTAGTAAAGGTTCCATTATTTACATTATTCGGACTGTTGTCCTCATCTTTGTCGCCATATTTAAATAAATAAATATTGATTAAATTGATAAATATGGCGACAAAGATGAGGACAATAGTCCGAATAATGTAAATAATGTACATAATACCTCATCTCAGAAATATAGACAGACTCTAAAAGTTTCCAATAGACTTTTTTTAAGAGATTCCTGGTAGCCGATTCCTTAAAGAAATAAAAAGAAATTGTACTCATAATTAGAGCTCAGACATTACGAAGAGCATTATCTATGTGAAATATGTGTGATCTCAGGTTTTTGTTTTTTCGTGACTTGAAGATTCATATTCAGGAAATCGAAGGAGGGTTTAATCATGCTGTCCTGACCGTCTGTAGATTGACGTTCACTCTCCAGAATATGAATTTTGAAACTTGATCCCTTGTCGCCATTGTTATAACTTTACTCCTAGCACTTATAATCCTATGCTTCACTTAGGATACTCGCCATGACGTCAATATAAATTCGTCTACACTCGAAAAACACACTCGAAAAACGAAAAGTGTCCCCCATCCACCAGAGAACTGACACTTCTGGTCACCTAACCTGGAAGAAGATAGGGACTGAAACTAAAGAACGTGGAAACAAAAATAAAAGGTGCCAATGAACATATATCCCCTAGCTTCAACTTGGCGTAATAAAGCTAAAAAACAAAAACAAAATAAGCCTAACGTACCCTATTTTGGGCGAGGTTACCAATGTTTAATACTCCCAATATTCTGATGTTTAACTGGCATCGAAATATCACTCTAAGGCAGTTCCTTTCACTCGACCGATACGTGTAAACTCACCCACATTATTTCCAAATTCTTATGGAGGGAGTCTTTGCCTTTCCGCCCTGATCTTTTCTTTAATCTGATGCTTAAAGAAAATGATCATTTGGTAAGAGGTAAACTTCTCGTCTCCATAGAATTTCTTCTGTTGCATCGTCCATATCAAGGCTTGCATAACATCCCTGTAAGCACAAGAACACTTAGTTCTTATCCTTTGTCAACAATTTTAACACATTACTACAAACAGAACTGGCCTCAAGGACAAATACTTTTCTGCGCAGCATGCAATCATGATGTCTTCAGTAAACTTGCACAACGTGACAATGAATTTGGAGTGGAAGAAGACGTGACCAGGGGTCCCCACCGACTCACCGCAACGGGCGTAGTTGGGAGAATTTCCCAAGCCCTATCCCAGGAATTATTACCAACCGTCAATTCTCGTTGTGCTATTAGTAGTAGATGGTCCTGGAAATGTTGTTCTTAATGGTTCGTTTAATTTCAGGGAACTAGGCATCGTAAACGTAGGGTTATCTAAGGTTACACAAACACGGATGAGCATATGACCCGAGTAAACAATAGAAACCTTAGACTATACAAGGGCATTACATCGACTCTCTTAATGTTGTGGTACGATCCACCTAATTTACATAGTGGAGTACCGACCGTATAAATATGGGTTGGTACCGGGAAGACGAGGGAAGAAGTAAGAAGAGATCCAATCGAGAGACTCTGCCCGACTGCGATTAAGTCAACCCATTCTACAGGAACAGTCTTCCCAAGAATATACCAAAACTAACTGTAAATATTGTGTACCTTTTCCTTGTTTCAATACATTTTGTTTACGTACATTTTGTGTTGTATTATTATTATTCCATGCTTATCCAAGCTTCAACAATGGCGACGAGGTATAAAGAACTCTACGTTACGGGAAAAAAAAGAATTAATAATTGATAGCCTTCAACAATTGGGACAAGTTTGAAGAACCCAGGCTGAAGAAAAAAAAATCATTAATTAAAAGTCGAACATCTAATGGAACGGAAAAGTATTCTGAAGTTCTGGACAGTTAAAACTAGTTAAAGGACAACTAAGCATAAAGGAACGTTCACTCAGAAAAATCGGGAAGGTGGCGTAAACAAATAACGGCGAATTAAAAAAAAAAAAGAAATTGTTTATTTTTTTTTTGTTTGGTTGCTCAATAATATTTTATAAAGCAAGACATAAAATTAAAAAAGGCGTAAGTTGTTTCGTTTTTTTTTGTCTGCTTATATTATATTCGTGGATACACAATTTAAAAGTATATTCTTTGTTGCATGAACACTATCAGCTAAAGATGGAGGAATTATCCAAAGTCATAGCTGAATTGTTTAAAGCCCAGCAGTTGAGTCAAGCTGAATTATTCAAATCCCAGCAGTTGAGTCAAGCTGAGTTAGTCAAATCCCAGCAGTTGAGTCTGCAACAACAAAGTGAACAGTTTGCCTTATTAAGAGAACAGCAATTAGCACGGCAGAATTATCAAGAAAAGCAAGAGGAGTTGAGCCAGCAACGTCAAAGGAACAGGAAGAAGAAATGTATCAAGGTTTTGGAAATTCAAAAGTTAACACTGGAGAAATTAAATAACAATCAGGCAAATGAAAGTAACTCTTCATATTCTAATAACATCATATTTAATTCGTTGGAAACTTTCAACTATGTGCCAGACGAAGAAAAAACTTTTGAAGCGTACTTTAAACGATATGAAGATATTTTCTACACAAACTGTGAAAACTGGTCGAATTCAAGAAAAGTCAGTCTATTACTAAGAAAGCTAGGTACAGCGGAACATAGCAAAGTTGTAGATTTTATTCTACCGAGAAGAACAAATGAATTGGAATTCTCGGAAACAGTGAAATTGCTAAAGGAGTTGTTTGGAGCAAATATGTCGCTTTGGCATAAGCGATGGTTATGCATGAATGTCGCTAAATCCGACGATCAGGATTATTTAACTTATGCATCTATAGTGAATAGACATTGTGACAATTTCAGATTGGCAGAGATTACGGTTGAAGAATTCAAGTGTTTAATTTTTGCTCAAGGACTGGTATCCAGTAAGAGTGCCAAAATAAGACGTAGAGTTTTGTCTAAACTCGAATCTGAACAAAACCTTACCCTGCAGAGGAGTGTCAGCGGGCCGTAAGTTTAAAGAAAGAGTCTCAAAAAATTGAAGAAGCTGGTATTGCTTATATTAAAAAAGTGAAGAAACAGTCAAATTACCCATCAGAAAAAAATTGGAGTAAAAAATTCGGCGTATTTTAAAATAGACAAGAAAAATTAAATGAAAAAGAATGAGGGAAAAAATGGTTCCACCATTTAATTGTAGACAGTGCAACGAAAGACACTGGGAGGTAAATTGCCCATATAGAAATAAAAAAATGTTTCGTGTGCCACAAGAATGGTCACAAAGGGTCGTGTTGTAAAACGAAAAAAAAGTCAATAGCCGAATTAGACAAACAAATTCAAATATCAAATCAGATAGAGATTTGAGGAAGTATGTGACGACTGAAATATTTAAAAAGAATATCAAATTTCAACTCGATTCGGGTTCAGATTTAACAATAATGAACTATAAAACAT
This sequence comes from Acanthosepion pharaonis, assembly GCA_903632075.3. Taxonomy (NCBI): domain Eukaryota; kingdom Metazoa; phylum Mollusca; class Cephalopoda; order Sepiida; family Sepiidae; genus Acanthosepion; species Acanthosepion pharaonis. Next base: position 775,519 of record CAHIKZ030000755.1, on the reverse strand, counting down.
GGAAAATTTAAAAGACCTACAATAATGAAGTCAACGAAACGCGCTCGAACAGTGACTGGAAAGGAAATTAAATTCGAAGGCGAGGTTGTACTTCCCATGAAATTGAACAGGATAGTTAAAAAAAAAAAAAGTTTTCATTCTGAAAAATGGAGAAAACTTGATGGGTACAGATTTTATTAAAACATTCGAATTGTGGGATAAACCGTTAAACTCTTTTATGCAGAAAAGTAGAAAGTAATACGCAAACAAGACAGGACATTAAAGAGGAATTAAAGAAAAGTTTCCGGAAACTTTCACACCTGGTCTTGGAAGATTTAACAAGTTTGAAGCCAAATTCGAATTAAAGGAAAATACTATGCCAATTTTTTAAAAAGAAACGTAATGTGCCTTTCGCAAGTGTAGAGAAAATTAACGAAGAACTTGATAGGTTGGAAAAAATGGGAATTATTTCGAAAGTAGAATCTAATTCATGGGCTGCGCCGATTGTGTGCATAAAAAAGAAATCAAACCAAGTCTGCGTTGATTTTTCGACAGGGTTGAACTCGGTAATTAAGGACTACCATTACCGTTACCGAGTCCGGAAGAGATTTTTAACAAGCTAAATGGTGGAGTTATATTTTCAAAAATTGACTTATCAGATGCCTATCTCCAAATTCCCATCGAAGAGGAATGTTCGAAGTTACTAGGGATAAACACGCATAGAGAGTTATTCAAGTACAACAGGCTTCCTTTTGGTATTAAATTGGCACCAGCCATTTTTCAACAAGCTATGGACGTCATGCTGAATGATTTAGATTTTGCGTGCGCTTACTTAGACGACATCATAGTAAGGAGCGAATCGGTCGACGAACATCGAGAGCATCTCAATCAAGTATTTAAAAAGATTCAGGACTTTGGATTTAAAGTCAAAGAGTTAAAGTGCGAATTTGGTTTGGAGGAAATTAAGTATTTAGGGCACATAATCAACAAAAATGGCAGATGTCCAGATCCGGAAAGGTCCATTGCGATTAGAGACATGCCGACGCCACTAATGTGGCGATGCTACAAAGTTTTCTAGGGCTTTCAAATTATTATCAAGCGTTCATTAAAGGAATGTACAATTTAAGAGCTCCGTTGAATGAACTGCTAAAAAAGACAAGGCATGGGAATGGACGGTAGAATGTCAGAAAGCCTTTGATGAAATAAAGAAAATGCTTACGTCCGACCTCTTTTAACCCATTACAATCCAAAACTGATATTGTAGTGGCAAGTGACGCTAGTTCATACGGGATAGGAGCGTGTATTCAACACATAATGCCAGATGGTTCTAGAAAACCAATTGCACACGCTTCGAGAACTTTGCTCCCAGGAGAAAGAAGTTACTCTCAGATAGAAAAAGAGGCACTGAGTATCATTTTTTGCCATACAAAAAATTTCACAGGTACATCCACGGCAGACATTTTATCCTTGAAACGGATCATAAACCACTGATCACTATTTTTGGTTCAAAGAAAGGGTTACCCGTTTATACAGCAAATCGTCTGTTAAGATGGGGAACCATTCTTCTCAATTATGATTTTCACATAAAGCACCTATCATCCAAAAAGATAATTCATGCGGATAGTCTATCAAGACTAGTACCGAGTCAAGAAGAAAGATTCGAAGAATCAATTATTGCAAATATCAGAGCAGATTATGAGGTGAAAAGCATGGTAAACAACATTGTAAGAGAGCTACCGGTTACGCTAAATGAAATTAAAAAAGAAGCTGAAAGCGATGATTTCATTTTAGAAATTAAAAGCAAAATGGTAGCAAATGACCAAAAAGTGCAGGGGATTTATTCAATAGGTGACGGAGTTTTATTATATGGTGAGAGATTAGTAATACCAAAAAAGTTGCAGGAAAGAATACTTCGGGACTTTCATATGGGTGACTCGGGTATTAATAGAACAAAAAGCTTAATGCGAAGCTTTGTGTATTGGAAAGGAATGGATGTGGATATCGAAAACATGGTTCATCGATGTAAGGGGTGTGCGTTAGCAGCTAAGGCACCACCTATAGTACACAAACCATAGCCCAAGACGGATCATCCGTGGACAAGATTACACATTGATTTCGCTGGTCCAGTAGAAGATCTTTACTACTTAATAGTGGTAGATAGTTTTACAAAATGGCCGGAAGTACTACGCTGTAAAAAAGCCTACGTCCAATACCACAACAACTTTTTGCATGAACTATTTGCACGGTTCGGTGTGCCAGAGTGTATTGTGAGTGACAATGGTACACAATTCACTTCTGAAGAATTTAAGGAATTTTGTGAGTTATATCAAATTAACCACATAACGACGCCTCCGTATCATCCGAGGTCTAATGGACTCGCAGAAAGATTTGTCAATACTTTAAAGCGAGCTCTGAACAAAGCCTCAGGAGTTCCAACGGAAAAGGCACTTCAGCAATTCTTACAAGTATACAGAATCACGCCAAACCAGAGAACACACTCAAACATGGCACCAGCTGAACTAATGTTCGCTAGGAAAGTTAAGTCAGTGTTTGACAAGCTTTTGCCAGGAAAAAATAGAGTAAAAAATACCATGTATACAGCGAGAAAAAAAGATACACTCCGGAGAGAAGGTGTTTTTCAAGTGCTATAAAAACAACGTTGAGTTCTGGGAACGAGGCATAGTGGACAAGAGAATCGGTGACCTGATTTACATAATTAAAGGGCCGAAGAATACTTATAAAAGGCACCAAAACCAACTTAAAAAGATTACGGTATAGAGCAAGAAGAGTGTATACCGGATGAGGACGAAGATCCCATTGATATAATGTATGATATGTTTCAGGTAGAACCTCCACAGAATACACCTGAACCAAGAAGATCCGGTAGGAAACGGAAGTTCACGGACCCATTGGACGTGAATCCAAAACGGAAAAAATATTAAAATTAGGCAAATGGATCTACAAAGAAATAGCCATAATCATCAACCCATATAGGAAGCCAATTTGAAATCAAAAAGGGATTCCAAGGCTTAGGAGGAGAGTGTTGTGGTACGATCCACCTAAGTTACATAGTGGAGTACCGACCATATAAATATGGGTTGGTACCGGGAAGACGAGGGAAGAAGTAAGAAGAGAGATAGACAGAGTTGGACTGTTATTCTGACTTCCGTTTTGAACGATATTTTTTGATTTTTAGTACTGCTGTGTGGCGAGACTGTTCCTGGTCAGCGATAATTTGCTTCATTTTGATTATTTGGACGATCTTTTTTTGAAACACCGGACCTTTTTCTGATAAGTTATTGTTTTAGTTTCATTCTTTTAATTTTTTCTATTTCTTTTGTTTGTTTTTAATTTGTTTTTGGGCTTCGGCCCACATTTTTTCTTTTTTTAGTCCGGTTTGACAAAGTCTTACCGGACGACTGCTTTCTTATTTTTGTTTATTTTCTCTGAATTTAAAAAAAAAAAGAACAGTTTTGACAAAAGAAAAAAGAAAAAGGAAGCTTTGTGTTTATTTTTTTTATTTTCTTAGCGACTTCAGTCGCCTTCTTTCTCCTTTTTTGGTTTGACTAGTTTATTTTTCTTTTAATTCATTTTCTTTTGCGGCGTCAGCCGCAAAACTTTATTTTTTTTTATTCTTTTTCTTTTTGTACATTTGTGAATTTTTCTGAGAGAAGTTTCTGGTTTTTCTTTTTATTTTCGGCTGCCTTCGGGCGCCATTTTTATTTTTGTTTAAAAAAAAAAAGTCTTACCTGTTTATTTTCTTTCAGTTTTTTGTCATTTATTTTATTTTACTTTTTGTTTATCTTTAAAGTTTTATTTCCTGGGTTATCCAGGCTTTCTTTATTTGTTTTATATTTTCCCCAACTCCTCTCCCCGTGATTGTGAAGAATTTTAAACCCGCAGGTGGTAGTCTCCACGATTTTTTACAACATGGCCGACGGCAACAGTCGGTCCAATGTTAAAAAAGACCTTTATGGTTCGGCCGCTAAAGCCGACCCCGCTGAAAAGATAGTAGGGAAGCGGGCTGATGGAAGCCCAAAAGCTGACAATAGCATCTCCAATAAAGGAGATGCCACCAAACCGGACCAAGTTCCAAAAGAGGCACAAAGTAAGACGACCGAGGAGTTGCCCTCCTGCTGGAAGTCCCCCAGTTGTATTCTGAACATGGCGGATTTCCTGGATAAGGCGAAGGCTACGCCCATCTTGTTAATAAAGATGGGTTCGTCGATGATGTCCAGGAACTCGATATGTTCTCAAAGAGAATGGTGTCCGTTTTTGTGGTCGGCAAGAAAACCCGAAAGATTTGTCGCTCCACAAAAAGACACTGTGATCAAGTCACTTTGTCCCTGGGGATAAAACCCCAAAGAATTATTAAGGGTACGGGTTTCTTCATGGGGACATTCTGCTGCCCATATCGGAAGATTGCCTGGCCATGGCAAAAAAAGAAAGAGCTAATCATGAAAGATTTGATTCTAAGAACGGAATATGAAGGCCGCAGGCGGACCAGGGGTGGCCGTTTTCGGGTTCCTCCTCAAATTTCAGGAGAGCTCCTGGCTGCATTTTTTATGCAGTACGGCCAAATTTTTAGGGGCTCTCTCCGACAATTTGAACGGGGGATGGACTTTGACATCATGCTCGACCAGAAGGCCTTCAAGTCCGTCCCCAACTGTTTGGTTTTCGGCGACCGGAAAATGCCGGTCATAGTGACTGGTAGGCGACCAACTTGCTGGAGGTGTGGAGAGACTGGTCACCTTTCCTTCTCCTGCCCAGGGAAGAAGGCCCCTGAGTTCCGGTCGTAGGTGACCAAAATCCCCCTTTGGCCGATAAGGAAAAATCCGCGGCGCCTGTAATGGGCCTAACTGCGAGGCGGACCGATGGGCAAAATCCCTCGTTTGGGTCCAATCCCACTTTGCCCCCGAAACCAACGCCTGCCACTAGTGTGGTTAAGGAGAAAGATGAGGGGGAATGGCGCCTCGTAGTTAGGGGCAAGAGGAAGACCCAAACAGCGGTTCCTCAGTCCCAACATGACACCAGGGACAAAGTCACCTACAGCCCCATTCCCTCTATCAGCTCTTAGGGCGACGCCTCGGCGTCTTACGAAGAAAATGCAACAACTGCCCAAAAGCTGAATGAACCCAACTGGAAAAAAATCCTTGACGTTAAAAAAATTAAAGGAAAACTAAATAAAACGCGGGCTAAAAAATCAGAAATCGCTGGGGGCACCCAGCCCCTATCCTCTGCCCCATCTTCCCCTACGTCATCTAAAAGGCGTTTACAAAACCACATCCGCCAAAATCATTAACAAACTCTCCCGTGAAATCTCGTCGATCCTCTAAACCTTCCCTGTAAAGACACCATCAGGCATGACACCATCAACTACTCCAAGAGATACTCCAATGCAAACACCCATTCAATCACCTCTGAAGAAACGAAACAGAAGCCCTGATACTCAACCAGCCACAGATATGAAAAAAAAAAATCAAACCACCATATCTCCCAGGGAAGACGTCTGCCGCGTATCCCGGGATCAGGCGGAAAGGGTCTTCGGGCAAACGAAGAACCCGAAGCCCTTGAAAATCTTGTGGAATTTCCGGCACATCAAGGGTGTGGATGTGGAGGTGCCGGAGAATTTCAAGAAGGCCCGAAATCTGCTGACTGTCGTTAGAACTGGCCCGGGTACGCGGGAGATTTGGGGCATGATAGAGGAGGCAAAGTCGTCCTTGAAAGTGGTGCCCCCAGCTGCCGTCCTCATCGAAGAGAACTTGGATGAAACAAAGAAATGTAAAGGGAGGGTCCCTCTTTTAGTTCACCCATCCCTTTATAGAGCCCTTAAACTAACTTATCCTGCGGATATCGGCGGCTTGTCCCAGGATGACACGCTCGATACTGAGATGATGTCTGGTTCGTTGGGACAGGCTGTCGATGTCCTCACCCCAGCCATGTTCTCTCCTGAAGGGCAACCCTAATCGGTTTCACAATGGCACTTTGGTTAGCTAGTTTGAATGCCCGGGGCCTGAGGTCCGAGTCTCGCAGGGCGAGGCTCTCTCGTGACCTTCAGCGCCTCGGGGTGAATATATGTTGTTTACAAGAGACCCGGTTTTCTTCTCATGATCGTGAGGACATACTGTCTAGGGGGTTCGCCCTTTATTCAGCATGTTTTGATGGTTGTTCGAGGGGTGTCTCTTGGCTAGTGAGCAGGTCTTTGCAGGCTGCATGTACCCTTGTCTTCGCGGATCCGGCGGGCAGGCTTTGCGTGCTGGATGTTACCATAGAGGATAAGGTTCTTCGTCTCATTGGGGTTTATGCGCCCAATATCCATTCCGAGCGGCCTGCTTTGTTTCGGCAGATCGCGCTGTTCTTGACGACGTCTCGTCGGGTAGTTTTAGCGGGGATTGAATGCCGTCCTTGACCCCGATATAGATCGTATAGGGCACAGAAAAGGTACTAACAACCCGGATGTGAAACCATTTCGGGACTTTATCGATGGGTTTGATCTCGTCGATAAGTTCCGGAATGAACACCCTCGGGAGGTAGCATGGACTTGGACAACTAGTGGCAACTCGGCTCCTGGCTCGCTTGCGAGCTACCTGGACCGAGTCTTAGTTAGAGAGTCGATGTAGGGCTCTTAGGGTGTCCAAGTTTCCATTATATAGTTTATACGGATCATAGGCTTGTCCGGGTCCGTGTAAACTTAGATAAGCCTAAGGTTAGGTTGGCTGGTTACTGGAAATTGAACTGTTCGCTTTTTAGTGATCAGAGTTTCCGGGACCAGCTGTTACTAACGATCCAAAGGGAATTGACGGGAGCGGTTGTGGGAAATGCCTGGTGGGGCAATTTAAAATCTAAGATTCGAACGTTTGCTCTGGTAGTTAGGGCTAGGTTAAAAAGAATGTCTTCTGAGGCAACGAATATGGCCGCTGAACTGCGTGTAGATTAAAATCGAAACGCAGCCAGGCGACATATAGCGTGCGTCACATTACCGGATAAGCGGACCGTGACTACAAACGCGGGCATATGTGAGGTCTTTCGAGATTACTTTCAGGAGCTTTTCACCAGGGAGCCCGGTCTGAGCTCTGCTCAGTTCGACGCCTATTTAGCTGACTTTCCCTGCCTCTCGGCAACTGAAGTGGCTAGGTGCGAGGGTCCCATAACAGAGTCGGAAATCTGGGAAGCGCTGAAGCAGGTTGGCCTGGATAAGTCTCCGGATTAGATGGTCTTCCCCACGAAGTTTACTTGAGGTTGTCGCACGTTTTTGTTCCTTTGCTGGAACTGATGTACAACCACTGGATGAGGCAGGGGTCTTTACCTCAACGCTTCACCAGGGGTGTCATCAAGTTTCTGCGTAAGGACAAGGACGGTGGGGATGGGTTAGGGAACTTTCGCCCTTTAACGATGTTAAACACTGACTTAAAGATTTTGGCGAAGATCTTAGCCAACCGTTTGCAGCTTGTCCTGTCTAGTCTGTTTGGCCCTGAACAGACTTGTGCTGTGAAGGGCAGGACTATTCAGGATAACCTTCATATGGTACGCTTGATCTTAGAACAAGTCGACAGTGAAGCCGCGCTGATCAATTTAGATCAGTCCAAGGCCTTCGATAGGGTTGACCATCGATTTCTGGAGGCTGTCCTTTCGGCGGCCGGTTTCGGAGCCGACTTTCGCTCCTGGATCCGACTCTTGTATGCGACCCCCGGTGCGCTGGTGGAAGTGAATGGGGTAAGATCAAAGCCTTTCGTATTGTCTCGCTTCATTCGTCAAGGTTGTCCGCTGTTGCCTCTGCTTTACGTTCTTGCCTTGGAGCCATTCCTTCGCAAGTTAAAGGCGAATCCGGTCCTACCGGAATTTCGCTGCCTGGTGCTTCCGCCTCGGCCAGGTATTCTGCCTATGCTGACGACGTTTCGGTTCTTGTGTCGAGCAGAGCCGAGATTAACGAAGTCAGTAAGCAGATCAGTGGGTATGAGATGGTGACAAGGGCCAAGATCAACCGCGATAAGTCTGTGGGCTTGCGGTTGGGTGCGTGGAAGGGAGTTTCTCTTCCCGGACCTTTCCTCTGGACGGATGGGCCGATCAAGATACTCGGCGTCTGGTTCGGTCCTGATCTCCAGTTGGAAATGAATTGGTCGGAGGTACAAGGGCAGGCCGAGGCCGCGGGTAATCTGAAGGGAAGGGCGGAAGTATGTGTTTCACACATCTATCCGATCCTCCTCTACCGTCTTTCTGTGCTGCCACTCCCGTATGCCCGACTAATGTCATTAGTCAAGGCCTTGTTCTCTTTCTTGTGGAGAGGCAAGGCCCATATGGTATGTTGCGAGATCTGTTGCCTTCATCCCTCTGAGGGCGGTCCGGGTATGCCTAGCATTGAGATTCGTCAATATATGCTTCGCATTACCTTTCTAGACCGAATGTGTCGCGGTTTGGATGAGGTGGGCACCTTTTGGAAAGAAGATGTCCGAAAACATTTCCCATCCCTGAGAAGTGTGCACTCGTGCGAGGAGGAGGCCGGCCGTACACCTCGTGTCGAGTGCTCCTTCTACCGCGAATGTCGTCGTGCTTTGAAGCTCCTCTTGCGGACCTCGGATAGCCTCTCCGACTCCCAAGCGTTGTCTCGTAAGGCATTATATCGTTTGTTAGTTAGGCGGTCCGTTCAAGATGGTCTGATCGACGAGCCCGGTCTTACGAAGCAGGAGGCTCGCTCGATATGGCCTTGGGCGCCTGGGTTGAAATGTCTCACTAACGATGAGGCATCACTCACCTGGCTGATGATTCGTGGGGCCCTCTGGGTCGGCAAAAGACTTTGTTCAGCAGGCTTGGAGAAATATCCAAACTGTCGTCGCTGTACTGGGAATGTCGAGACCATTGGTCACGCCTTTTTTCAGTGCAGGACGGTAGTGCCGTTGTGCAGGTTTGTTGAAGGCCTCATGGTTCGCATGCTGCAGGGAAAGTTTTTTGTCCTGGAAGCCAGTTCTGTTTGTAGCAATGTGGTATCGCAATTGACGAAGGCTGAACACTATGTGTTCTGTTGCCTACTAGGGGTTATGCGAGTCGTGATTTGGACGACGCGACAGGAGGGATTCTATGAAGGCGAGAAGTTCACCTCTTCCCAACTGATCTTGTACTTTAAGCATCAGCTTAAAGTCAAGATTAGGACGGAAAGACGGCGGCTCCCATTATTAGATTTCTGCTAAAGGTGGGTGAATCTTGCGCGAATGTGTAGAGTGAAAGGGTCTGACATGGAGTGGCATTTGGATGTCGGTTAGGTACAGAATTTTGTCCTAACAGGGGTGAACATAGGCAACCCACCCAGATATTAGGCTCGACTAGGTTTTCATTTTTGAATTTTTAGTTTTTTTTTTTTTCCCGTTAAACTTAGCTAGGGTATGTAAGCTCATTGGTCCCTTTTATTTCTGTCCCTATTTTTTTACTTTTGTTTAATTCCCCATCCCCTCCCTCGTTAGGTGGTTAGTGATGTCAGTTTTCTGGTGGATGCGGGGCGCCTTTCGTTTCGGGTGTGTGCTTTCGTATTTGTTGTTGTGTATGAATGAGTGAGTGTTTGTGTGAATGCTTGATGGTTTGAATGTGTACTTATTTTCTTAGTCCCGCATCGATTTCGTCCGGTTAACTGATATTTCTGCCACATTTATAGTTTGTGGGGGTTTTTATAACTAACTCAATTTTGTTTAGTTTATTGTAAATAATTAATTCACTTTGTAAATATTCATTTGGGGATTTTAAAAGTTGTTATTTTATGACCCTCCCCCCATGAACAATATCTGTACATAAGGGGACTAGTTAGGACTTCATAGAGAAACTGAGGTATTATGGTGGACGTAGTAAGAAAGGTAGGAGTGAATGTGATGTTTTGGTGATTGGATTATTGTTGGCATGTTTGGGTCAGTGTCTGTGACTAGCTAAGTTTTAGATTAAAGACAGAAGAAGACCGTCATTCCCCATCCCCCTTTTTGGCCCTGTGCCGTATTTTGTATTTTTAATGCAAATAAATATTAAGAAGTAAGAAGAGATCCAATCGAGAGACTCTGCCCGACTGCGATTAAGTCAACCCATTCTACAGGAACAGTCTTCCCAAGAATATACCAAAACTAACTGTAAATATTGTGTACTTTTTCCTTGTTTCAATACATTTTGTTTACGTACATTTTGTGTTGTATTATTATTATTCCATGCTTATCCAAGCTTCAACACTTAACTAGAACTTAGTCGTGGTAGGTGGAATGCACCAACGAAGCCCAGATGTCCTTTTTAGTCTAAATCCACAGCACCTAACTGGGGTGCTTATTACGATATTTATCGACATGATTAACAGGTCCTGAAATGGCTTCACACCCGGGTTGTTAGTACTCGATTTTAACACTATACGATCTATATCGGGGTCGAGGACGGCATCTAAATCTACTCGACGAGACGTTGTCAAAAAAACGGCTCGATCCGCCGAAACAAATCAGACCGTTCCGCATGGTCATTGGGCACATAAACCTCAATGAGACAAAGACAACTTATCCTTTATGGTAGCATCCAGCACGAAAAGCCTGTCTGATGGATCTGGATCTGCGAAGACAAGAGTACCCGCCGCATGTAAAGACTTGCTCACTAGCCAGGAAACAACTTTCGAGCGTCCATCAAAACATGGTGGATAGAGAACAAGACTTGTAGAAAGAATGTATCCACAGCCACGAGTTGAAAACCGGGTCTTCTGAATACTACATACATCCACACCGAGAAAATGAAGATCGCAAGCAAGATTTTAGGCCTCACTCATTTATGCTAGTCAACCAGACAGACACGATTAGTTCAACTAGTGTTGGGGATCTTCATTAAACACGGGTTTATCTCATTTTTTTACCAAGATTACAGAAAAATATCTTGAAATATTACAGAGTATTTTGAGTATTAGATTACCAAGAAGTTTTCCTCATTATAACTTCAAAACTATTTTTCTTGTTTTTCGGTACATTTAGTGAGGAGTGAGTATATTGCTATAGTTGAATACGTGAAAATCTCAGAAAATAAAGAGCAAAAAGATTTGAACATTTTAATTCAAATTAAATCTACTCAAACACAGACTACCTTGATTTTTCTTCCTATCTAACATCATATATATATATTGCGATTTGAAATCATATTTTTAAATAAATAATTATATTTATGCTCTACTTTTGTATCGAGCACTATTTTTTAAAAATAATAACTAAAATACTAAGGGACTTTGGATTATTTACCTAACCAGTTCCTTCCTATTTTCTATATATTTTTACATATATATATATATATATATATATATATATAAAAGTGAACATAAAAATCAACACTTAGAGGGACAGTCTGTTTCATGATGCAATCGTCGTGGCCTGACGATTGCATCTAGCATGAAACAGACTGTCACCTCTAAGTGTTGACTTTATGTTCACTTATATATATATATATATATATATATATATATATATATATATATATATATATATACTAGTAGAGCCCGGCGTTGCCCGGGGATGTAACAGTAAGAGATACATCAAGTATCGACCATCATAAAGACTGAAAAATAAAATTGACAAAGATTATTGTTTAAGGTTGACGGACACGCATGTCTTAATTAGTTATTTTTTTTATATGCAATCATCAGGCCTGACGATTGCATCTAGAATAAAACAGACTGTCACCTCTAAGTGCTGATTTCTATGTTCACTTTTATAATTACACATGCTCTAACTCTAATATTGAGCACTTTATCCCATAAATATAGTACATCTTAGGACTATATATTTATATATATATATATATATATATATATATATATATATATATATATGTGTGTGTGTGTGTATATATATATATATATATATATATATATATAAATGATAGATAGAAATAGAAATATATTATTATTATTTTTAATCTAAGTGATTAAAATAAAAATATTTTGGAGACACAAATACAAACACACACACACATATGTACATATTTGCACGCACACATAAATATTTTTAATTAATGTCCAAATAGTAAATTAAATATTTATTCCTCCGTTTTTTATCTAGTGTTTCATTTTTTTTTAGTAAGTATTATTTTTTGTTTTGGTGTTTTCTTATATATTGAGATATTAATTATGAAAGGTTTGGCTTCTTGTTGTTTGCGTGGGCATGTATGTATATAATCATATACAAACGCACGCACACATACATACACGTATAACTGTGTATATTTATTAGATTTGTTAATTTATTTTAGGATTATTTTTACTTCATTTTAATTTTGTTTATTTGTTTATTTCTTTTTATTTATTTACTTTTTTCTCTAGTATATACTTATTTATTTTTAATTAAGGCTTAGACAGCAAAATAAGTATTTATATACCTACACTTAAACATATTTTCAGTTTTCTTGTTTAAGTGCATTTTTGTTTTCTAAAGCTAATCATTTCTATGTTTTCCTCTGTGTGTGGGTTTGTGTGCGTGCGTGCGTGTGTGTGTGTGTGTGTGTATTCATCTACGTACAAACGTTGAATACTTTGTTATTTGCCGTCCTAGGTATGACGATAAACTACATCCAATAGAAAGGCCTTTGATCAGTAGGTTTTGCGTCGCTTGGAGCCACCTCTTAATCGCTGGTGTTGCCAGGTCTACCCCCGGGGTGGCAACACCTGTCAGGGTTCCAGCTACGGGCAAATAGCTAACCTCCCAAAGGGGGTGAAAACACTATGATAGTATAAAAATAGGTTTTAATACCAGCAATACATTTTTTGAAAAATTATTACCAGCAATAAAGTCATGTGCTGTGCATGATACACACTTAGGCGATCATGTATCTTTCGATACATGACTCAGGAGGCAGATTTTTTCACGCAGTAAGTTACCATTTCTTTCTGCGGTAGAACAGTTGCCATCCAAGGCTATAGAATCCTGTCTGCCTGCTATTTGGCCATAGCTTGTGCGGGGGGGAAGAAGAGGAGTCATAGATTTCGCACGTGTATTAGCAGTAGATTTTTCAAAAAGATAAATATTACCAGCAATACAATTTTGGGGGAAAAATATCAACAATACATTTTCAAAAAAAAAATATTACCAACAATTCATTTTTTTGAAAAAATATTACCAGCAATAAAAATCTTGTCGGCATTAAATAACCCATTGTGGTTGATATGCCGTAAAACAAACCAAACCAAACGTTGTTATTTGCATCTAACCTAATCAAGATATATCCACTTAAAATTTAAATCTAAGAAAACAGATTGTTTTTATTTTATTCCAGAACGGATACTCTTATTTTGTCATTAAAGAAAATACCCAACCCATGTTCTCTAGGAAGCACAAAGAATAGTTACCCCTCCACATCAATATTTATCCCATTCGCTTACATATATGAAGAACCTGTTTCTTCATATGCAAAATCCCCATTGCTAATAATACGTATGAAATGCAAGCTTTTCTCACTCCCTGAAGTAAGGCCAGTGAACTTTCTTTCCCGCCTTGAAAGGAATAAAATGTTTAGCCTGAAGAGCAACATTTGAACAGATTGCAGTTATGAAAATCAATAAAAGACGTTGTAGCGATTTCCTAAAGTCTCTATTGTCGATCGCAGCTCGAAATTCGTAAGATATCAGCATTTTGAGAATGTTTGCTGAGATTTGAAAGGCGAGGCTTTTGTTCATTTTTGCATTTAGCCAAAGGACGGACACCAGCAATACACATCAGTAGTCTTTTGAAATCTACCAAATGTGGAAACATTTTGCTAAGAGGGAGTTCCTATGCCATAAACAAACTAGAGTTGCACACAGGACTGGAGTAACAGCCCAGGACACGAACCATACGAGTAAATAATGTTGAGCGATATATATATATATATATATATATATATATATATATATATATATATATATATATATATATATATAGTTTACTTACATTATTCACAATATTCGGACTTTTATCCTCATCTTCAGTTCCATGTTCACAACATTTCGGCCGTTGTACGCCCCGGCCTTCTTCAGGTGACTGGAATTTCGAACCGAACCATTTATTTTGTCATATGCTGTTCTAGTTCCACGTGCCATAACTCTTCCCTTTATTTCGTCCACCGAAGTAGATTGTTCTAGTTCCACGAGCCATACCTCTTCCCTTTATTTCGCCCACCGGGGTAGATTGTTCTAGTTCCACGTGCCATGCCTCTTCCCTTTATTTCGTCGACCGGGGTGGATTTGTCTAGTTCCACGAGCCATGCCTCTTCCCATTATTTCGTCCACCGAGGTAGATTGTTATAGTTCCACGTGTCGTGACTTTTCTCAGAGATATAGACATATATATATAAGCTATCAACAATGCACTACTTCACTGTAAGATGTTATATATATATATATATATATATATATATATATATAAAAAAAGAGGGGTATATATATATATATTATACTATGTTCACGACACGTGTTTCTGGAAGACGTGAAAGTGGAGATTTTTACATAAAAATTGTCAATTGAAACGTTAAACTGACAGTAACATGCAACATTGATTTCTCTATCAATACTATCTATAGCAGCAAACGTTCTATCTTCTATCTTGGCTATTTTTCCTGCTTAAATATATCACATTATCAACAACATTAATATGATATTATATAAATATATCTTTTTAGACTTGTTTGAGATAAAGATTAAAGATTATAGATTATAGTATTTCTATATAGGTATAGACATTTTATAAGGAGAGTAGAGCTGAAATTCTAAATTGATCCGTTACATTTATGTAAAATACCTTTAGTAGAGGTGTGAATCCATCCCATGTCGTTAGCTATGAGTTAAATAGTAGGGTGTTTTTTAACTCATTTCACTCCATACAAGGCGGTAGGTAATGCCACTAAAACTCAGGGAGTTATAGCAAATGAAAGTGAAAGAGAAGACAGAAAATGGAGAGGATTGAAGAAAAAGACAAAAGATAAACGGGATTCAAAAAGATAGGAGATGGCGATTGACGTTGTATTTAAATTTTATAAGATTGTAGTTATTAGGGAAGCAAGTAAACGGGAGGGAATTCCACAGGGAGGAAGTGCAAGAAAAGAAACTGTTGGAATAGTAGTGGCAGTTAACAATAAACGGGTGGAAACTAAATGTCATTCTAGTAGAAATAAAAGAAACGTAACGTCGAACAAACTCTAGCATATGTCTCAACGTACAACAAAACAACCCAGAAATATTCCCAGAAGCAAGAATAATAAACTGTATACAAAACAACCAAAATAATTAAGAGTTAAAACCTAAAACACATATTAACCCTCACAGTCGGTGAACGAGAGCAAAAAGCCCGCCACAATAGTTTCCATGAAAAAATTTGTACAAAAGACACAGCGACGCCACGTCGAGTCGCTGAGAAAGTGACTGAAGTCATGATGCCTGTCCAGGATCGATTACAAAACAAACCTTTCTTTGGATTTTGTCAAGAATCTGGAGATGTACAGCCGGGGCACAAGATATACCAGCAGTATCTCATGCTTGTAAATGTGCAAGATGGATTCTGAGTAACCCAACTTTTAAGAGAAGACGAGGATTCATACCTTTCCCAAGGGTATAAGCACGTAACTGAATGTAATGGATTCGACTGGAATTCGAACTCGGCTCTCCCATTTCTCAATCCGAGTCGGGATCCATTACTCCACCGTGCCTTTATAGCTTTGAATTCAGAGTAAACCAACCTTCCTTGCAGTAGATGCAGCTGTTGATGACATATAGTCATTCCATTTCATGTCAGTGGAAAAGATTAAAGATTATAGATTATAGTATAAGGCATTTTAAGTAGGCGCAGTATGTTGGAGTCTAGCGTCAGCCAGGGAGATCATTGATGAAGATCAGAAACAGCGTAGGGCCCAAGAAAAAGTCTTGGGGGAGAGCCGTGTTCGTGATAAAAGCAACCGGAAACGAATGCATTCAAAACGACTTTTGTCTCACGATTTGATGGGAACGATTGGATAAAATTAAGCATGTTCACTGTTTTCCAGGATCGATTACAAAACAGACGGGAAAACAGCATATAGATATACCAGTAATGAAAATGACACAAACTTAACTAAAATAAAGTTTTATGTCAAAATGCTTATGTTATTATTAAGATGAAAGACCAAAGTATTTTTTAATTATTTTTCAGGAAATTTTTAATCCTTTCTAACACGTTCGAAATTTTAGTTAAATTCTTCTTTTTTTTACGTCATCGCGGCGTCACAGAAAAATAACATTTTTTTTTAAAGTTTATGTCGATTTTTTATTATTGAAAAGACATATTGGTTTTTTTGAAATTTTAACTTGTAAAAATCAAGTAATTGTCCGATTTTAATGAAATTCTCATGACTTATTCAAAAAATCAAATGAATGAAATTATTTTTGAAATATTTTTTTTTGAAAATTTTGGTAAAAAATATATTTTTTTAAAACATATTACCCCACATTTGAAATTTCGCCCAAAACCTTTTTGGTTCCTGAATTTTTTTTTTGTTAAAAGTAGGAGTCTTCGAAGATGGTAAATAACCTACTTTTTTTTTTTTCAAATTTGAGCTATCTAACTGAAAATCTGCTCTGAATTGAAAAATAATGAATCCAATAAAACTATGATATTACTTAATTAGAAAAGCTTTTAATTGCTTTTCTAAATAAGGACATTATTGTCTGAAGAAATAAATTTTTTCTGATGAATAATTAAATTTTACAAAAATTTTTTCGTTTTTTAAGAAATTTTAATTATAATAATTTATAATAGTTTAAAATCGTGTAAAGCTTTGTATTAGGAGGGTTCCTCGAGGTGATATAGTAATTAAGTGGAAAAAAAATTTACGAGTCCAAAATTGCTAAGTTTAATAAATTTAGTTGCGCTACTTATTTTAAAAATAATTTTTTATGTTGTATTTTTTTACTTAATACATTCCTTATTTCCATGTATGATATACGGAAATTGCCATTATTATAACAAGGTCACGTGATCTAAGGCTTTTGTCCCTTTATGTGGCCTTTCATAAAATTTCGTTTCTTACAGGTTGTATTGTCCGTTCAGCTTTAAAAGTGTAAACTTTAAATTTTAAAGTAATTTTTCTTTTTTTCATTTACTATTTCACTAAATAATTTTATTTTATGTATTGTATTTCCATTAGTGTGTGTCATACTCAAATAGAATATTTTTTTTAAAACTAAGACTTAAAAATTAAGTCATTTATGGTCATCCGTAGTAGCTGTCATCGGTTCGTCATTCAACAATCCATCAATAGTTGGATCAGATGAACAGGATCGATCGTTAATAATTGGTTGTATATTATTTTTTATGCTATAACTAAGAAAGATTTCTTTCAAATCAAATTACTTTAACTTCTAATTTTTTTTAATTTTACTAAAATAACGTGTTAGAAATTTTTTAAAATATTTTCAAAATCGATAAATTTGTGTTTGTTTACTAATTTCTTAAAATTACGAAAATGTCTGTTTTTAAGAAAATCTAAAAATTTGAAATTAAATTTGACAATCAAATGTATATAGTTTCTATCTGAAATACACCAGAATTGTTTAATTAATAGAAATAATAAATTTAATTATTAAACTTTCAATTAAAGCTAAAATGAAATCTTCAAGAATGTTTTTTCGTTGTAAAAAATTCATTTTAAACTTAAACATAGAAAATTTATGCTGAAATAGTGGAGATGCCTAGATAAAATGAAATATTAGTTTTTGTATTTGGAAAATCTTTGTTATTCTCAAAGAAAAAAATGAATGCGTTATTTACAAGTAATTGCCGAGAATTATGCTTGCTATTCAAAGCATGTTTTCGCTTTAAATGGGCCACAAGCAGTTGATTACAAACAGTTAAAAACAGAAACAACCAGTCACTGAATCAGACATCTATGGAGAATAATGTGAACAAGGATTTGTCAGTCACCTTGTAATGCTGATTGATATGTTCTTAATTTCTGTATAATATAGCATTATCGTGGCTCATGGTGGAGTAATGGATGGCGAGTTCAAATTCCAGTCGAGTTCATTGCATTTACTTACGCACAAATATCCTTGGGAATAGACATGAATCCATATTTTTCCTGTCAGCTATGGGCAAATAGCAGGGCAGACTGGGTTCTACAGAATTGATTAGTGACCTGTTTATTAGAAGGAAAACTATGAATTCAAAGCTGTAAAGGCACGGTGGAGTACTGGATAGCGGCTCGGATTGAGGAATCGGAGAACCGAGTTCGAATTCCAGTCGAATCCATTACATTCACTTACTTGCTTATACCCTTGGGAAAGGTATGAATCCTCTTCTTCTCCCTTCCCCAGTAACTAGCAGGACAGCCTATAACGGCAACTAGTCTACCGAGAAATGGCAACCTAATGGGTCAAAAATCGACAGATGAATGATCGACAGATGAATGATCGCCTCACGCATGCCACATAACTGACTGACCCTTGGGAAAGGTATGAATCCTCTTCTTCAGCTATGGGTAAATAATAAGACCATTAGGGCGAGAGAAAAAGCTAAGAATACCCTACCTAACAAGCTTGTGTAATGGTTGGCAGGATTAGGAGAGATTGCAAAAGGACATTCTTACAAATGCGGGCATACTCTTGAAGGAGGCACGGTACACAGGAGAAGGTACGAGTACCTTAGGGTATCTGAGTAAGATATTTGTTTGAAATTTCTAAACGTTTAAGAAGTAGTTTATTATTTGTCATGCTTTATCCATAGGCGCTCACGTTCTGTAAATTTGCATAAAGATCATCTGCGCAGAAAATTGAATAGTCTACGCAGTTTTGAAAACGAAATGAAAGAAATATATATATACACATTATGTGCACAACAAATAAAATAGATAATAAAAATGTAATGTTCCTAAATTTAATAAAATCGACAAAGGATATACGGCCACATCACATTCAATCACTGGTTCCTGTATGATTACCGAAGTTAAGAAACTTCGAGCTTAGTTACTAACTAGATGGGTGACCGCTTGAGAATACCAGGCGCTGTAATGTGCAGGTGATATAATCGATACGCGTTCAAAAATGTTAATCGAAAACCCCAGTTCCAATTCCTGTCGGGTTCGTTATATTCACTTACACGCAAATACTGTTGGGTAGGGTATGAATCAACCTCTTCCCCCACATCTATGGGTTAAGTATAAAGATTTGTATCACTAAGCGATTATTACCTAAAACAAAATTCTTACAATCTAAAAAGATTCTGGCTTTAGATAACCTGCAAAAGGGTCCATAAGCTGTAGAAAATGAAAAATCCAACAAGTACAGCAACTACTTTCTGTCCACAACCACTGGACAGAGGCAGGGCGTTTTCATCATAATTCCAGCACTCTTCGAAGCATACGACCAGCACAGTATTCAGCAAGTACCCAAACTTGACACTGACCTTAATCTACTCCAGTCTCCCCGGATGTTCACTATCTACGGCTCCCAGAGCACCAACCAGAATGGAGATGATTTCCATTGTCATCATTGACCACAATAATTTGTGTGTGTATGTGTAGGAGGGTAAAGGGCGTAAAAAGTGAAGAAAATAAATAATCTTCAAACACAGTTCTACAAATTCAAAAAAATAATTTTTCATTGAGTGTAAAATAAGTTTTGTTTTCTTTTAAGCTGATAGAAATAAGATTCCTCGTTCATTTCGTTCTTAGAATTGAATAACTGAAAATAAATGCAAGCAAAGTTCATACAGAAATTTCTTTGTTGTTTTTACAACACAAAGAAGCAAAAGAATAGTATTAGTATAGAGAGGATTGTATGTATGTGATTGTCACGTGAAGAAACAAATCTATACTCTATTATGTGCACCTAGTGTAAATAAAGAAACAGGTGAATTAATCCGGTAAATATCAGCGCAAATACAGCTAATGACAACTAAGCCGTAATATATCTTGTGTTTTCTTTATTTGTCATTTTATGTTTTCGTAAAGTAAACAATGTAAACTGGTTTCTGAAAATACTTTTAAACCGACTGATAATTTACAAAATGAACTTTAGACCGCAATAAGTATTTTTGAGGAGTCGAAATTATTTTTGACATCCTCGTCGAAGTATAGAAGACTGATTTATTTATTCAAGTTACGCTATTTATAGAAAAAATTTGGATAAAAGGAAGTTTAAAGATAGATTTATTCAATTTAGAATTTTTTTTGGTTAATAAATATATTTCCCAATTTTTAATGTTTGATTTTTAGGAGCGGAAATGTTGTTAATCATTTTCTTGAACGTGAGGTGTCATCTTTTGAGCATATGAGGCTGAAATGGTCGTCTGCTTTTGAACTGTGTGGAAATTTGATTTTGACATTCGTGTGATCCTATTTTTTCACGGAATTGAGGTGAAGTCTGCGTGATCTTACTTTTGCATAGAATTGAGGTTCTAGTTGTACTACTGATATTTTCTACATTTTTTTAAACTGGGTTCTACACTTTATGTTTGCCTTTCTTTATGACTACTAGTAGAGTTCGATTACGGTTGCTGCGTAGAGGGAAAACCTACTGGGCGAGGCAATTTCACCATTACTCCCATGTCTCATTTTCGCCCTTATTTGATAGCATGTCCATTAACAAATTATTATTATTAAAAGTATTTCTCTCATTTTTATATTCGAATAAATTGGTGGGGTACATAATAACAAGTTTCTGCAACGGACTACACCAAGGATTTTATCATGGACCCAAATTTAACCTTCAGATTACGATTTCCTCTCTTTTCTGGAAATGGATGATTTTTTTCCATTTTTTTTTTTTTGGCATTCAGTCGGCTGAAATATTAACGATTAAAAGTGGGGATAGGGAAGGGCTGGTCTTCAATCTGTCTTAAACTTAGCTAGCAACAATTATTGACCCAAACATACCACTGTATCCCTTACACCAAAATGTATTCTTACATACCATTCCTACCACAGACACCATAATAGCTCAATTAACGGCAAATCTTCTTTTCTTTAACGGCAATCAGATACCATTTTCACGTTTTATTACATAGTAAATCTGTGTATGAAAAACCTCCGAGAAAGATTTGTTTCATTTTTATATAATATATATTTTATATAAAAACTTTTGTAATTCCTGCCCATCATTTTTTTTTTTTAGAGTCAGGTTTTTCCTGTACAATGCCCACTCGAGGTAGAGGGTTACGTTAACGGGTAATTTATAAGGATAGAAAGGAAAGATAACGGTTAATCTTAGAGACTTGAACAAGTTAAGATTGTAGGCATCGTGGAAACATCTAAGGCACTGGTTCGCGGAAAGAAGTTGTTTGAATGGAATTTACTTCTAATCAATGGAATACGGGGGGGGTGTTGGTCATTTTACTATAAATATGTATTGGTAATTTTACTATAAATATATATTGTTGGTCATTTTACTATAAATATATATTGTTGGTCATTTTACTATAAATATATATTGTTGGTCATTTTACTATAAATATATATTGTTGGTCATTTTTTATATAAAATGTATTTCTGATATTTTTGCTATAAAAGTATATTTTTATACTTTCGTAATGTTTTGTCTTTGTATGGGTGTTCACTATTTGCCAATAGCTGGGGCCCTAACAGGGGCTACAACCTCAGGTTAGGGTGAACCTTGGAACAACAGCAATTAAGAGGTGGTACCACAATCCTCAAAATCTCACATCTCCTGATCAGAGGTCTCCCTGCCTGACGTAGTTTATTGTCATACCCAAGACTGTTTTAATAATAAAATATAATTCGCTAATGCCTGTAGACTCAATATATATAGAAATAAACAGACGGCTTTTAAGAAGACAAATACTATATTTGTCAGCAAAAGTGTCATCCCAAGGTGTGCGCTATGTATTGGTGACTTCAGAATCAAGCAGGTGAATGAATTTAACTCTCTAAGCCTTGTAGCAACAGATGACGGAAAATGTCACTCAGAAATCCGGAACTGCATTAGAATATCAATATTTGCTTTCTAGAAACTAATAAAAGTATAAAGACGATGTGAAGAGTCATGATCGAGAACGTATTGAAAGAAAATGTTACATAAAAATAGTCTGCGATATATAGAATGTCTCAAAAGTGGTTATTGGAATTTTGTTCTGGGTATTAATCGCAAAACGATGCTCGATAGTCGGGTACATCCGTTAAGATCAATAATTCGCTAAAATCTATTTTAATCAACAACATTATATTCAGCATGAACATCAAAGTAAATTAGTTATTCTCACATATGGATCGGTTTCCTGAGAATCTGAGACGAATGAGCGACGAACAATGAGAGAGTTTCCATTAGGCCATGAAAGATGGAGACCGGGTATTAGGGACACTGGAAATGTAGTCATGATGGCTGGTTAACGGTGGAATTTGAAGAGAGACTCTCCTGTCACTGATCATTCTAAGGATTTAAGTAAACGGAATTTCAAACCCTGAATTTGGAACAATGATGACGTAAGATGCAATTTATATGTACTTATATTTATCAATGTATACTATTCAATTTATTGTAATATATGTTTGTAACATTAAATTATTAAATTGTGTTAGAAAATATTTTTCTCTTACAAGCATCAATTCGTATGAGAAATATTAACAAAATTCACACTATTCACATTATTCGTACTATTGTCCTTATCTTTGTCGCCATATTTATCACAACGTCTCGGCCGTTGTACGCTCCGGCTTTCTTCAGGTGGTTGGAATGTCGAACTGAACCCTTTATTTCGCTCACTGGGGTAGACTGTTCTAGTTCCACGTGCCATGTTTTAATGGATGTCAGTTATCAGTTATTCCCCTCTGAAAGTTCTCTATATAAACAGATAACAAAATTCAATGGATAATGTCACAAAACTTAGTCAGAAGATCGGATTTTTAAAATCTCAAACAAAACATGACCTGCTCGAGAGAAACAGAAGCCATTTTAGGATCCAGCGGTCGAAAATTGTCCTGCGTCATTTGGAAAAATAGAGACAACTTAAAAATTTTTCTTTTTTTTTTTTGTCCAGTAAAAGACAACTAGCCTCCATGTCTGATTCTGACTTACATGAAAGTGACTCGTTTCTCCTTTCTCAGATGACTTGAAGTGGAAAGGCAATATTGAATCCATTGCTAGGTCAGATGCTAAGAAAGTTGGTTTTCTGTGTTATGCTGAACAATTATTCACTCCAGAATCTGTCCTAAATATCTATAAGTCTACCATTTGTCCATGCTCAGAATATTGCTGCCATATTTGGTCCGATGCTCCTGCTATTTATTTGATAAAATCCAAAGAATCGAATCAGCAATATTATTGGCCCTGTTCTGACGTCTCGGCTTCAGTCTCTTTCACACCGCAGTAAGGTTGCTTCCCCGTTCATTTTCTATAAATACTTTTATGATAATTGTTAGGGTGAGCTCTTCGCTATGGTGTAAATCATTTTGTTTCCATATTGTAAATACTCATTGGAGTTAGTTTTTATATTGTTGTTTTATTCCTCTTCCCCCACAGACATGAATTATATAAATGAGTACTAATTAAGATTCCCATAGAGATCATGAGGTATTATGGTGTATGTAGTAAGAAAGGTAAGTAAGAATGTGTTGTTTTAGTGTAAAGAATATTATGGTATGTTTGGGTCAGTGTTTGTGGCTAGCTAAGTTTAACGTTAATACAGATGAAGATCGTCGTTTTCCCCCATTCCGCATTTTGGCTTTGTGCCACATTTTGAAAATTTTACAAATAAATATCGCTCTTCGCTATGATTTCTAAACTCTTTTAAATTAACCCATTAACTATCAAAGTTTTTTTAATGTGCATTTTTGGCCCAGACAGGGGTCTTAGGAGTTTATTTATTCCTTATGTTTAATATCAGTAGTTACCATTGTCGTTTTTATAGAAACTAGAACATCAAATATATATGTGTATAAAACATCAAAAAATAATATTGATTGGAAATAATAAAAAATACTTTTCAAAATAATCATTATTTTTCTACTCATGAAATGTGAGATTACAACAGAAAGTGTCTTCTTACGGCTAATAATAAAACTTTAAAGGCTAAGTGTTGTAGAATATACCTCTGCAAATGCAATGTATGTAAGCAATTCAATGTAAATACAAGGAATAACATGTAGTGAGTTTAATTTTAACAGATCCCCAAATGGGGTTCATGGCCGGTAATGGGTTAAGCGCAGTATTAAACTGGCGACAAGTGCTCATCAATTTACAGTTAAGCTGGCTAGAGGTAACCGTAAATTCTACGTTAACAGTTTTCTTGCACTTCTTGCTTGTGGAATATCGTCTACGGCTTCATGCTTTTCAGCCAATTTTAATCTGCCAAAATGTAAATACAACGAAAGTAGATAGCAACATCTATTTTCCTCCTGGTTGCTCTTCTTTCATTCTTGCTCCGGAGTTTTTGATCAGAGTTCGATCCTTTATCACGAAAACGATACTGAAATTCCAAACATTGATGACTCACGTCTTTTGCTTATTCATTTCTAGTATTAAACTTTACAAAAATTAAGTTTAACGATGACATTCCGCTAACTTAAATAAACTTCTGCAGCAGTGGGGATTTGCTTCTCCTTCCCTCTTTCCCACAGTCTAGAACTAGAATTTATACACACTGTGCAGACAACGTAATCTTGTGACATATACATCCACACACATGCAACAGTAGTGACGAGCTTGTTAAGATCTACAACATGAATTCATACACAATAGACACGTCTCTAAAAGCTGCTAGATTTGTCACATACGTCTGTACATATATAAACGCATTTATCGTTTAACTTATACTAAAGCAATACATTCAGCTGTACTCTTAAAAATGGATACAGAAAACATTTTGCGTAAAGTTGTCCACAAAGTATTTTGCCATTTAATATAAATTTAAAAGGAATATAATACCCCAGTAATTTAAAAATTATAAAAAAAATTGTACATCCATATTGAAGATTAATTTAATTCTTTGTAAATGCACGCATATTCCGCTAATCTGTCACACACACACACACACACACACACACATACACACACACACACACACACACACACACACACACACACACACACACACACACACACACCGATATTTGAATTCTTGTCTTCATAAATATTAACCAATCGCCAACGTCGTACGAGGCACGTGGTATTCTTTAAATTGGTGTTATGGTGATGTATCTACATTACAATGAACTCTTCTTTCTTCATAAATACTAACCTGCGAGACTTTCTAAGGAGGGAGTCGGGACGCAGTGTAACCTGACAGTTCCGATGGACACTTCTATCTGCTGACTAATAACACTCTTATTTTGTATATATGGTCTCTTATTTCGATACACTTGTTCAACCTACCTTCTTCTTTCCGTGTCTTTCTTTCTGTCCGAACAGGCCACAACAATTATTAGATAGTAAAATATGTTAGAATGGAAGTTTGAAGGCTTACTTGATGTTATTGATAATATGTTCCTTTCTTAAAAGGAATATTTTAAAATTAGGAAAATATGTACAGTAAATGACGAAATTATTCGTACATTCCATATATTTTGAATATATAAGTCCATTTCTCAGAATCTAATGCCCGTATAGAAACTTAGTTGCTACTGTCACCGCATGTACACAAGTTACCGGGATGTTGTCTCGTTCGCTAAACATAACTTTTGTAATATTAATATAGACAAAGAAGGTTACAGTTCTTCCATGGCCTTCAATGAGTCCTGAATTGAATCCTATTGAAAATTTATGGCAAGAATTAAAAAGTTCGAATAAATTGTCAGTCACCAAAAAACCATTGAGGAATGAAAGAAAATTCAATGAAAGTCTTTATCAAATCTCACCAAAAACTTTAAAAAACTGTTGCAATAATTTATAAAGATGAGAGCATATGCAATTGAATATTAATATTGGGAAAATTATTCAATTTTTTTCTCTTTTTCATACTGTACGAATAATTTTGCCTTTTCCTATTTTGAATAATTCACCTGTCAAATTGGTTGTATTTAACCTATTGCTATGAAAATTGAGTTTTATATTTCCTTTTGGGTACTTATTAACATATAAAAAACTTAGCGTCATACGGGTATTAGATTCTGAGAAATGGATGAAAAATATTCAAAAATTGATTGGGTGTACTAATAATTTCGTTGTTGATTGTATTAACCAATAAACTTGAGATTAATATATATATACATTTTAGTTTCATCAAGAGCCTACTATTTTATTATAAATATGATCAATTCTTGTTCGCTCACTAGTCTTTCACTGAACCTTTGACTAGGGTGTTCGTTTGATCGTTTGTTGCACAAACGAAACAGAAATTCTCACACATAGTTACTCGCATCTTTTTGCATATTTATTCGAATATACAATATTACAAAAAATATGTTTACCGAAAGAGACAACATTCCGCTAACTTGTGTACATGCGGTGACAGTAGCAACCAAGTTTCTGCCTTTATTTCACACGAAAAGGAATTTTATACACACTGAAAACAATGCAAGTCTGTGTCACATAAATGTGCACGCATATAGATACATTTTCCGTTTATCCAAAATTAGCGTAATTCGGCTGAACTGTAAAAAAACTATACACAAATTATTTTGTTTGAAGTTATTCGTAAACAATCTTTGTAATTCCTTTCAATTTGAAAAAAAATAATTCTCAAATTCTTAAAAATTATTGAAATTTGTATATCCGTGTTTGAAGATTAAATTAATTCTTCGTTTATACACGCTTATTCCTCTACATGCATATATATTTCTCTCCTAATCTCCATTATGGACTAAATAACAGGGTAAACTGAACTCTCTAGACATAAGTAGTAACTAGTCAAAGAGAAGGAAGCTATCAATTCCAGACAGTAGAAACAGAAACAGGAAAACACTCCCTTTACCTTTCTAAATATCAATTCATCGATAATAATAATAATGCAGTTGTGCAATACTGTAGTGCAAAAAAAAGAAAAAAAAGGAAGTGTCAAAAGGATGTTTTTTTCGTTGACTCTGCTATTATTCTCACTACAGATAATAAATACTGTTTTTATATTTTTTCTCGTCAATTCTCAAAGGCAAGGCACAATGTATAAATTTACTTTCATCATATGTTTAGGTTTACTTATAATTCTAATCATCGCTTAAATTTTATTACTATTTTAATCATCGCATTTTAAAACAATAAGCAGTAACGAAGAGCGAAGTTAGTTGAAATTACAATCCGTTGAGAATCAAATAGAAAAGCTTTTTCTTTTCTAACAGCTTTCATATCCTTTTACAAATAATAAAGAAAAGGAATCTGTGAAGAAATATGCTTACCTACCTATATATGGCATTAAAAACTACTATTCAGATTCCAGTCGAATCAATTACGCTCACTTACGTGCTAATACCCTTGGGAAAAGTATGAATCCTATTTTTCTTCTCCCCCCAGCTATGGGTAAATAGCAGGACAGACCAGGTTCTATAGCATTGGATGGCAACTGGTTCTCCGCAGAAAGAAATGGCAACCTACTACAACCGGGAAAAAATATGCCTCGTCAGTCATGTATCAAAAGAGACATGATCACCTACGCGTGTATCACGCATGGCCCATAACTGACTGACCTAATGGTTTGAGTTTGGTTCACGGGGCTTTTGAAATTCTCGTCTTAAGGAACCGTAAAACTTTAGCCATATCGAAACATTCATCTTGATGTCATGCATTGTATCAAACTCGTTCAGAATTATCTAAACTGTCAACTGTATACAACCGCTTTTTCAGATTAATGATTAAAAATGGCACCCTGAGAACGAATCTTTTTTGCCTTAGCAAGCACAATTCTACCTCGAACTTTAAAGACTGCTGCTGCAAAATCACAGGCAAAAAAAGCAAGAGAGACGACACCGACTGACGACTTTCAACGGCTAAAATGGATACCGCTTGTAACTCGAGGAGAAAATAATAACATCATGAAGATGTTGACATTCTAAACTACTTCAAACAAATTTGCCGGAATTAGAACTTGGTTTTCCCCCGTCGTTAAACGTTACGGGAGATGTTCAAAGCGGAATTAATGACTGCAGGAGCGAAGAATTGAAAGAACGTTGTTCAGCAGTCATAAAAACTTTTTTTAAAAGTGCTTTAAGGAAAAAAAATAATCAAGAGTCGCTTGCATTTCCTTTCTTAAGCAGATTTTTTTTAACATGACTTTAAAATGAGTATACAAATGTACTTACATTTGTGTTTGCCGTTTACTTACTGCGAAATATAGTGAAAGAGTTTCCAATTGTTTCGTTCATTCACATTTTGAATTCAGATTTATCAAAGAATGGAGGACGCATTCTACCACGGAACTTAATGGATGCCTAGAGAGGAAAAGAGGATTCAAGTCTAAGCGCATTCGTGCGAAAGTTAAAGAAACAGCGAAGGCTTGATGATCCCGCTTCCTGTTTTATACAATTATTTAATCAGTACAAGGCCTAAGAGCCACTCAAATTAAAGGTTTACTGTATGAGGAGCGTATAACGAAGAAGAAAGGGTTGTACATCATGTGGATATGTAGTATGGATAACGGTTGACCCTCGACTTAATGAGGTTAAGTTTGTAGAGATCAGAGAAGCGGCCTCACGGAAAGCCGTTCCATATTGTAACAGATCCTCGGAAGAAGCTCCTTACCAAGGGAATATGAAGGCAATGAGGATTAGTTGAGTCTATGCGTGACATAGCAGGTCCTAACAGCGAATGTCTAGAGTGGTGAATACAAGAAATGTAATTTGACCAAACATCTGCTATGGAAATAGCGGTGGAGCAGCGCATGGCGAGCAACCTACTGTCTGCAGGAAACGGCTTGAGACGTGGAAAAACCATCCATCACCCACAAGGTTGCGCAAAGACTTTCCCCCCCCGCCGATAATCGTTATGCTACCTGTACATCGAACTCACCGCATGATAATGTTAAATTTAATGAGAACAGTAAAAGAGATGTGAAATAATGCTGCTTATCATTCCCCTCCGACAAATAACAAACAGAACACTTATGTCGTGCCACGTCAGAATGTGCCGTCCTGGGTATGACGATAAACTACATCCCCAACACCAGCCATGGTTAATTAGTCAGATTTGTATCGTACAATCTAAAATATTTTCTGGCTTTAAATAACCAGTGATGGGTTAATGACCCGTAGAAAACGAATCAATTGACCAACCAAATATAGCAATTAAAAACAGCCAAGAATGTGGTAGCCACACCAGTGTGACTGATAGAATAGGCACACTATAGGCATAACATACGAACTGTTAATGCTTTTACTATAGAATTATTAATGGTTTTCATATAGAAATGCTTTGACAATAAGGGAAACTTGAAGAGCACTATTACAAGAATTAATGATAGAATAATGTTCTTATTATTGTTAATGTTATTATCATCAGTACACACTGTTTGTAATCTTTTTTATTTTATTAGTTAAACGTTATTTTAGTGGATACCCATATTTGAGTAGACGCCCCGTTTATTTATGAAACAGTATATTTGCTTATTTTAGTCTATCTGCCTGAATATTCGAGAAATTTTATTAAAGGAAAAATAAGCGCTCTCCGTCAGGATTCGAACCTGCATCCAAGGGAGTGGGAGAAAACAGCGTTAGATCCAACGTGCTTCAAACCTTCTCGGCCACGAAGTACGCTGATGGCAAAGCAAAGTTGAATAGTGCTTTATAAGTTCAAATCTTTTTTAGACTCTCGAAACATTCATATCTGCTCCGTTTCGTATCCTAACGTAAACAAAGCAATTTCTAAAGAAGTCGTGGATTTTTATTTATTCATCCGACAGATTTTATGACTTAAACGTAAATATTAGTAAAAGACCTATATTTGAGTAGACGGCCATTTTTTTTTTATTTATTGAAATTTACACAAATACGGGTATCCATTAAAACTAACGTTTAAATACAGTGGCCTAAGAAAAGTTTTTTTAGCCAGGAGAAATAAACTACATCCAATTTCAAAATTTAATTACGTAATCCCTATTTAACATAAATAAACAGTATTTGGAACTAGTATGGAGTAGGTCCTCCTTTTGCTAGTTTCAGTGCTTGTATTTGGTTTTTCATGAATTTGATCAAGTTATCAACAATCGTCTGATGCATATTTTGCCACCCCTTTACAAATGTTTCTTTAAGGCTTGCCACTGACGTGATTTTGGTTGCACGCTCTCGAAGTCTTAGGTCAAGGTGCTCCCAAACGTTCTCTATTGAATTCATGTCAGGATTTTGGGCTAACCATGCCAGTGGCTTGATTCTTTGCGATCCCTTCCAGGCCTTTGCTACTTTGCTCGTATGACATGGCGCTCCATCTTCTTGGAAAAGGCTCACATTCTTGTCAATCTGGTTTCAAATAGTGGGAGTAGTCCTTTCTCTAATATTTGACTGTAATTTTAGACCATTTAACCGCTCGTCAACAATTTCGCTATGTGACACTGATGCCATCCTATTATTTGCCCTTGTTTAAATTCACTAATTTCCTTACTTCCACGAACTTTCATTGCAAGATATAAGTCCACTATTGTTCATAGATGAGAGTAGCTTGATACTAACAAGGTATTGTTTGAAAAAAAAAGAAGAGACGTTATTAAACAAACCAAAAATGCTGTAATCAAAGGTAGCTAAAAAGTTATCATATCCCACTGTAGTTAAATCTCTCGAGTTAATAAATAGATATACATCACTGCTTTAAAAAACTTCCTACTACATTGAAAAGTAAATTATTTTACTATAGAAATATTAATAACTACAGTGTAACCCGGATATAAGAGAGTTGTCTGGACCGGAGAAGTCTCTTATATCCGGATTTCTCTTATATCCGGGTTTGGTCTATTTTATATACATTAACACAGGCTCTAATTTGGGACCAGAAAAATATCTCTTATATCCGGGTTTCTCTTATATCCGGGTCTCTTAGATCCGGGTTACACTGTACCTTAAAAGACGCCCTATCGGGCGATAATTAATCTAGCCCCTGCGGAGGATTCTGAATTGGGATTTCAACTCAATATAGATAGGGAAGAGTAGATGTGATAGGTAACAATAAACTACAGAACTCAAAATTGATCGCTGAATTTAAGTAGTGCATTAATATTTAAGCTTACCTTTTAAAAATTCAACAATAAATCTTTTGTCGCGACTTAATATAAAGACAATTTAATGTACGTAGGTCTTTACTTTCCGTACAAACAATTATTTTTAATTCATGGGTGACTTTCGCTGCATTTCACATTTTCGATTATTCCCAAATTTATTTTCAGGTTACGAAAATTATTATCGTACAAAACACTTCGCCAACAAAAAATCCCGTAAAAAAAAAAAATCGCCGAAAATAATCGAAGTAATGAAAAGTTGGGAAATGTAAAATTTCAGTAATGCTCGCCCGGGTCCGTCCCAGAATGTTTTTAATTTGCTCACGGATTCAGCCTGCTTCCAAAATGATGTAATATGTTGGACTACGTCCTTTAGGAGTAAAGTTGCAAAAATATGACAGTGACACGCTGGCATTCGCATTTATTATATAGATGGAAGAGTAATTAGGAATTAATATTTGAATATTAATTAATAATTAATTATATATTAATAAATAATTAATTGATACAAGCATTGAGAATGGAGGTTATTGAGGTGTCATACATTTAGAGAATACCTGTTATTATATGTTATAATGTAAATCCACTACTAATAATATTACTATAGCAAAACATTGTATATAATTTTATTTAATAACTCCATTATTCCTCTATGAAAAACTTCATTGGAAATCGAGTACAAAGACGATGTTTATAGTGAGGAAATATACATTACTTTAGAATAGTCTTATTAGTTGTCTTTTATTTAGTTTTTATTCTTCGTATTATAGTATTTAATGTAGTTGACAAGACATGAAAAACTGAAACCGAAGTGTTGTTTTAACTCGTAAATTCAAAATAACCTGTTCCTTGTATTTTTCATGGACAACATCTGTTCTTGGACCGAAGGAAGTACATAAACTTTTATTGTAAGCCAAGTATTTTCCAAGGTGTGTGGGGGGGATTTCGAATCGTTTTGACACTGGACATTTCTATATCTCCATAAATTTTACGTTTCGTTGATTCTTATCTCCCCGTGCAGAGATTATGGAATTCTTCAAGTCAAAGGCACTCGACTGGAACAATCCAGAAACTTATTGTTTGCTTCCGGCAGTGATGTCATGTTTCTAGCGAGCAGCTGATGCTTCAGTCACAAATCAAACTACAATATGGGAGCTGTTGTTTTATTAAACAGGACTATCGTAACGAATTTGGTGAAGAGGAGGAGTCCGAATTTAATTTCACTTTACAGTTAAATTTGTCAAGTTTCGTGAATATTATAAATGAATACAACGTCGCGAGTTTTTATTTTTATTGCTTTTTTTTACAAGAACAATATTCAATGGGAAAAAAATATATAAAAGAAAAAACTATTAAAGAAAAGTAAATTCGCAGATAGATAAAGAAATATTTTTTAATAATAATGTTCATCCTGTAAAAGGCCCAAAAGCCACTCGAGTTAGAGAGTTACACAGTAAGAAACACAGTTTATGGGGAAGATAACGGTTAACTTAGGCTTGAACATCTTACGATTGTAGTGATCGGGAAGCAACCCCCAGTGAGTCGGTTCCACAATATTGCGATTCGTGGAAAGAAGCTGCCCGAGTGGAACATAGCTCTCTCTAAAGGAATACAAAGGGTATGAAGTTCTCTACAATGTCAGAGTAGGTCTTTGCAGTGAGGTTTAGAACTGGCGGAAATAAGGAATAAAGTTCGCCTGAACATTTGCCATGGAAATAGCGATAGGATGGCTAGAGTTTTGCGACATTTCATTTGTGGGAAGAAGGAGTTTGGAAAATAATTCATCACAAACAAGGACGCCGAGACGCTTTTAAAGACTGGAACATGAAGAAAAAGGAAAGAAGACAAATAAAAGAAATGCAGGGAAATGAAATCTTGTTTATAACTATGTGTTCGCGTTTACCAATTAAAACAAAACTGCTCTTATTTAATCACCACTGAGAAACGTTTTTGCCTACCATCAGGGTGGCTAATGCCGAACTCCAGGAGATCAACACTCTTCCGCATCTTGGCCTCACTTTTTCAACTGACATGAAGTGGGGCGACTAAATCGAGTCAATTACTGCGTATGCTGCGAGGAGGGTTGGTTCATTGTGTCATGCTAACCATTTTTCCCGTCTAAATTCCATCTTGCACGTTAACAAATCTACCATTCGTCCATGTATTGACTACTACTGCCATATCTGGTCTGGTGTTCCTGCTATTTATCTCGAGGTTCTTGACAAAATATAAAGAATCATCTGCAATATAATCGATCCTAACTTGGCATCTCGATATCAGTTACTTTCTCACACGAACGTGACATGGCTTCCCTCTGTCTTTTCTACAAATATGTCGATGGCAACTGCTTTGACGAGCATTTTCCTGGTACCCAGACCACATGAATTTAAGCGTGCTACTAGATTGCCAAATATATGGTGATGCAGAGAGGACGGACATTTTTGGAAAATCACATCATTCCTTTCTAACGTGGGGGTTCCCCGTGGCTTTATCCTTAGACCTCCGTGATGTCATCATTCACAACTAGGTGTTTATGCATTTGGCACTAAAACTTACCCCTGCCTTAGCAAATTCAATAAATCCTACAAAGTAAACCTGGCTAAGGATAAGAAAATGATAAAAAAAAAAAATCAAAGACTAAATAAACTAGTCAGAATAATTCATAGAATAATAATAAAACCTAATTAATGCTCTGAGACGTATTCTTCTATGTACTATTATCTTTGTTGTGTTGAGACATGTCGGATGCCAGAAATTTTAAAATTTAATGTCCCTATATCTTTAGTGGTTTCTATCAGTGCATAATCGTAACCAACGTTTTCGTTTATATTTCCCCCCTCCCCTAGATATAATTCTATCAATAAGAACATTATCTTAGCCTGATGAAGTCCTTTTAAGGGACGAAACATGTTCCATAGAATTTTCCATTTTGTCATTTAATTACCCACAGGGTATTATAAACTATTTCCACAATGTTTGTAAATAACCCAATGCTTAAGGATATTAAAACTGATTAATCTTTTAGGGATATTAACAAGTTTCTGAGCAGTTATGGGGAAGTGGCTTCCTCAAGCACTCACTCTATTCTCTGTTAATATCAGTGATGAGGCATTTGTTCAAGATATCTAGCAATAAACTGAATACAGAGAGAAATGGGTTCATGCCTTTTCCAGCAGAGCAAAATGAACATGAACAGCATTAACCAGGATTCTTATACAAATACTGTATTTTATAGATTGACCAATGACATTGAATTTGTAGCCATCAAATTTGTACCACCATCACATATTTAGTTTGAGGACAAAGAAAGAATGTCTTGTGCATCAAGCCAAGGAAGGGGATTTTACAAGCATCATGACAAAACATTAGTTTTTATTGATCTACCAGTAAAATAAAACCTCAAGTTAATGTCCCTATTTAAGGAATATCAAATTAAAGGAACAACTCGTGGATCGTCCATAATGAACTGACTTTTTTTTATTTTTACTCAACAATATTAGATAAATACTAGAAAAGATCATTGTGGTTAACTGGGGCAAGGACTGGCTTTTAAATTTCAACGCCCCCAAAACGAAACTGCTTTCATTTAATCAACACAGAGTACGTTTTCTACCTGCCATCATCATAGCTAATGCTGAGCCCCAGGAGAGCAACACACTACGCCGTCTTGCCAACACTGACATGAATCGGACTGGTTAAATCAAGTAAATCGCTTCTTCTGCTACGAGGGCGTTTAGTTCACTGTTTCGTGCCTAATTGTTTTTTATCGTCATATTCCATCTTGAATTTATAAATCTACCATTCGTCCGTGTATTGAATACTATTGCCATATCTGGTCTAGTGCTCCTACGGTGCATCTATAGATTATAGACAATATCTAGAGTAATATCCAGAGTCTGTAATGTTATGAATCCTGACTTGAGATGTCAGCTTCAACTGTATTAGAATTCGGATGATGAGCGCCATAATATGCCTCATTAGGCTGATTCACCGTGGGACTTCGCGCTCATTTTCACCTTGAATAGAAAGCGCTATGAAAATACAGCCACTTAATTCTTCCGATATAGAGCTGGATATTAGGTGAATGCTTGGAGGAAGTGCGTTTGTAAAGTAGTTTCTAGAGCGATATTCGTGACAATCCTGCATTAAAGTTACACGTGTCAGTAAATAAAAATCGCGCGCCCTTTCCTTGCAAGCATGAGGATTTTGTAGAAAATGTTATCAATATCACCAGAGAAACATTTTAGTCCTTTCCCTTGAAAGTTCACTTAAAAATATGTGTCCTCTTTTATTAATTTAAACAAAACTGCTCTCATTTAATGAATACAGAGTATCTTTTCTGCCTATCATCAGAGTGGCTGGTGCTAAACTCCAGGAGATCAACACTATACCTCTTCTTGCTCTCACGTTTTCCACCGACATGAAGTGGGGCGATTAAATCGAGTCAATTACTGTGAGGAGGCTTGGTTCATTGTGCCGTGCCAAACATTTTCTCGCCTGAATCCATCTTTCACATTTATAAATCTACCATTTCTCTGTTGTCATATCTGGTCTGGTGCTGATATTGTACATCTCGAGATTGTGGTCTGTAATGTAATTGATCCTCAACAGAGATCTCAACTTCAGATGATGAGGGCCATTATGTGGCTCGTTAGGCTGATTCCCCGTGGGACTTCGCGTTCATTTTCACCTTGATTAGGCAGCGCTATTAAAATACAGCCACTTAATTCTTCCGGTATATAATTGGATATGAGGTGAATGGTTGGAGGAAGTATGTTTGTAAAGTAGTTTCTAGAGCGATTTTCGAGATAATCTTGCTGTAATATTACCCGTGTCAGCAAATAAAAATCGCGCGCCCTTTCCTTGCAAGCATCAGGATTTTGTAGCACATGTTATCATTATCGCCAGAGAAACATTTTAATCCTTTCCCTTGAGATTATGAAAATTCATTTGAAAATTTTACAAGTACCAGCAAATAAATAGTGTACTCATTCTCCTTTCAGATATAAGAAATATTTCAGAAACGTTGCCAGTAATAAAAAAGATTGATTTATTTTATACTGTTTATCTACCTTTTGCACGTTATTTAAAGCCAGAAAATAATTTCAGATTGTACGAATTTTTGGAAGATGTTAGTGATTTACTGATACAAGTCCTAATAATTAATTCCTAGCTGGTGAGTGGGAAAAGAGGCGGATTTATACGTTTTCCAGGGGTATATGCGTGTAAGTGGATATAACAAACCCAACTGGAATTTGAACTCGACTCTCAGATTTATACTTCAGGGTCGTTGTTCATTATACCACCCGCACACCCAAGCTTGCAGCACTTGATATTATCAAGCGGTTACCCCTCTAGGTACTGAACAGTCTCGACATTGCTTAACTTAGGTGATCTTAAGCCTCGCCTCGCTAATATGTCAATACTTCGGCAGGAATAATTACAAATGAAGCAATCAATACTTTCACTCTTTCTAGCTGCAAGATAGTAAAATTCTTGTAAATTTAATGATGGTCAAAAGAACAAATTGAGTAGAAAGGGCAGTAAAAGAACAGGTTTCAGGAAGATAGAAGATGTCGATAATGCAAATAAACGCAAGGGGCTGCTGGGATCTACAAATTACCTTTTCCTTGCGAAATATGTGTATTCTGAATGGATTGCTAGTACTGTTAGCAAAGAAAAGGTTAAGCGATTTACAGTAAAGCTGTGAGATTATCTGCAGGCG
This sequence comes from Acanthosepion pharaonis, assembly GCA_903632075.3. Taxonomy (NCBI): domain Eukaryota; kingdom Metazoa; phylum Mollusca; class Cephalopoda; order Sepiida; family Sepiidae; genus Acanthosepion; species Acanthosepion pharaonis. The sequence continues at coordinate 738,754 of CAHIKZ030000755.1, read as the reverse complement.
AGGGTTACGAATTTACACAGATAAAAGTTACTCTCCTTTTTCCTGCCAAATATGATAATACTGAAAGAATATTTACCAATTTCAGCAAATAAAAATTGCGCATTGCATCATGGGAGATATGGAAATTCTGCCTAAAAGAGTAACGGTGTCATTAACAAAATTTACTATTTAAATCGGACAAAGCAGAAACCGAAACACCAATACTTTTATGTCATCGAGTTTATAAATTTATTCATGGATTTACGATAAAACTATAACGATTTTGTTTTAAATATTTTCAAGATGTTTGAAAAAGTAGTCAAAAGAGGGGGGTCTGAAGAGGGGGTCTGAAGGGGGGGATTAGTCGGGGGAAAAAATTAGAAGTATTGCGTGTTTCTTTATTAGAAACATAGGAAGAATGTTGGAAAGAATACCAGTATCAAGAAGAAAACATTACATTGTTATCCATCGAAAATACGAGAAAAGATTACCGGTGTCTGTAAGAAAAAAACGTAGTACCTTACTACGAATATATAAGACTTCTATAGGAATGGTTTCTTATTCTTCACCTGTTTTTCCTTCTTCCCTCTCTTTAATCAGGATCCCAACTATAAAAACCCTTTATTATTTCCATTTTCTCTAATACTTTGCTGTTGCTCTACGTCCTTCTGTAGAACTACATTTCTGTTGCTTCAAGTCTCTTCTGCATCTGTGAGGAGTTTGTCCAGTATTCACTGCCATATAGAAAGACCGATTACAGTTCAGTAATCTAACGAAATGTTTTCTCTGTCCGTGTTTACAAAATAAAAGTTGCTATCTTCTTCATTACAAAAATAAGAATTCTACCGGGCTGCAAATAATAGCCTGTTTTTATAAGTTTCAAAAGAATCTCTTATAAAAGAAACTTTTAAGTTTTAGCGAAGTAAAGTGTATTCCAATAACTCGGACCGATTTTAAATGTGAATTAAGTTTAAGCATCTGATGAGTTTTTTTTTTCTTTTTCTTTCAGATTTAAAAACTTAAGTCTTTGGCAACTTTAACCATGGAAAGATTAACAATCAAACAACGTGTCAAAATTATCGAAGCCTATTACAAAAATGGACGTTCAAACAGAAATGCATTTTGCGCATTTCCCGGTTTTCTTTTTGCTCAAAATAATCGATCAACTGAGAGTGCAATTGGAAACGATGTAACGTTGTTGTGGAGAGGTTCAATTCCTGCGCGCGATGACGAATAGGACAACCAACAATTTCACGCCTATCTATAAGATATAATAGATATTTCTAATAAAACCCGAAATGATCTTGGAACTGGAAAAGGGGAAAAATAGAAGCTTATAAAGGGTGTTCTAATAACTTGGACCAATTTTCAATGTGAATTATGTTTAAGAGTCTAAAGATTTTTATTATTTTTTTTTCAGATTTAACAATTTAAGTCTTTGGCAATTTCAACGATGGAAAGGTTAACAATCAAACAACGTGTTAAAGTTATCGAAGCCTATTACGAAAATGGACGTTCAAAGAGAAATGCATTTCACGCACATCGCAATTTTTTTTGATCAACATAATCAACCAGCCGAGAGTGCAATTGGAAACGATGTAACGTTATTGTGGAAAGGTTCTGCGCGCGATGACGAATAGCGGTGACTGCATTTTCGACCACATTCTCGTTAACTGTAGCAATGTTTTCAGCTGAACGGCGTAAGCGAGCACATATGTGGTTTTTACATCTGCCACCGACCCAGTTTGAATTTACAATTGCACTCTTCAAACTTTAACACTTTGTTTGATTTTTATTCTTTACATGGTTGAAATTACAAAAGACTTTGAAAGAAAAAGAAAAAAATCATTAGACGCTTAAACTTAATTCACATCTAAAATCGGTCCAAGTTATTGGGACACCGTTCAGAAGGACCGATATTACATAACAATTCAGTAATTCAATGAAATATGTTTTGTTTCAGTGTTTACAAAATAAAAGATGTTATCTTCTTCAATATAAAAAATAAGAATTCTACTGGACAATTTATTGGCGCCTTCTAGTAATAATAATCAGGTTTTATAAGTTTCAAAAGAAGCTTTTAACTTTTCATGTTTTAGCGAAGTATATTGTGATTTCCTCTTTTTGTCTTAAGAATTTTTATAGACATCACTTCCTAGCAAAGTTTCTAGGAGTCTTCTTGATTTATCACTTGAAATGTTTCTTCGACATTTTCGCCAGCACATAGCTTGATTTATAGAATACATTCCTGTTACGCATCCATACTAATATTCAAGAATTACTTTCATTCTTTCACCAAAACTATAACCATACTGGGTATGACAATAAACTATATCCTTGTCCAGGGTATGACAATAAACTATATCCTTGTCCAGGGTATGACAATAAACTATATCCTTGTCCAGGGTATGACAATAAACTATATCCTTGTCCAGGGTATGACAATAAACTATATCCTTGTCCAGGGTAAGACGATAAACTGCGTCCAACAGCAAGGCCTCTGATCAGGAGGCTTTGAGGAGCGTGGAACCACATCTTAATTGCTGGTGTTCCCAGGTCCACCCCGACCCGGGGTGGTAGCACCTGTTAGGGTCCCTCCTATCGGCAAATAGTTAACACCGAAACTGAGCTAAAAAGCATTGTGAAAGTGTAAAATTAGGTTTTAATATCAGAAATACTCTGTAAAAATTATTACCAGAAATAAATTTTTGAAGAAAAAAAATTACCAGCAATATGTTTTTGAAAACAAATATTACCAGCAATATGTTTTTGAAAAAAAAAAAATTTACCAGCTATACAATTTTGAGGGAAAAAGTATTACCAGAAATAGATTTTTGACAAAGCAAAAATATTACCAGAAAAAAAGTTATCTGCATCAAATGACCCATTGGGGTTGATATACCGTAAAACAAACCAAACCAAATCAAATCTATAATGAATCCATTCTTCACACTCATTGAGGTGACAAAATCATGACTGTTGACTGATACCCTCAAAGAACGACATTAGCCCTGTCTGGTGTAGCAATGCAAATTCGATTCCACAGATTAGTAACTAGGTTTCACTGATTTGCTGTTGAAATACCGAGATGTAAACAGAAGTTCTATTCTAATATTTTCATTTCTCGCATGTCTCTCCTGTGGAACTCATTTCCAATTTCTTGCTTCCCTGCCAAAAACAATCCTCAAAAGTGTAAATGCAATGCCAATAGCATTTTATGACTTTGTGACACCCGTTCATTTATTGTCCTTTCTCCTCATTAAATTCATCTCGTTCTCTTCAACTCACAGTAGCCCCTTGCGTTTTAGTGGCATTATCGCCATCTATCTTCCTGAAACCTGTTCTTTTATTTTCCTTTCTCCTCACTAAAGTTTTCTCATTCTCTTTTACTCTTACTAACTCCATGCGTCTTATTTGCATTATCGCTATATTCTAGCTTCCTCAAACAATGTTCTTTTATTGTCCATTCCCCCTCACTAAATGTTTCTTATTCTCTTTTACTCCCAGTAAACCCTTGCGTCTTATTTGCATTATCGCTATCTTAAGTCTTCCTGAAACCGGTTCTTTTATTGTTCTTTCTCCCCACTAAATGTTTCTTTTACTCCCAGTAACTCCTTGCGTTTTAGTGGAAACATTGCCACCTTCTGTCTTGCTGTAACCTGTTCTTTTATTGTCCTTTCTCCTCAATAAGATTTTCTTAATCTCTTTTACTCCCAGCAACCCTTGCGTCTTATTTGCATTATCGACATTGTCTGTCTTCCTGAAACTTGTTCTTTTATTGACCTTTCTACTCAATAAAGTTTTCTCATTCCCTTGTTCTCCCAGTACCCCCTTGCTTCTTAGTGAAAACATCGCCATCTTCTGTCTTCCTGAAACTTGTTCTATTTTTGTCCTTTCTGTTCATTAAGGTCGTTTCGTTATAGGACACTTTCAGTAATCCCTCACGTCCTAATGAAATTGTCGCTTTGCTTGAGGTGAAAGGATTGAAAAATGAACCATAATTTTTTACCCTTCACAATAAGTTTAGAACGAGTTATTTAAATATTCCGTTTTCATTTAAATGTTATATATATATATATATATATATATATATATATATATATATATATATATATATATATAGGATGATGTGTGTGTAACGAATGCACGGCCGCAATTTTCGACGGATTTGCACCAAAATTTACATGCACATGCTCCAAGTTAGGGAAGGCCAACACCGACTTTGCATTTACCAACTCCCATCGATAGTGGAAATAATCGATATTTCATGCTTCTACGGCAGTTTTCATGTAGTTTTCTGCCATTTTCTACTGGCCAGAGTGAGAGTCAATAGCTGGCTGCCACGAATAGGCAGGAAAATTCTATTGGCCAGCGTGAGAGCTAACAGCTGACTGACACGAATGTTGACTAGCATGCTAGCATGCAAAAAAAATCGAGTTGGAAAAAATTAAATCTCCATGGCACTTTACACCAATTGGCTCATTCGCTTGCTTAAACTCAACGTTGATTCTGATTCCGCAGAACTGGGTTGGGTGTAAAAAGTATTTGTTGTTAACATTCTTTTTTCATTCGGTTTTCCAGTTACGGGTCCTTTTTTTAAAGCTGATCGTTTTGTGTTCATTTTGTTTAGTTCTTTTTTCGTAACAGATTTAATGTTTAGTATAGAGCTTAGAAACAATTCGCAGTGTGAGATAGGCAAGAAATAAGGCATGTAGCACCATCAGCACGGCAAAGGGCACTCCTTTAAAGGCAAGGAAGGGCAAAAATATTTTAAGTCAAGTGATAGCGATTGTTGTATGAGTCGTACGATTTTTGGATCAAGCACGGGCAACGCCTGGCCATGCTACTAGTATATATATATATATATGAAGATTTAAATGTTATTCTGTACAGTCCATTTGCCATTTTTTGTAATTATGAATATCTTATATTTCGAAATAGAATTAATCTTACTGTATGACAGATTTTATCATATGAATTAATGTTTTCTGCCAAAAAAAGACAACAAAGCAACAAATAGTCATAAGATTTTCATATGTATAATATATCGTCGAATTTCCGTCTTACTCAGTTTACTTACATAACAAACTTTGTTAAAAAAAATGTATGCAGGGGGCTGACGTTATTTATGCAAACAAAATGTAACAATTTTTTTCTTGATAAAAATATCTCAAAGATATTGGCCACAGAAATATATATTTCATTAGGACAGCCACTTATATATCTGTATAATAAATGCGAATGTCAGTGTGTAGCTGTGTCACACTTTTTCAATTTTACTTTTAGAGGCTGTAGCCTAATATATCATACCATTTTGGAATCAGACTGACTCTGTGAGCAAATTAAAAACATTCGGGGCTGGATCCGGAACCACAATCCTGAAATTTGAAATTCCTAAATTTTCACTCCTGTGCTGGTTTTTCGGATTCCGCCATCTTAGTTTCTACTGAGAAGAGCGGTTAAAGAGAAAGTTTAAATGTTCATGATCAAATGAAAAAAAAAATTACTTTTCTCAAATTACAGTGTTTCAAAATAAAATTATCCGGGTTTTTAAACTTTAGTTCTAGAGGCCATAGCCCAACATATCATAGCATCTTGGAATCCCGACCCGTAATCCTGAAAGTTTGAATTCCGAAGTGTCATTGTTTTCAGTGATTTCTTTTTTTTACGTAATTTTTTTTGCGACGAAGTGTTTTGTACGATAGCCATTTTTATAACTTGGAAATCAATTTGGTAATAAGTGAAATTAATTAAAGTCATCCGTGAAATAAAAAAAATAATTGTTTCTAAGAAAAGTAAGGACCTACGTACATCAAAATGTCTTTAAAATAAGTGACGGCAGAAGAATGATCATTGAACGTAAGCTTAAATATTAATGCAATACTTAAATGCAGCAAATAAATTTTGAGTTCTTCTGTATTTTATTGTTGTCTGTCGCTTCATCTCCTCTCTACCTATTGTGATGAAGGCCCAATCAAGATCCGTTCGCTAGAGCTAGTTTAAATGCCACCCGATAAGGCAGCTTTTAAGCTAGTGTAGTCATATATTCAGAGACATGAAAACTGACTACTGTTTTAATTATCGACATATACACGTACATACACTCGATCATCTCTCCAGCTCTCACTCTCTCTCTGTCTCTTACTTTCTCTCGGAGTGGTAGCACCTGTTAGTGTCCCATCTATGGGTAAATAGGAAACTCCAAAACAAAACACTATGAAAGTATTGTAATGCAATTTGTTGCTTCCACATGAACCCAATATGTGCAGCGATAAAAGGCTGGACGTCTGGTAATACTGGAAATGAAGCTTTCAAAAGTTGTAAGACAATAAAAGGAAACGTAGAATGAACTGCTTTTATTAATAAAAGGAACTATAAATTTGCAATATATAAATCTATATAATAAATGCGAATGTCAGTGTGTCACACTTTTTCCAAATAGAAGGGACACAACTCTCTAAGTTTCAATAGCTCATTTCAAATGATAAAACAAAATACTGTTCTCACAGACAGTATTTCAAAATAAAAATGTCCGAGTTTTCATCTTTACTCCTAGAGGACGTTACCCAAAATATCATAGCATTTTGGGATCAGGCCGACTTTGTAGAAAAATTAAAAAGATTATGGCCCAGATCTAAACTTGCAATCCTGAAATTAGAGATTCCCAAGTCTTCATTACTGCTATTGTTTTCGGTGATTTTTACGTGATTTCTTGCGACGAATGTTTTGTACGACAGCAATTTTTATAACTTGGAAATAAATTTGGAAATAACCGAAGTTAATTATAAAATCCGCCGAAATTCATCCGTGAAATAAAAACAATTGTTTGTACGGAAAGTAAGGACCTACGTACATCAAATTGTCTTTATATTAAATGGCGGCAGACAAATTATTGTTGAACTTTTAAAAGGTAAGCGTAAATATTGATGCAATACTTAAACGCAGCGATGAATTTTGAGTTCTTCTGTAGTTTATTGTTACCTATCACATCTCCCCCCCTACCTACTGTGATGAAAGCCCAACCAAGAGCTCTCCGCGGGAGCTAGCTTAAATGCCGCCTGATATGTGGGAAGTGCGAGAAAAGAAAATGTTGGAAGAGAAGCGGCGCATGCATTCAGCTATTTCAACAGCAAAAGCCTCATGAAAAAAAGTTAGTTCGGTTGAAAGAGATTAGGGAGAATGTAGATCAAGCGACCACAAGGCGAACCGTAAAAAATGAAGAGAGATACTCAGTGAGATATAAAGCCAAAACAACTTTATTAAAATAAAATAAAAGCAAATTTTACTAAATTTTTGGTGCACAAATTTGGTGATTTGTGTGCCCGGAAAAAGGGGTAATAAATTCCTGGACAAGTCAGTTATTTTTTCTAAAATAACGCTCATTTCTAGTTGTAGGCAAAAACTACAATATAAGTGTTTCAATGAAGTTGAACCCAGTTGAAAGGCTAGATTTACCCTGATGGTATAGAATGTGATTTGTTTTTTGTTTTTTTTAAATAATGCTCATTGATAGTTGTAGGGAAAAGATCAAGTTTACAAACAGAATCAATCAAATAACATAAAATATCACAAGAAAAATGCCTGCGTATCGAAACAATGTAAATTACAAGGAAAAATGTACAATAAAAGTGTTTCAATGAAGTCGAGCCCAGTTAAAATGCTGGATTAATCCTGAAGGTATAGAATGTCAGTTTTCCTAATAGGCCTGTTGGTTTGATGTGAGTTGTCGAATTTTGTAACTGAATCCATTTATACCTTTAGAGTTCAGAGTCTTCAAAATAGTGTTGTTTTGAGAACAGTACTTCATTGTCGTGGAAACGGCTATTTTGTAACAATAGTTGGGGTGAAAACATGATTTAATTCTGTCGATAGTTTTAGACTTCGTTGAGGAGTGCGTTTCTTTGAGTTTACGCTTTGTCAGATTTTTAGATATTTTGGGAGGCATCGCGTCTCCCGCTCCCGTTGAAGCAAGGGTTCTCTTATCCAAAGGTCGGCTCCGATTTACCCGAAATATTTTCGGGTACAGCACAAGCATTTCTAATTTCAACCTCCTCGGGTAGCCATACTGGTTAAAATACACGTTTATCAAAATCTATTATACTAGAAAACACATTTCTGCTTTTCTTTCTCTTTCTATTACCTTCTATCGACATCCCTTCACGTCTTGGTCAAGGAAGGAGCTTTGCATGCAGGGTGTCAAAGTTAGGTTTTCAGTAAATTATCTTCATTCTATCCCCCAAACTACCTAGAGCCGAAATTTACTCAGAGTGAAAAGAATAAAAAAAATAACAGATTGGGACATAGGTGTCAATCTAGTACAAGGCTTAAATTCATGTATGCCCGAATACAGGGGAAAAAAGGCTCGTCAGATAAGTTGTCATGAAAATATTTGTAGAAAAGACAGTGAGAAGCGATATCCCGTATGTATATCTTGAATAAAATATATTGGTGCAAAAATAATGATGAATAATGTCGTTTTTGACGTATTTTTAACGTCAAAAACGACATTATTACGTCATTATTTTTGCACCAACCTAATATTATCTGAATATTGTATATGTTAATATGTGTTTCTTGCAATACTAGGAGTTAGGGGTATAGGACGTTGAAATACTGGTTCTCGTACAATAACTAAAATAAAGCATCGTCGAGCCTGGTCAGTAGCTTGGTGGGTGACCGCTTCGGAATACCAGGTGCCGTAAGTTTGGATGTAGGGGTAGTGTAATTGATAACGGCTCGCAATCAGAAAGCTGAGATTCAGTTCCAATCGGGTTCGTTATTATATCTTACGCAAAAATAACCTTGAGAAAGGCATGAACCCATCTCTTCTCCCCACAGGTTCGCTAGCAGAACTTGCATCAATAAATCAGTATTATGTCCGAAAAAATCATTTTGTCGGCATTTAATAACCCATTGAGGTTGATATACCGTAAAACAAAATAAACCAAATAAACAATTTAAAAATATTTTCTTTCTTTAAATCACCTTCAAACGGTTGATAAATTGACGTTAACCAAGATGTCATTCACTTTCTCACCGCTGTAACGTAGTTTCCATTTGCGTTTTATATAAATATTTCCATGGCAATTGTTCAGATGAGCTTTCCCCTTTGGTACTTAGACTTTATGAATACTAGAATATTACTAGATTAGAGGCAAGGTTCTTGACTGGTTCCCATAGTCTTGGTTGGCAACCATTCTCCTGGAGAAAGAAACGGCAAACTACTACTGGAAAATCTTCTGTTAAGTCGGAATCGAAATATCACGTATTGTACTTAAATGACTGACTGATTAAAATGGCGGCAAGGTCTCATCATTTCAAAGTTTAAAAAGATGGCACACTTTTGTCTTCTTGCTTCCCAGTCAACTTTGATCTTTAAATATTTAAACGCAATATCAATCGTTATTTTCTGTCTTCTTAATTCTTGAACTTTTATTGTTTTCGTTCTTTAATAGTAATTTTTCTTATAGTCTCTAAAACTCAGTAATCCGGTTGGGTCGGAGTGACTTTATTGCCTTGCTTGGAGTGAAATGATAAAAAAATGAATCGATGTCGGTGTAGAGCCTGGTGTGTTTATAGATCCAACATCTTTAAAGGTTTTAATGATAATTAAATGTTTTAATATCATGTTTTTTTCTCTTCCGGCTTCTTGCTTAGTCTGTCAGGAATCGAAAGATCACGTAAGGCACTTAACTGCCTGACTGATTAGAATGGCGGCAACGTATCATCGTTTTAAAGTTTAAAAAGGTGGATGTAACCATAAGTTTCTTCTCTCTCATTCTTTTATCTGCTTGTTTCCCAGTCAACATTAGTCTTTAAATATTTAAACGCAATATCAATCGTTATCTTATGTCTTCTTAATTCCTCTTCTTTTATTCTTCTTTTATTGTTCTCTCTTGTTAACAATGTTTTTTTTCTTCTCATATTCTCTCACACTTGGTAACCCTTTGCGTCTTAGTGGCATTGTTCCCTTACTTGGGATGAAATGACTAAAAAAATAGCTTTCATACTCAACCGCAAAATGTTAATGGCTGGTCACAATATCGCAGATGACTGGGGGGGGATTTGATTTTAAAATGTTCATTAACAGAGTTGTATAATTACACTAATTGAAATAACACATAGAATATCGCCAGAACGTTGATGAACCAAATGCGAAATAGTATTTTTTTTTGGCCGTATCTGTGTTGAAAAAAAAGGGGTTCTTTTCCTTGTTTATTGTATACAGATTTTTGATAAACGATATCATTTCATGTTGAAAATGAATTCGTGTATGCATCAGCAGTAGTAGTAGTAGTAACGCAAGATTTAAATTTAACTGAAGATAATAAATGTTGCGTAGTTATTTTAACGAATGCTGAAAGGAATAAAATATTTATAAGAATTGTATGGATATTGAAGTAGGCTAAAAATGCATGAAAAATAAAGTCAGAAACGAACGACTGTTCTTTTAGCAAAGTTTAGACAACTAAAAAGGAATGTATGCTTGTCTGCAAAAGGAACCAGCCCAAGAGGCGTAACATAAGTTAGTGATCCAAAAATCAAGCAAGTACAAAAAAATTAAATCCGAAGGCGTATTGGAATAGTGAAAGATGCCTTCCAAAAGCTAAGCAAAGTATTAAGAAACAGGAAAATTTCGTTAGAAACATAGAAAAGAGCGCTGAACTATTATGCAGTGAATTCTCGATAATCTCCTCGCAGATGAAGAATAGATGCGCTTGTAAAATGGATGAAGTTCTACAGAATGATGATCAGAATAGAGTGGACCGAACATGTGAGTGACGAAAAAGAAAATGGAAAAAAATGAAGCTTATAATTAGAATCAGAAAGAGACCACACTTGAAGAAGAACGCTACCTTTCTGTCACTGGAAGACGATCTTCTTTAGAAAAACTGAACGATCAATTCACAAAATTACCTTAATAATTTTCCTCACTTAAATTATAAAATAAAAATTATATTTGTAACCAATTTGTAACTTAGTAAAGTAATAGTAAATATTTACTAACAGTTTTGGTCGCGTTCAATTTGGTCGTTTCTCTTCGACCTTATCGCCATGGATAGCTATACAAGTGTTAACCCCGATGACCCCCAACGGCGCAATAGGGAAAGATCTACACGCTCTCAACGGCCAAACCGGCGGAAGAGGTCAACAACAGTTGGGCTGGGCGTAACCAAGGTGGGCCTTGACAGATCAAGCATGCGACAGCTCGATGCAACCAGATTTGCCATATTTCACTTGTCTCAATCCCGGTTTTGGCCGCGAGAAACGCAGCCATTGGGGTTGGAGAAAGGGAATAGGGAGAGAGGATGACGATCCCGATGCTCGGATGCGAGTGGGTGATGATATAGATAGAGACAGATTTGAACTGTTTTATATAAACTTCGATAGCTAATCAGACAAATCAGAGTACACTTCTCCGTATCGTGTCCCTTCAAAAATTGGATGGTCATGGCTCTCCACAACATATTTTCCTTTGTTGCTCTAATTAAGGTGAATCTTTTTGCAACCCCTCGCAATACTTTTTTGCCAACCATTTACAAAAGTTCCTTAACTCAGGCCTCGAAATCGAGCAAAGACCAGTAGGCGACTGGGGACGGAAAGTACGTTGCTAGAATTAAGACGTTGCTAGAATTAAGACGTTGCTAGAATTAAGACCAGTAGACGACTGGGGGCGAAAGTACGTTGCTAGAATTAAGACGTTGCTAGAATTAAGACCAGTAGACGACTGGCGGCGAAAGTACGTTGCTAGAATTGGAGTATGAATTTTTTTTTCTTTGGGTTAATTTAAGTTTAATGCTTATTTATTTTATTTGAACTTTCATATTTCATCTTTAAACAAATTTTTACGATGCGAAATTCATAAGTTGAGTGTCATTAAGAATTTGTCACATAAATTTAATATTTTCTTTTTTTTTCCTTCAAAAATAACCATATTAAGTATAAGATTAGTTTTTTATGAATAATTTATGTTTTTCTTTGACAGGTATTCTTTAAGGTATATTGAACTTTTATGTCCTTAAATAGAAAACATTACCTTCATAAAAGCGCCTCTTTGCGGCTTTTTGGTCACACGTTTTTCCACTGACCTATAGTGGAACAACTACATTGAATCAATAGCTACATCTACTGCAGGGAAAGTTGGTTCTCTGTATCGCGCCAGAAGTTTTTTCCCGCCTGAGCCCATCCTTCAAATCTACAAATCTACTTTCATTGAATGCATATATCGTCTGGTGCTCCGCTGTTCATCTCGAAGTCCTCGACCAAATCCAGACATATGCAATGTGATAGGTCATGATCTGGCATGTCGTCTATAGTCACTTTCTCACGGACGTCATGTGGCTTCCTCTGTCTTTTCTACAGATATTTTCATGGAAACTGCTCTGACGAGCTACTTTCACTGGTACCCTAACTGCATGAATTGAAGCGTTCTCTTAGTTTGCCATCTCGGTTGAAACAGTTAAACTCTCGAAACAGTTAAACTCTCGAAACAGTTAAATGTAACTGCCTCTTCTATTCCAACAGTTTCTTCCTACTTGCTTCCATGATAGCTATAATTTTCGAATATTCAAATGTAATGTCAATCGACATCTTCTGATGCCTTAATCCTGATCTTCGTCCTTCTCTATATTCTTTCCTTAAACAACCCTCTATGCTCTTGCTCTCACTCTCTGTAAACCCTTGCGTGCTAGTGACACTCTCACCTTGCTTGGGGTGAATTGATAAAAAGAATTAAAAAAATATTTCTTTATTTTGTTTGAAAGAAATTGTATATGTGACAAAAATCGCAATAAATTTTGTGAAGATTATCAAAATTATTGTTTCTATGAACTTCAGATTTTTTTCTGAAGTATTTTCAGACTTTGTTGATACACGATTTTGTAAAATGCTGAAATTGCTATCTGATTCTATTATAAAATTATATTTTCTGTAATGAATTAGCATAAAAAAATGAACTCCTTATTTTTGCAATATTATCTAAAAATGTCTAGTTTATGGTGAACAAAGTGATTTTTGTGCATTTACTTATTTAATCGTATTTTTGTTCTTTCTTTTTTACATTTGAATTTATGGAAATAATTCAATAATTGTAAGATGCTCCCTAATATTATATATAGTTGCTAATTAACTAATTACTGGACATTACTAACAAGTTCCTTGCTAAAAATGTTCTCAGGAATTGTTATTTAGTAGTAATTTAAGCTTCCACATGTCCGACCCCAGTCGTGGACCCCAGTCGCAGGGTTGCGAGGCTTGGTATATGGATCGCCTTGGATTTACTGCTTTCCTCCGACCCTCTTACTTTCAGTCTCCTGTGAGTGTCAAATTCACCAAGCTTTTTTTTCCTTATTATCCGCCGAAGAAATTGCAATTCTTTTTCCGATTTTCATTTTCTCGAAAACTTCCACGTTGTTCACATGTTCAGTCCATGGTATTCTCAGCCTCTTTCTGTACAACAATATTTCTATTGTTTTAAGACTTTTCTTCATCTGTGAGGAGATTCTCCAGAATACACTGCCATCTAGGGGGACCAATATAACATAATAATTCAGTACTTTTTTCTTTTGTTTCTAACGAATCTTTGCAGTTTATCGAGTTTTTTTTTACTCTAGGTCGCTTCTGAAATTGTAGTAACATCCGTTGTCATCACTGAGATATTTCAGAAATACAAAAGTATAATTTGCATATCATACTTAGAAATCAGGCCAGTGATAACATTCGAGAAGCGCCACTAATTAAAATAATGGTACTAAATCATACTGTTTTAAAGCTGGCGCGTGACGCAGTATTTTGCAAAAATCATCTAGCTGTGTGATTTAGAACTGATGTCATGACTTTTTTAAATTTTTCACCGAAAAGTCAATTTGCTTGGCATCATTATCGGATGCGATATTTTAATTTTGGAATCTAAAGGTGAAAAAATGTAAACCAATCTGTTTACACTTGAACGTTAAGTCTCTTAAAAATAGCTTAATTCTGAATTGTTAAATTCAACCTACTAACTGCGCCAAGATCAACTCAGACGTTAAATTTATTTCTCAGTGCTATTAACTTATTTGTTTGAAATATCTATTTTTCTAATTTATGTACATAGTGCATGGGTAAATTGCCGACATTTTATATTTCTAATTTCGCGCATGCGTGTTGTTTTTATTTTATTTTGCCGACTTCACGTATTGTAGGGTCAGTTGGCCACCGTTCATGAGTAGAAGGGCATCATGGCGCAATTCGTTCCGCCAGAAATTTGGAAACGGAATACGGTACTGTTTGGCATTCGTATCGGAAGTTCCAATACAGACATTTCAGAGAGTTTGGGTGTCAAACTAAGGAAAGTGCAGGATTCAGAAAGAGTTGGCTGAGTCTAATGGTGGTTACGAAGATACGGCATTTTGTAAAACTCACTCTGATAGTTCTGATAAGAAAGGAACTCCAGAATTTGTTGGTCAACACAGAGGCCTACATCAAGCGCCTTGGGATGTAGTGCTGCCTGGTTCAAGAGGGTGGCTGCTGGAAGACCATATGTCTAGAAACAGGACTCTGCACCATGCCACACAAACAAGAGGCCCTAGTCATGGCTATCAGACAATTTCTGAGACCATATCACTCCTTACTTGTGGCCACCTAACTCCTCAGACTGAAACCCCTTTAATTATTATGTGGGTGGCGCAGTTGAATAAGAGACCAACAAAATTCCTTATAACACTAAAGATGAACTGAAAACGAGGATTATGGCAGCATTCACCAACTTAAACAAGGAGACCGTCCAGAAGAGATGCAGGAAGTTCTGAAGTCGTCTGGATATGACACGCAGAGTGGATTCTGCTCTACAACAACCGATTATGACCCTTCTCGCCAGTCGGTCATTGATCAATTTCTAAACTGGTCAATACTGCCGCTGTTCCTTGAAGTGTCCGTCCCAATCTGCACCCTGCCCCACCCACGTTGTCCTTTTTAATCATGGAGCTGGCAAAGACTGAGTTGTCTTCAGCAATCGTAACGCTGATTCGAACCTCGGTGAAGCTGTGTCACAAGGAAAAAATAACTTGAATTCTATCGTGACACTTTGCTCGTTTTAGCTAAGTCTGGAACAAGACGGGAGTTCTCTTCGGTAGCAGGTCACGTGGGAATCGGCTGCGTAGTCATTTCTCGTCGTCTGCAACTGAAACTCCAAATCCAAAGGGCTTGGTCGATTCGGCGTTCTGATTATATTGACTTTTACTTAAGACTGGCATAAGGCTGACAGTGTTTGAGGTCCCGAAGTCTCCCCGGTTTTCCAACAGGAATTCTTTGTTGTCTTTTGGAAAATTAATCACTTTCCTAATTTACGATACCCCCTATCCATGGGCAGTGGTCGCAGTTACTGAACCGCCCCGATAACTCCTCCTTTCTCTTATTTGTGCCTCGTACCATTACCTGCCAATCGAAGGAGGCAATCCCTCCCTCTCTCTTAGTATTTCACCTAAGTCTCTCCCCTGAGTTGTCATCTTGGCAAAAACGATTTTTCAAATTCCATCAGAGAACGGATTTTACTTATATTCTGGTCAATAATCGTATTTATTACTTTAAGTGTCGTCAGCACATTTTTCCTAGTTTGGAATCATGTCTTTATAATAAAAAATTAACCAGCTGCTTCCTTTTTACCGTAATCCTCATATCTTAATTTCTCATAGGCGAAATATAAAATGCCTTCTCTGGGATTGTTTTTACAGTATTCTGATTTTTGACGGCAATCATCAATCAGCTTTTCTTCATTTGCCTTCGCTTTAAAATTACCAAATCTTAAACTTGTACTTTTAGTAGACGATCATTAATTCCTAAATCCTCGACTGTCTTCGAGGCTATTTTCTCTCTCCGATCCCTGCGTGTTTACATTTTCTAGATGGCTGTCTTTTTTTCCAGCACAGTTGATCCAGTCGTCGCTCGTCGTCTGGGTTTTAAGCCACATTTTAACTTTATAGTTCTGCTTCAACTTCATATTTTAACTTCAATTTTTTCGTTCTGTTCCAAGTTCATGTTCCAACTTTTTGTCATTTACCAGTACCACACTGTGTTACATGGAAGTCGTGGTTGAAGCCAAATGCGATTTTATGGAATAAATTTACTCTTGAATATTTCAAGATATTTTTGTGTAATTTTGGAAACTATATCTGTTAAAATGAGATTGCAGTGTTATTTTCATTTTTGCGTCACTTAGACGTCAACTTATCAATCGTATCCTGTACTGTTTAATAAATATTTACATCTGGCCACCTAACTCCACAGTCCACAGACGCCTTGATTATTATGTGTGGGGCACAGTTGAGTGAGAGACCAAAAAAACTCCTTGTAACACCAAAAATGAAATGAAGGCAAGGATTATGACAGCATTCACTAACTTAACGAAGGAGACTGTCCAGAAGAGTTGCAGGAGATTCCGAAGTCGTCTGGAGGCCTTAATTGAAGTCAATGGCTATTTTATTTAATAAATTTAATCTTTAGTATTTCAAGATTTTTTTTATGCTATTTGGTAAATATATATGTTAAAATGAGATGTCAGCGTAATTTACACTTTTGCGTAGTATAGATAATGTATACATCACGCCATGTATTTGTTTGTTTATCTTGCTTGAACCTAAGCGTAAGAAATGTGTTTAAAAAACTAATTTTTCTCTACTTCTTGATTTTCGAAATTATTTAAAAACGACTAAAAAATCGCTAAATTATTATCAGTGTGTGTTTCATTTAGTTTATCAATGAATGTTCGAAGAAATTTATTAAAAACATCTTTCAATTAGTAATTATTATATTTACATTATTTATATTCGGACTATTGTCCTCATTGTTGTTGTTGATATCACAACGTTTCCCTTTCCGACTTTCCTCAGGTTTATATCGATTTACAGGAAACTCTGAAATGAAACTTTCATTACATCTACAGTTCTCGTGTCACTGCACACATCTACGGATTTCGTTTAGTTCTTATTTTTAGTACTTCTCGGTTATTGTCCGCTCGTTTCCAGTGAGATCAAGTATACACACCGTACCAGAGATTGAACTCACAATCCCTATGTAACCAAAGTCACAAAGCAACGTTTCATTCCACTAGGACAGTGTCAAGAATATATATATATATATATATATATATATATATATATATATATATATATATATATATATATATATATATATATATATATATATATATATATATATATATATATATATATATATGGGGATGGCTTGAAAGTTATATATATATATATATATATAAGGGGGATTACATACATTAAGTTCATAGGCTTCTTATGAAGGAGTAACTACATTAATTTGTTTCTAGGTAGAACTGTCATCTGCTCCTCCGATTAGTCAAAATAATCATCAATAACGGATATGACATCATCACCACTAATTCTAGTGTTCTTCATGGTGGAGAAGAAACGATTATCAAATAAGAAGAATAGAGCCACAGTTACGTACAACAGCCAATGAAACCAAGGACATGTCTGCTGGAGAATTGTCCTGATAAAACAGGATCCCTTCCGGCAGGTTTCCTGGGCGTTTTGTAAGTGCCTCAATATTCTGTACTGATAGCATGGCCCTTTTGAAGATATGCACAATAAACACAATGCCTTTTGCATCCCAAAACAGTGGGGTCCTCACTTAGCATGCAAATGAAACGGACTTGGCCCCTATGTAGCAGGTGAATAGGGTTGTTTCTACTATATGGATTGTTTCTTGGTACCTGGTTGAAAGGGATGAATCCAACACTGATCGTGAGTTAGGAAGCGTTCAAGGAAACTAGATGGATCTGTCTCAAAAAAATCTCAGGTTTCCTCGGGATGGGATCAATGGTGTGCGCTTTTGATCAGATGCCAGATGTAGCACCCAACGAGCAGAAACCTTAGTCGTGCCAAGTTCACAGTGCAGAATATTCTCGACTCTTTCACGGGATATTCCAACAGCATTGTCTATTTGATTCATGGGAAGTCGCTTGTCATCCATCACCATGTGCTGAACACGGTCAATATTTTCCTCAGTAGTGGCAGTTACTGGATGTCCAGACCCCATATGTCATCTTCAAGTATCTCCCTTCACCTCCTAAATTCAGCTGCCAACTTTTGAACTGTTGGTGCAGCTACAGTGCCATATCCTAATGTACCAATCATGGTACCATGAATATTTTTAATGGCTAAACTCTTTTTTTTTGCAGAGGCTTTTGTTAAACACACTAAGTTTTTTCCATTTTCAAGAGAAGTTGCTTCTAGTTATTTGGAAGACTTCTTTGAATAGTCAGGTGACAGTTTACCTGGAAGAATTATTAATAAAAAAATAAAATTAAGGCATACAAGTTTTTATAGCTCTAGCTTGATTCCTTCATGGTCAGCCTATGGCATTTTAACCCAGCCTCTTACACCTGAGGATGGCCAGGGGACACAATGGTCGAAACGTTTTTGATCAAAAACAAATATGAGTACAATAGTCGGAATATAAATTATATCAATCATAATTATTTTAATGATCATGAACCTGTGTTTTTTGCTGTTGTGTTTTTTTTTTGTATATGATAATTCATCACTTTGTACGTCATTACTAAATTATCCTCCAATATCCGTTCATACATCTTGAGTGAACACGTTCACAAAGACATTCCGCGAATCTCTTCCACAATCACACACTTTATTACTGTGAATCAAATTCAATCTCCCTCATGTTATTCTTGGAAAAATAAAAATCGTCTTTTCTTATAATAACCATTCATCATTTTTATGTCAAAATAGAAACTTTCAAAATTTTCTTATACATTTATCATTGGCGTCGGCTAAATTTACGTACAAGGTACCCGATCTACGTAGGGAGAAAAAAAAACTGACATATACTGAATTTGAGGAACTGGTGCATTTATTTTATATATATATATATATATATATATATATATATATATATATATATATATATATATATATATATATATACTAGTTATAATCTTATAAATATAAGAAATTATACTCGTTCGAAAACCTTAGGTGCCTTGATTTGTGAAGAAACAAACCAATACCAAAGGAAAAAAATGGTACAAAAAAAGAAAGAACAGAGAACATGTACGTTATCCGAAAATAATCTTCTAGCATTAAAGTTCCGAGTCAAAGAAAAAAAAACCGATACGAGTAAGAAAATAACTAAATAAATAAATAAAGTGCTCGATACGCTAAGTAGAGCAAACCTAAATTAAACCTAAAGAGCCAGACGAACCTACCACGGTTTCCCCTAAGCAGATCGTCAGGTTTAATTTATATATATATATATATATATATATATATATATATATATATATATATATTATTAAATAATGAATTTTAATTAATATTGTAAAATAGTCATTCAAAGTCTAAATCTATAAAGTTTATGTAATTAATGGCGAACTCACTTCGCTAACAGATTAAGAAGGCATTAACCCACTGGCCACTTGTTGATCGACGCGATCCTTGTTTTTATTAATTGTACAACCGATTAGCTCTTCGGTCCAGATTGTTTTGCAAGTACTTTCAGTAAAAACATTTACCATCCTCATCAAAGATGTTATTATTTTCTCAACTTCGGGTAATTTCGGGTAAAATTGTAAGATGAAATTGAATGTGATACTTGTCAAAAGATGATTTTTTTTTTTAAAAAGTGTGAAATTATTAACAGTTAAGAATTCTTTGAACGTTCAGAAATGCGAGGCTAGATTTTTGAATATTGTAGTAGTTCACAAACTCTATTATTGTAAGCGTTTTTTTTCTCGGTTAACGTGACATGGACAAGAATTAGAGCAATGTCTTAGAAGATTTCAGAAATTTGTTTACTGCAGATTGAACCTGTTTTATTATTATTAAATAATGCTGCTTAATTTTATTATATATATATATATATATATATATATATATATATATATATTTGGTTGGATAGATGTGAGTTTGTGACCCTGGGTTTCACGCTTTAGCGATCGTCAGACAAACTGATTAATGTTTTAAAAAATTTGGGTTTATGTAGATTGCGTGTATTGGTGTTATTGTGGAAGTGGTGGGGGAAATTTCGTCGTTTTTCATTCATCGTACTAACGCAAACATCGATGTATGCAGACACATATACACACTTGGTCGTCCGTTAGCTCTATCTCTGATATTGAGCGCTTTCTAATAAGTACCGCGCATATAATATATAAATAATTATACATATATATATTTGTTTATATTTATATACACTTTTCACATATATATATATATATATATATATATATATATATATATATATATATATATATATATATATATATATATATATGTGTGTGTGTGTGTGGATATGTGTGTTTTTGTGTGTGTTGTTATGGGTCTTTCACTAAGTTGACTTCGGTTACTCTTAGAGTAAGTCGAGCTGCAGATTACTACTGTATTTTCTAAGACATCTTCCAAATACGTCCTTTACTGTCTTCTCTAGACGTGCGGGCGAGTCCACCTTTGTCGCTCGGGATATAACAATATATATATATATATATATATATATATATATATATATATATATATATATATATATATTGGGAAAAATACATGACAAATTGAAAAGCAGTTTTCGGTGACGCATTTCGTCCTTTATGACTTCATCGGCCTAAATTTTTTACGTTGGTGCAATTACATATGTGAACGAACGAGGAATGTTAGGAATTTTAAAATTTTAATTTTTTTAAATATGTAATCTAGCCGATTTCATTTAGATTCTTTCTCTATTTCGTTCCGTCACTTTTGCTACCACACTGTGATAATAGATTATGTGGAATATCTAAACTTTTTCGTCGTAGCGAAATGTTTTCTCCTTTGATCCGTTTACCATTTTTATATAAAATTTGTTGTCAATCTCATTACGGTGAGGAACTAACGCATTTGATGTATTGTTTTGTAAAATGTCCCTTTTGCGTTCATATAATCTTTTATTTAGATTTTATTTATATTGCTAGAGGTTTCATTCAATGAAGAAACCTCAAGGAATCTAACTCGATTCGTTACTTAACCCATGAAGGAAAAAAGGATTGAAATATAAGGAAAAATAATTTGTTTTATATCTCAATTTTTTAATTTTTATTTTACTTTTCCCAAAACGCTCGTATTTGAAGATGGGAAAAAGTAAATAAAAACAAAGAATAATACATTTTTTCTAAACCTTTCTCTCTTTCCAAGAAATTTAACGTAAAGAATCATTTTTAAAAAAAAAATGTTTATTCTTTACAAATACATCTAAACTTTCTATCATGCTTCTTGGCAGTAAAAATAGATACAGAAACATCCCATATAAATCACATTAAAGTCACTTAAACAAAATAAAAACTAATCTCCGGATATAAATGAGCATTTTCCCTTCCCCGGCCGATGATAAATACAAACTTGATTGATCGCTTTCGAGAAGAAATTCAAAAATCTGTTCATCAATATCCTACTAGAACATTTTGAAAATTAAAAATTTGAAATTACGTTTTCAGTTTAAATAGCTTCTGGTCATGACACCATAAACAGATTCGATATTTTAATCTTCGGTGGAAAATTTAAAAAAAAAACATTATTTTTTTCATACCGTAGCGTTATTTTTTTGCTTCGCAAATTAATTCTGAATTATTAAATTTAATCCATCGAACACGCCATTGAGGAAATGGAATTTAGTGTTCTGGGCTATTAGACTATTTTTTTAATATCATTTCTTTTGATTTATTTTTACTTGGACCTGATTTGAAAATTAAACATTGCTGAAATTAGCTTACGCAGGCCCTATAAAGTTTGGTGCACACTCAGTATTAACAGAGTAGAAAAAACGGAGTGACAAATGAACGGATTTTCCCTTGACGCCGTTATTATTTTAACTACCTTCACTCATCGTCAATTTTTATTTTAAAAAACGATGATTAGAATTTTAATAAAATCTAAACATACCAAAGTGAATTTAAACAAAAAAATACACGCTATGTATCGATTAGATTAGTAATGATAACAGTTGGCAAAACACCCGTTAATTCCCAATTGGTTCGGACGTTATAATAAGGATTTTCTTATGGTTAATCCACAGTATTTAATAATTTAGTATATGTTTATGAATTTATACTTAAAAATTGTTTACATATTTATTTCTTTATCAATTGTTAAATGTTCAATATTGCCTTGCACTAGTTTCAAAATAAATGGATTAGTTTTTAGAATGTTGTAAATATAAATTTATTCTTTTAAATAAACAATCTCATAAATAAATAGCGTATAATATTTTTGTTTTCAATCCTCAAGAGCAAAGAAAATGCATGAAGTCTCTTTCATACAGCAGCATGGGTTAATCCCGGTATTGCCAGCGATATTATACGAAATCTTTCATTCTTTTCTCCAAATAAAAATATCCACTTTTTACACATTTCTAAGGCAGATACTTGCCCGTACTTAGATGTGTTACAGCTTCGGAATCCTAGATGCTGTAAGCTTGGATGTGCGGGTGGCGTGGCGAATAATGTCTCGGAATTGTTAATCGGAAAGCGAAGTTCAATTAACTTTGGGTTCGTTATAATCACTTTGGCGCAAATACCCTTGTGAAAAAGTATGAACCCATCTCTACACCTGTATTTATCATCATAATAATCTAAATATATTTTCTGGTTTTAAATAACCTGAAAAAGGTTGACAAGCCGTAAAAATGAATGAATCAAAAACCATTTCAGAAAATTAAATGTAAATAAGTATGAACCCATCTCTACACCTGTATTTATCATCATAATTATCTAAATATATTTTCTGGTTTTAAATAACCTGAAAAAGGTTGACAAGCCGTAAAAAATGAATGAATCAAAAACCATTTCAGAAAATTAAATGTAAATAAGCTTTTCGATAACTTTGCAGTTTAAGCCCAGCACGCCAGTTATAATTAAAACTTCCGGAAAATTTCCATTTCAGTGTAAATTTACATGATTATTTAAAAAATAACAGTAAAATTTTGTGGAAATCTAACGTTTAGGAGTTATCGACAATAAAAGTTCGGACTCATTCGCGTCGCGGATGCAGCACGGCAGCCATTACTGGTGTTGTTCACATACGTTTACCTCGATTAATCATGCGCGGAAGCCTCACTTGTCTTAATTATTGTGCACGCAATGCTCAAACCTTGCGCGAAATTTAAAAAGAGCATGATTATTTACAAAATAAAACAAAAAATACTAGAAAAGAATTAATAATAAAAACAATTTTATTGTTTAATTCTTTTTATTAAGTTTGGGAATTTTTTTAGCATTTAAACAAACATTCATTATTATTAAATTTTGTTTTATTATTTAAACAGTAATTCATTATTATTACAGGTTCACTTTAAAAAGCTTCACCTTAAAAACAACACTTGATATTGTTTTTCTAAATAATTTAAACAAATTTAAAAAATAATCAATAAAAACTTCACTTTCAAAAGTGTTTAAAAAATTCTTCAATAATTGAGACGAGTAAGAAGATAGAAATATCAGTAAATAAGTAAGCGTCCGCGCAAAACTACTCGAGGCAAACGTATGTAAACAGCGTCAGTAATGTCGGACCGACCAATCGCGAATGAGGCCGAATTTTTATTGTTGATAACTCCAAAACGGTAGACCAAACAGCTTGTACTAGTGACGATTTAAATTTATAAAATATTTCTCTTCAAACAATTTTTCAGGAAAATACGTTTATCAGGTTTAGTGGGTGTTATCGATCGTTCCAGTATAGATGGGAGTTTCTTTCCTAACCTCTATAAGAAGCAGTTTTGAACTTCAACGATTTTTTATGTCATCATTTTCTCTTCAACTTACATCTGATATCCATTTTGGCTGTAGCAGCCGTAGATAGTTCCCGGGTAATTCGGTTTCTGTTATTTTAAATAATTCTTTCATTCTGATTCTGTAGCGGCCGTTCACCAGGCACCAAGGCTTCACTCGTTGAAAGCTATTTTTAACCATTTATCTGAAATAGGTTTATCAGATTTATTAGCTGTTATCGATCGTTCCAGCGTAGATGGGGGTTTCTTTCCTAACCTTATATTAGAAGCAGTTCGGAACTTCAACGACTATTTTGGGTCATCATTTTTTCAAGTTAAATGCGATATCCATTTTGGCTGTAGCAGCCGTAGATAATCCTTAGGTTTTGCGTTTTCTGTTATTTTCTTTCATTCTGATTTCGTATTGGCCGTTCGAAGGCTTCAATCGCTCAAGGCCATTTTTAGCCACTGATCTGGTTTTATACAGCTGAGAGTTTATATATTTCTGGCACTATGCGTGACAACCATATGAAAGCTTCAATCTGACAACGCAGTTTAAGAACATAACTCGAGGTTTCAAGGTAATGCTTTGATTTTGTAGCGATTTGCGTTGTTTGGCGAAGCTACATCTGCAAATTCTAGTCTCGCATTGACCTGGCAAATGAACTCTACCCTTACTCCTGGATTAGGTACTTTCTGTTTTCTCTTCTAAATAGGAGACATTCGAACTTATACTAAATTGAAACAATATGAAATAACAATTTCAGTTTCATAATTTGTCCTAGCACACATTACTAGCCTAGTACTCTGAGCCACTCATATATCTAACCCTACTGCTTTTTACCTAACCTGCTTTTTATTAGCTCAAGTTTGGTATGGTAACATAAATCCGAATAGATGCAACACGGCCCAAGCCCGAACTCGCTTATGTGGGGTTACGGGGAATGCCCTACATTAAATTCGGTTTTGTATCACATCCTACCACATGAGGAGTCTGGTAAAAATTGTCTAGATGGGATATGTTGATTACGACTCAGACTTACGCGAGAACTACCGACTTTCCAATAGTAACACTCACTACTGAATTGACTTGCGACGACCGTGCGCATAACTGTTGCCTTTATTCTTATTGTACTGTTTTTTACAAGAAATCTTTACTTATTTTATCCACCATGTTTGTAAAGTATATATTCGTATTAACACGGAATATAACACATAAGTTATATGCTAAGTTTCTTTTTTCGCACTTGTGGAATTTTTTCTAGCTCTATGCTTTCCAACTAAGTTTAATATTTAAAACTCTTAAATCAATGTCAGTCGCTTTCTACTGTCCTGCTAATTATTCGTCTTTTGTTACTGCGCCTTAGCGAAGTTTCTGTTTTCTAATATTCCCCGGCCATTAAACTTTTGTGTTTTAGTGGTTTTTCTGCCTTTGCTTGGGGTGAAATCAATTTTGTCTAACCCTTGCTTTTGTGCACATAAATTGAAAAAAATAAGAGTGCGGAAAATGTTTTTACTTTCTGTCGTATTTTCATGCGAAAATACTACAATTTGTTTTTCTTATGGACACTGGGAACCTTTTCAGTAATGTTCAGAAGGGTCCTATTTGCATAAAAACCGATATTTCTTGAGCTGCATTTTACATTTATTGACACCGCTAACCTTTACAGCAAAAATCAAATATATGCAAGTCAAAGAGTGAAAATGTTTTATTTGCTCACAACGGTACAGCCTGAAGATCTCTCATTTTTGCAATGAGTATGCATTTGAAACTTTCTTTCTTATGCGAAATTTTTACTTATTACGCAGTCTGTTGTTTTTACTTTGAAGAAGCAACATTTCAAAAGGAATCCACCCCTTTCCTCTTCTCACCACCCGCAGCAGTTTATCGTTGGATCTCTAGCCATGGATAGTAGTCACTCAAAGAGAATTCCAAAACAATCTGTAAGATCTACACTTTACGCCCAGACCCCGTCATGTCACTCACAGTGTAGAAAACCACCCACTTTCCTTCCGTATTCTTTTGGTAGGAAATAGATTCCAATCGAAAAACGTCTCATGAACCACTCCTCTGTGGCCTTCCAAGAGGATGTTTCCCCGATCACTTATTCAAGTCTAGGATTAACTGTTATCTTCCCACCTCTCTGCATAAAATACCCTTAACGTAACCCTTTACCTTCTCGCCTCTTTTACATAATAATTTGTCTTCTCACTGAAGTTATACAGTGCTGCGCTCTTGAAGGAATTAGATGTCTTACCAGCATTCAGGAAAAGAAAATACAGGCGATTGAACAGAAGATATAAAAAGAAAGTTAGAAGAAAAGACTAAGCATCAAAACAGAATGTATGGTTGTCAACAAACTACGAACTTGGACACACCAAATACAAAAATTTAAATTAATTGGAAGTATTTTAACAGGGGAACGCGATACAATCTACCACCGATGAATCAGAGATTTGAAGCAACAGAAATATTGTTCTATAGAAGGAATGTCATGCATTGGATTTGTGGACAACGGTGAAGTTCTGGGAAAAATGGGAACAAAAACGTCACTTATACTTAGAATCAGAAAGAGACAGTTGGAATTCCTTGGGTATATGATGAGGAAATAGGATATTGCGAAACTGGGACTCATGGTTCATATTGAAGACATATCGAGCATGTGTAAATGGATGGCCTGGCAATGATTAAGGGAGACAATAAAAAGACAAGACTTATTTAGAGCTAGAAAGGGAAAGAAACTGTGAAGAGTCATGATCGCCAACATTCTTGAAGGTACACGACAAGAAGAAGAAGAAGAAGAAGAAGAAGAAGAAGAAGAAGGTGGAAGCAACTGGATTCTGTTCCGCAATCTTTCGCAAGCAGCCATCTTAATTCGCACAAATTTCAAGAATTCCTGAAGAGTAGTGATCACTTACTCCTTGAAGAGACATTTTAATAAAGAAAAAAGTGTTCAATTAACACGAAATTGTCGCTTGGATTTGCATGTCACATTTTATGCGATACATACATTTGAATAATGAATGGCTTCTTCCAGAAATTAAACAAATATCGTAAGAGACAGAGTAAAGACAACTAAAATGTAATATAATCCTCTTTGTGGCAGTGAATGCCAGAAAATCTCCTTTCCTTACTGGTAAAGTAGAAATCTGAAATCACAGAAACATGGTCCCATCGGCCAATGTCAAGAATATTTTTCACAGAAAATGTGAGAAACAAGGAAATCTTATGGACAATTGGAAAATATACTTACAATCAGAAAGAGACTGCTGACATTTCTACGACACATAAGGTGGAAAGAGGACCGAGAGAAAGTAATGCTCACATGATGTACAATAGAGTTCAAATATTTGAGACGATCCCTGGTAATTTTTTTAAATTGGCCCCAAAATTAGTTGTTTTGTACTTTAAATAATAAAAAGTTATTATACATAGTTAAAAAAATGAGACTTGATTTTTTTTTAAATTAGAAATGTTATTATGACACAAAGAAAAATATCCTCCTTTATCCTTGATGACTGCAACTCAGTTTTTTTGGCAGTCATTGCAAACGTTTCTGAAAATATAAGTTTGATAATTGATTCCATTCTCTTTTCAATGACTCCAAGAGCTCTTTTTCATTTTCTTTTTCACTTTTCCAGTAAGTTCATCCCGTGCTAATTCAGAGAGTGGTTTCAAACTTTTGAACTGTAGAGCACTAAGAACGACCCAAGCAGGAAATAAACAGAGTGTAGAATATGAATTTCAAACGAGACAAAGATTTTGTTTTTGTTATATAGTTGGTTGATGATAAAATGTATTTCTGCTAATTTTACTATGAAAATGTATTGCTGGTAATTTTACTATAACAATATATTGTTGGTAATTTTACTAAAAATACGTATTGTTGGTAATTTTACTATATAAAATATGTTGCGGGTAATCTTGATATAAAAATATGTTGTTGGTAATTTTACTATAGAAATATATTATGGGTAATTTTACTATACAAAATATATTACTGGCAATTTTAGTATAAAAATGTATTGCCGATAAATTTACCATAAAACTATATTGTTCGTAATTTTACTATATAAAATATATTGCTCGCAATTTTAGTATAAAATGTATTGCTGCTAATTTTACTATAATAATATATTGTTGGTAATTTTACTAAAAAACATATATCGTTGGCAATTTTAGTATAAAAATGTATTGCTGGTAATTTTACTATAAAAATATATTGTTGGAAATTTTACTAAAAAGATATATTGCTCGGAATTTTAGTACAAAAAGTATTGCTGGTAATTTTACTATAAAAATATATTGTTGCTAATTTTACTATAAAAATATATTGTTGCTAATTTTACTATAAAAATATATTGCTAGTAATTTTATTATAAATATATATTGTTCGTAATTTTACTATGTAAATGTATTGTAGGTAAATTTACTATAAAACGTTTTATTTGTAATTTCACTATACATACGTATTGCTGGTAATTTTACTATAGAAATGTATTGTTGATAATCTTACAATAGAAATGTAATGTCAAACGAAGCGAAAGCTTGTCACGTGTATCCTACGTCGGAAAAGAAATAAAACATCCACGTTATTCTTGTTTATATATGAGAACGTCATGAAGTTTTTGGTCACAGCTCAACCAATCATTGTAGATTTCTTGTGTCGATTAGCTGGTGTATATAATTTTATCCTCTAAAAATTCTACTACAAATGTATTGTCGATATTTTTTATAAAAATCTATTGCTGGTAATTTTGCTATAAAAATATACTGTCGACTTTTGTTTGGATGTTCTGTATTTGCCCAAAGCTGCGACCCTAACAGGTGCTGCCACCCCAGATCAGTTATGACCAGAAACAATATGAATTAAGTGGTTGTTCGACGCTTTCCAATCCTTCAATAACGGGCCTTGCTGCCGGATGTAGTTTAACGCCATAGCCTGGACTATGGTTCGAGTTTAGAAAAATATATATTGTTTTTTAGAAAGATATTTTTTTTTTATATCTATCTAACATTTTTAGGTCAGTCTGTTCAATGCCATATATGACACACACTTGCATGATCATGTCTCGTTCGATTCATGACTGACTAAACAGAAGATTTACCCGCAATAGGCTGCAATTTCTATATAACACAGACGGTCCAGTTCGATCCGGGATATTTCTCAAGCTGGTCATCACTGGCGCCATTCATCTGATGGTTATGCGTTGACCGCTTCGTTCATGCATCTTCTCTGCCCATGTTGTGTACTTTGATCACAGTGCAGTGAAGATTGGATGTTTTGTTCGCACTTAAGCACTGAATCGAGTTGGCGGAACCGGGCTATGAAAGAGGACAAGAATGTTTCCGCCGGTAAAAACACCGATATCACAAGAAATAACGAAGAAGGCCGTTGGGTTCATTTCTAGTAGGTTTATATAATCATTGATACAACAAAACTAACTCTTCCCGTTCGACTCTCTATCGCCACACTGTATCCCTTGCTTCTAAAACTTGGAGCGGGTTAACCATTCACACGATATGTTGGATCAAACAGCTTCGGTAATAGGTCAGGTGGGTTCAACAGTTCCATCGTTCGCTGTTGATTCGTCTCAGCCTTCTCTAATGGCAGCTCCTAATGCCCGCTTCAACCGACTGTTTGTTTGATATTCGTCTCGCCCAACTCTTACCAACCCTCAAAGCTCATTACGTATTCATCACTTAATTATTTTCTCCAACCCTGGAGACATGACACCGACCCTAACAAAGCGGCCTGGTATTTCAAAATAATAAACTTTGTTTTTAAAAATTCCTTTCTTTTTCCAAAGAAAAAATAATTTCGTCGTCAATAACATTTATTTCATATTAGTAATTTTCTTTTGATTGTCGGTTTACCAAATCCGACCCGAATAATACCATAAGTCAATTTTCAAAATACACTCCAGTTTATTTGCATTTCTTCAAACCATATTCTGGACATCACATTCCATTCGGTAATTCCTTTTGTTTACATTTCTGGTTTCAATTACATTCTCTCCTCTGCCAACAGATGACCTCCTATACCAGCACAGTCGACTGCAAGAATCTCTCTTTCTTTGACGAATTCCAATACGACCTAAATAATTCCCGCGACATTCGGCAGAAAATTATTTTACTGTTTTACATTCCATCTTCCGTATTCATAACAATTCTTATTCACTTTTAAGTTTATAAAAAAAAGAAAACATTTCAATTTTGTTCCTAGGCTTCATATTTCGATTACTGCTTCTTCACTCAAAACTTTTCTTGGTTAACGGTTTTTCAACCCTTTCAATGTTGCAATTCTATAAGTTTTTTACGAGTCTTTTCAATTCCTAATTCCTAATTCCAAATTACCAGTATCACGATAGTGTCACATTCCTTTCATCTCCTACCAGTCACCCTTTATAGTGTAACACACTATTTGCCAACTCAAGCACCCAGTCTGTCCTGCTATTCAACCCATATATAGAAGACAAGAAATGAATTCATACGTTTCTCAAGGGTATTTACGAGTAAGAGAAATTAACGGACCAGATTGGGATTCGAACTCGGCTCTCCGTTTTATCATTCCGAGCTAATATCCATTACACAACAAAGTACACGCATAGTAAGTATCTGCAACTTTGTTCATGGTTGACTTTGAATCCGAAACATTCGGTGTATAATGCGCAATCTGTTTTATTAGTACTCCCTGTTCATCTTAAAATTTAAAATGAAGCAATCCAGAGAGAATTAGCAGTCCTACCAGTATTCATGATTGGAGGTCACAATCTTAACGACATAAGACATAACAACATGCGAATGATGTAGTGCTGATAGCAGATACAGAAAAAAAATCTACAAGCACTACTACAGGAGGTAGTGAAGGAGAGTGAGAAGAAAGTGCTGAGGACCAATTATAAGGAGACAGAATGCATGGTTTTTCAGCAAAATGAACAGTCTTGACAAAGAAGGATATTGTTGAAAGTTATTCGCCGTTTAAAATAAATGCGTTTAACATCATTAGATTACTGAATAATTCATTTACCTACAGTTGTTGTTCTATAAGTGAAATAAGTTTCTTATATTTTAACATGTCTTCAAAAGTAATAATTTTGCGGTTAAATACATTTTATGTTGTTACAAAAAATAATATAATTTATTTGAAAGTTTTCTCTCATGCCATAAAGAAGACATTTTTATAGATATATACAAAAGCGATTCAAAATATAAAAAATATAGTATTCGAAATTTTCTCTTTTATTCCTGAAGAAAATATAATTTTAACTGTTCGAAAGTGAAAAAAGAAAAAACGGAAACGGACATTCTCTATTATGGCTCAGAGAAATATCATTTTTTATCGGATATATTCAAAAGTGGTTGGTTTGAAAGAATTCTTCATCTTCGGGGTGTAAACCTTCTATGAGAAGATTTACTCCCATTGTCAATCCAAAATGCCGTTCCTTTTTCTGATAACTATACATTCTATTCTTTCAATGTTTAGTTCTTTCATCTTGAATATTTTGCTAGCTCTAGGTACCCAATCATTGGAAATTCCCAGGGAATAGACCCCGAGGAAACATCCGGAGACAAGTCTTTTCAATTCCTAATTCCAAATTACCAGTATCACAATAGTGTCAGATTTCTTTCATTTACTACCAGTAACCTTTTAGATACATTTTATGTTGCTATAAAAAGATAATATAATTTATTTGAACGTTTTCTCTCATGCCACAAAGAAGACATTTTTATGGATATATACAAAAGCGATTTTGGAATATAAAAAAAAAATATTCGGACTTTCTCTTTTGTTCCTCAAGAAAATATAATTTTTAACTTTTCGAAAGTAAAAAAAAAAGAAAAGAATAGGATATTCTCTATTATGGCTCAGAGAAATATCAGTTTTCATCGGATATATTCAAAAGTGGTGGGTTTGAAAGAATTCTTCATCTTTGGGGTGTAAACCTTCTATGAGAAGATTTACTCCCATTGTCAATCCAAAAGCCGTTCCTTTTTCTGATAACTGTACATTCTATTCTTTCAATGTTTAGTTCTTTCATCTTGATAACTTTTGCTAGCTCTAGGTACCCAATCATTGGAAATTCCCAGGGAATAGACCCTGAGGAAAAATCCAGAGACAAAGTCTCAAAGGCAGTCCGAAGTTACATCCAATCTAGCTCTGGGAACTCCTGCGGTGACACTGGTTTCAAGCAGTATCGACCCTTGCACTTCAGGTGACCAGGAAATAGGTGATATGCTGATGAGCAAAAGTTAATTTCTCATTAGAAAAAAAAAATCCTGGATGGGTTTCAGGGCAACACAAAGTGAAGAAAAGCTCTAGATTCAAGTTCTTGGTTGGTTGATCTTGTTTAGCGACATATCAACATCATTTCTTTTTATGTGCCGTGTCATTTCAGGACGTAGGCGATCACGGCTCTCCACTTCCTTCTATCTCTTGTAGCTCTCAATAAGTTCTGGACCTTTGCTATTTCCTCAAGTCCATGTCATCCACTTGCTTAAGCCCGTTAAGTATATCATGTGTTGCTTTTCCTTGTCTCTCTTTCCCTCTATTCGACCTGTGAGTATCAAATTCTCCAAGCCCTCCTATCTAATAATATGTTACAGAAATTTCATCTGCCTCTTTCTGATATTAAGTATAAGCTTCCTCCTTGTTTGCATCCTCTCCTCAAAACGCTCGGTCCATGATATCCTTAGCATCCTTCTGTAGAACGATATCATTACGTGTCCCAGAAATTTCATCTGCCTCTTCCTGATGTTAAGTATAAGCTCCTTGTTTGTATCCTCTCCAAAACTTCATCCATCGGTCCATGATATTCTAAGCATCCTTCTGTAGAACCATATTTCCGTCGCCTCGAGTCTCTTCTTTAGCTTTGAGCGACCGTTCAGTATTCGTTGCTGTAAAGGAGGACAGATGTTAGGTAGCAGCTCAGTACTCTTTTCTTTGTTACCAAAGAAATCCTCCTGTCTCGTAATACTCTGCTTAGCTTTTGGAATATGTCTTTCTCCATCCCAATACATATTCAGATTTCAGCGTCGCACTTACCGTCCTCTTCCCAGATATTTAAATTTCCGTAACTGCGTGATTTTAGTGTTCCCGACGTGTAAATCGCATTTCGCGCTCATCCTTTCACTGATAACCATGCATTCTGTCTTCTTATAGTTTATACTTAGTCCCTTCTTCTCGCTCTCCTTCGGTACCTTCTGTAGGAGGTTTTGTAATTTCTTTTCCGTGTCTGCTATCAGTACTGTATCATCTGCGTATCTTATGTTGTTATGGTTGTCGCCTCCAATGCTAAATCCCGGTAGTATTTACATTTCTCTCAGAATTGCCTCGCTGTATAGGTTGAATAAGTCCGGTGAGAAGACACATCCTTGTCATACACTCCTTTCTTATGCCGAAATCTAAATATGTTACGCAATTTTATGTTTTCAACTATATATATTTTGTACATAATTTTATATTTTCAGGGTAAACGTTTGTTTCTTTAGTTATATAATTTGTAGATGATGAAATACATTGTTCGTAATTTTAAAAAAATGTATTGCTGGTTGGTAATTTCACTAGAAATATCTACTGCTGGTAATTTTACTATAAAAATAAATTGTTGGTAATATTACTATAAATATGTATTGTTGGTAATATTACTATAAATATGTATTGTTGGTCATTTTACTATAAAATGTATTGTCCATCATTTTATTATAAAAATGAATATTAGTTATATTCACTTACGCACATATACACTTGAGATAGTGTGACGAAAGCAGATAGCCTAAACACGCATACACGCATATATTAGGGTAATTTCCACCTAGCAACAGAATAAAGGTCACGTGGAAGTCTTATGACATTTTGGGAAGACAGGTCAAAAGGTTGACTGACCCAATTACCCGTAGACAGAAGCTAGACAGGGGACTGATGTAAGCTGGAATTTGCGCCAAAACTTAAGACAAGTGATAGTCAGAGATTCACTCGAGAATCAGTTGCTATCTTGACTTTGAAGAGGCAAGACCTGAAGTCGAAGCGTTGATAGTTTATGAACGGAAATATAAGACACATTTGATAGTGATGGAAATTATCCAGTTCAACCCAAGCAACTCCGGACAAAAAATATAACAAGAAGTATTCCTGTTCGAGAACCCCAAATTGAAGATGCAGAGAAATTTATACGCTGAAGATTCAGCCTGCGTTTAAAGAAAAAGGAAAACCAGAGAAGAAAGTGTATACCTCTGTTATAAGCTGAATTGTGTAAAGAAGAAAAAGAAAAGAAAGAAGAAAACTAAAGAGAGAAAGAAAGTGTATATCCCTGTTGCAGTGAGTCGGGTTTGGAAACCGAACTGTCTACAGAAGAAAAAGGAAAGAAAGAAAAAGGCGAAACAAAGAGAGGAAGAAAGTGTATAATTCTGTTACAGCCGGACAGTGTGTGAAATTGTGTCTGTATCGAGAAAAAAAAGGAAAGGACAATGATAAAAAAGAGAACTGAATATAAAAGATAAGTCATCATATTTTGGACTCGTAGTAGAAAGATATACATACATCCATGAATATTATGTTCTTGCAAACACCTTTCTACATGTCAAAACAATAATTGTAACTCCTATCCCATCTCTTTTGTGTATGCATTGGCTTCTGCATTCAATTCATAGTAATTCATACTTATATTTTTGTATGTTCGGGTTCAGTTGAATTGTTAGGCGAATTTTGATATCCCAATATAAGTTTTGAGATCTGGTCGTCGGATGTTTTAACTCATACTTATATTTTCTTTTACTTTGATATTTGTATATTTGTACATATTAAAATTCTTGTATCAAAAATCGCTAAGCCTTATAGTTCCTCCTTGTATTGTGGATCAGTATTCGTGTTGAAAACGAAGCGGACCTGGGAAAGATTATTGTTCGATTATCCCAATCGAACAGTGGTCTTAAAAATATTTTTTGTTTACCATTTGTCTATTGTCACGATCTGGGAAAGATAGCTTGTATCTCTCCACAGGTGTGAGAATGTATATAACTCCTAGTCGGCGTGTGATCGCCTTATAAACCCATTCGTCGACTGGGGCCTATGACAATAGGCATGAATCCATCTCTTCTCCCCTATCTATGGGTTAATTAGTAGGATGTGTATCAGAAAATCATTATTATCTCCAAAAATAGTTTTACAAACTGAAAATAGATTTTGGCTTTAAATAACCTGAAAAGTGTTGATAAGCCGTAAAACACTGATTAATGAATCAACATATATATGTGCCACTTGGCTTTGTATTATTATAGTTTTATACCTATCTGGTATCATCAGGGATAGTACGGTGATCACACGGCATCGCTTTTTCTTGCTAGACTGACGTCAACGGCCATAGGCCATAGAGATGTCAACTGTCTTTTTCCGATGTTAATTATAAGTGTCGGTTCATTTCCTCTAAAAACGTCGTCGTTGTTCCAGTGGTATTCTCAGCATCCATCTGGTGAACAACATTTTTTGTCGCTTCAAGTTTCTTCTTCATCTGTGAAGAGATTGTCCATCAATCATTGCCATATACGACAGCCGATATTATCTAACAGTTAAGTACTACATTTCTTTTTTCTAACGAAATTTTCCTGTTTCTTATTACTTTGTTTTGAATTTGGAAGGCATCTTTCGTTATCCCCATGCGCCTTCCGCTTTCAGTGTCACATTTTCCGTTATTTTATTTTATGCTTATTTTTTTTTATGCTTAAGAATAATGGTAGAGTAATGGATAGCGGCTCGGTTTGAGGAATCGCACAGCCGAATTCCAGTCGAATCCATTACAGATTGGCAGGGGAAAAACATGGATTCGCACTTTTCACAGGCGTATTTGACCAAAAGTGAATGCAATGAAATGAATGAATTGGAATGCGAACTCAGTTCTTCAATTTCGCTTTGATAGTTTTTTTTTTTCGTGTTATAAAACACAGAGTACACTTTCTTTTTATTTTGAGAATTGATTTCTAAGTTCAAATATCACAAATGATTTTTAAAAAAATAATTTTAAAATAATTTTAAGTAAGATGATGCAAAATCATTCATTTTAAAATAAAACTTTATTGTGATTTTTTTTATTTTTAAATTTTTAGAAGCTTTTATTGTTGAAATTTTTTTTTTTTTTACATTTTTAGAGTTATTGAATTTTTAAGTTTATAGCTTTTGAAACTGTTGTGAGACCGTAACATACCTACAACATGGACTCTTCCAGGACTATATAAAGTATGTGACATAACACTCTAGAGAGAAGAAGAAGAGGAGGGGAGAGAGAGTATTCTAATACCGTAGTATCAGCCGCGTACGACTACCAATATTGGACACTAGCACATAGTAAGCTCCGCTTACACTTACACAATCTTTGTAACCTTTTTGTTTAATATATCTTTCTTACCTCTAATCCGTGTTCCGTGTTTTTCTTCCGTGGTCCAACTTTGGGTCCATATCAGAAACATTTTTAATTTGAAATTCTTATTTATTTTATTTATTTCTTAAAAATCTAAATTTAAATTAAATTACCAAAATTCCTCAGAAAGCCCTGTGATGCAAGATTGAATAGATGCATGCTGTTTGAATTCGTAAACCACCCTGAAGATCACAGAACAGTTTCAGTAAGCGAGTAATAATTCAATACGTGCAAACTGACTCCGTAGACGATGAACAACCTCGTAAATTTCCGACATCGCCTCGTAAAGGCTCAACTACATTTAAGCTGTGATAAGAATTATTTAACTCCAACTAACAGTTCCACATAACGTCAACGTTTCAAACTTGCAACTTTCCAAAGAATACAAGGATGTAGACAAATTAATTATCACAAAGACAAAACTCTGGTTCTTTAAACTCTGGTTGCGGCTAGTTTGAAATGAAAGGTCGAAATTAATCGCACAAAACAACGCAAATATGATCTATGGGCAGTATATCGATAATTTTGATCTCAAGATACAACACCATATTCGACAGTTGGAAAAAATACAAAAGATAAAATTTAAACAAACATAATTTATTGTTTTTTTTTAAAATCAAACCTTATATATATATATATATATATATATATATATATATATATATATATATATATATATACGTGAAACCCAGGGTCACAAACTCACATCTATCCAACCAAATATGTTAGCTCTATCTTAGATATTGAGCGCTTTCTAATAAGTACCGTGCATATAATATATAAATAATTATACATACTTATATTTATTTATATTTATATACACTTTTCACACACACACACACACACACACACACACACACACACACACACACATATATATATATATATATATATATATATATATATATATATATATATATTTACAAATTTGAAGGAAATGAATAAAACACCAAAACTAGAATGGAAAATTATAAACAAAACTAGAACTTGTAAAACATGGGATGACCCATGCCCTTTATGCCTACATGAAAAACATTATTAAGTTTCTAAATAATAAAAAATCTATTAAACAATAGACATGAGTTAACGGTTTTTTGCCGACATCATCAAATTTTCGCATTGAATAATTAGCATAAAAACAAACAAACAATAAAATAATTTTTAAATTCCATAGGCTAAATAAATGGTTTAAATGCCCTACAAAAAAAAGATAACCCTTTATGAAGTCGTCAAAAAAACAAATGTTAGCGACTTATGACAGTTTTTTTCATATACACAAAACCCTTTCAGAAAAAAAAAAAATCTCCATAGACACTTAACCAGTCTAGACGATGTCATCTTCCGCTTTAAATTTAGACAGCCCAACCTTACCCTGACTTGACATCTTTGAATGTAACTGAGATATTGATACAAATTATTAATCCTTACGCCCCTTTTCTTTAAACAATTGCTCTAGCCGCTACCATAGTAATTTTAATTTCAATAATGAATATGCTTATGAAACGCGTAAATTTCAGGAATTAGTTAATCCAGAAAAATTTCGCTTGAAGATGGTACTTTAATTCGATTTAATTCAAATAATTGTACTGAAGTTTTCGGCTCTTGTTTTGAAACAAGAGAATTCTTATGTAGCGTTTGGAATCATATTTTTAAATAAATAATTATATTTATGCTCTACTTTTGTATCGAGCACTATTTTTTTAAAATAATAACAAAAATACTAAAGAACGAGTTCTTTCCTATTTTCTATATATTTTACACACACACACACACACACACACACACACACACACACATATATATATATATATATATATATATATATATATATATATATAAAGTGTATAATAAAAAAAAAAGAGATAAACCGCAAACATTTTTGGTTGTAATATAGATTTTTAAAAAATATTATGGTTTATTTTCCATATGAAAAATAAAGCATAATATTTTGCGGTTTCTCTCTTCTTTTTAATATATATATATATATATATATATATATATATTGTTAAATATAACAGACAATGAATGTATATTATGTTTGATCATGAGATGTTCTAAGTTCCGTATATTTGTTTTAATTCGGGTTAAAATAAAAACGAATTTTCCAACATTTGGATATTTTTTTATTAAGCTGTTGCTTGATCTAAGCTTTTGGCTAACATGAGCCATCTTTATAGTGATTATGTGTACATTTAAACAAAAATATTTACTATCAAAGGATATTCTGTTATGTTGACATAGAACATTGCTATGCGACGATAACGGTCGCGCAGTAGTGGACGGAGTTCGTATGATCAAGATGCGGTTCTATGACGTCGTACTACGTGAGCGACCGAAGTATTAACAGAAACATACGTCTACATACAATGTAATGTGTTGCGGCTAGTTTGAAATGAAATTTTGTTGAGTGTTGTTTTGTTTTAATGTAGATGGCAGCCAATATCTGAAGCTTCTTTTACGGAATGTGTGAGTATTATTGCGTTATCAAATAATATCTGTCTTATATTCTGTACATGGCTTTGTTTTTCTTTGAAATGTTGTTTAATAGAACTAAGCTCAGAAAGGTGACAGGAAATCCTACAGGAGGGGGTGGTTGTAGTAAAACCAATTAATATATATATATATATATATATGAAATGGACAAAGTCTTACAATTATTTTAAGGCATTTTTACGTTTATACATTCTTTTTATAGATACAAATATTTAAGTAAATGCTCCGTTTATAATAAACAGTATTAATGACATTTACCGGCCTGAATGCCCGAGAAATTTTCATAGAAGACATGAGTCCTCCGACAGGAATCGAACCTGTATCCTATACGGAACCGTCATATAGCCTGACGTGTTTTTACCGATTGAGCGACTTCGTAATGTGTGACGTTATTTGTTTACATTTGGATACGCATCGAGCAGATATGAATATACGTGAGAAAATCATGGAGAATTGTAGTTTAAAAACAGTAAAATTGACCTTGCTAACCGAAACACTCCCCTGTGGCTCAATCAACTTTCCTTGCAGTAGATGAAGCTATTGATTCATCCATGATAATTTTGTACAAACCACAGAAGAAGTCGAAAAGTTCTAATCTACGCTGGACAACGCCAAGGCCCTTTGCAATTTGCAAGAAATGATAAGTATCATGGGAGAGCTGAATGCCAAAGTAAGCAATGAGAGGGATGATGAAATATTTGGTAAATTCGAACTAAGAACCAATAAAGAACGCGGAGAAATATCGGTCTAACCGTACACGACGGATGACCAGGTAGTGGCCAATACCTGGTTTCAAGAACCAGACTGAATTGGAGTCAGTCGGAGATTCTAACCATTAAGCCGTCAGCGCACGGTAGGGATGAAAGTGGATTTTTTTAGCGTATTTATTTTTAGAAACACGCCCAGTGACCGACAGTGACTTAATTCGCATCTGCGAAGAGTCTCGCTATATAGCTATAA
The DNA here is from genome assembly GCA_903632075.3 of Acanthosepion pharaonis. Lineage (NCBI taxonomy): Eukaryota > Metazoa > Mollusca > Cephalopoda > Sepiida > Sepiidae > Acanthosepion > Acanthosepion pharaonis. The sequence continues at coordinate 699,157 of CAHIKZ030000755.1, read as the reverse complement.
TAGTCACTGTTTACCAATCCACACCTCGTCCCCAGAGAGCTCAACTGAAATTGATATTTCAGAAGCCAATATAACGTCATCCAGACAGACTGTTTCGCCGTTTCACAGCTCATCAGTGTGGCTAGACATACGGTTGCCTCTAGCTAGGATCGAAACATGTGTGTTTGTGTGTGTGTGTGTTTGTGTGTGTGTGTGTTTGTGTGTGTGTGTGTTTGTGTGTGTGTGTGTTTGTGTGTGTGTGTGTGTCAGAATCAGCATCGGCAACACTTTTACCATCTTGGACTTGGAGGGGTGTATAATGGTTCCTATTTTTACACCAGTTAGCGACTGCCTGATCCTTGTGCAAAAGCGTATGAAACTGGCACTCGTGGTCGGTAACTGCCGACTTAAAATTTGATTTAAAGTATATTAATATAAATATATATTTAAATATATTAAACCTCTATCTTTTATTATGGCATTGAGCACTCACTTTTCCCCGCGTGCAATCTTAAACAGACTTTATTGGGAACTACTTATTCTTATTTCTATTTATATAATACTTGACGGCTTAATTTATGGACTCGATATTATGCTTGAAGCTGTAAGCTCCTTAACTTTGGTTCTAATACTATCCATGACATTGAGCAATTTTTTGTCGCGCCGATGAACCATTTCTGATATTTTTAAAAAAAATTAATTGTGATATTTATGTCTATTTTGATGTTGGCCGAAGAGGTCAACTTCCCCACCATGTGTTTGGTTGCTGTAATTTGATCCCACACACACACACACACACACACACACACACACACACACACACACACACATATACATACATGTGCGTGTAAATGAAATAAATCCTAAATATCCAGGAACAACCTACCTAGGTTTCACCTAAACATATCTTCAGGGTAAGCCAGGTGAAACCTAGGTAGGTCCGTTTAGGTGAAACCTAGGTAGGTCCGTTTAGGTGAAACCTCGAGAGGTCCGTTTAGGTGAAATCTAGGTAGGTTGCTCTTGGCTCTTTAGGATTTATTCCATTTATCCCTGCTTTACTTAGCATAGTGAGTACTCTACATTTTAGCTTTATTACTCGCTTGGGTTTTTTTCTTTGGACTAAAAAAGGCATTGGACGATTTGTTTCGCCCTGTTCTTTCCTTTTTTTTTCAAACTTTTTTCCTAGGGTACCAATTTTGTTTTGATATGCTTACAAGTTGTGCTATCCGAGCTTTAGTATAATAATAATAATAATAATAATAATGATAATGAACATATATATATATATATATATATATATATATATATATATATATATATATATATATATATATATATATATAAAGAATATTAGATATATTTGAAACGAACAAAGATAATCTAAATAGCAGTGCATTATATAGAAACAATTTTGATACTTTATATTTCCTGAAAATGTTTCCTTGAGTTCATTTCAAACCTCGATATCACGCAGATTAAATTAAAGTATTTGCTTGTGAGTTTTCGAATTTCTAACTTCTTTTTACTAACTTAGTGTTTTTATCTCAATTTTATTTCATTTTTTTTTATTAGCAAAACCTGTTCGGAAAGAATTACAGAAGTAACGATAATGAAATACAAAAAAAACATTGGGTAAAATTTAAAAGGAAAACAAAACAATGAAAAAGCTGACTGAGGAAAAGGAATGAAAGCAAGAAATAAAGAAAGCTTGATTTTGTTTAAAAAAAACAGCCCAGTGCATAATCATATTACTGAAATCTGCTCAAGTTCTATTAGCTAAAAATGAGCTTATCTTCGGCCTAACAAAATAAAACGAAACGGATAGTTACTCTTCCACTGCAGATGATCTGATAAACTTCATCTCAACATGATTTTATATTCTGTTGATTGGCGCATAAACTGACACTTTCTTTTATCATGCTGAATCATTTTGTTTTTAATTCGTATTTTCTTGATTTCAGATAAAACTTACGAAATTTACGAAATAAGTAAAAGAGTAACTATTAAAATTATAGTTTATAATCATATTTTCGATGAACTAAAACAGCATGAGATCTGTTTTAAAACGCTTTTATGTGAGTACATGTTTAACCATATATGTTATTTTATTAAAACAAAAATGTCTATCACTCACTGCGTAAATTTTTTTACGATTTTACAACAATTATTGTGTGTTTCTTAAGAGTCCAATCCAATCTAATACTGATTTCATCGAAGTTATTGTTCCGATATTGATCCACAAAGTCGTAGAGGTCTGACGATTTCAATGCCAATACATTCGAAACCTACTCAGGAGTACAATAAGGAACCAATAAGAGTTCCTATCTATTTAAGATCTTTCTAGACTATTCTCTTTGCATATACAAGAACAAATGGGAAGAGATGATCCTTGAAGCTTTCATGCCACGTCCCAGACGAATATATGAATGTTTAGGCCTCCGTCGATCAGGGTTGACCATGAGTAGCATCTAAGTTGTCTGCTTCCCTATAGCATCGGCGTTTGTGACTGTAGAGACCGATGCGATAGTGACAATGTCTGTTGCAGAGGTCGCATGTGTTTTCTGTCTCTGGTGTGTTGTAGCTGTCACTTTGCTTTCTGCGGGCCCGCCTTTCCGTGGCAACTTGTGTCAGCTTCTTCTCCCCTGACTTGATGTGTTTGGACAGGGTTCCTCTCCATTCGGTTCATATGGCTGCCAGGCTATCTCAGGACTATGTGTTGATGTCCACAGCTTTCATGTCGCGTCTCACTACATCGCCATACAAGACGCCAGTGTACAACGCCTGCGTTATCAGCACACTGCTATATAGCAGCGAGGCTTGGATCACGTACGCCAGACAAGAAAGGCGTCTGAACACCTTTCACATCAGAAGCATCCGCCGTATCCTGACAATAGCGTGGCAAGATAAGGTGTCAAACACTTAGTTCCTGTCTCGAGTAGGCTTGTCCAGCATATTTACACTTCTCAGACAGCGTAGACCCCGTTGGTTGGGCCATGCCCATCGCATGTCAGATGGCCGTATCCCCAAAGACCTCTAATATGTCAATAGAAAAATGAGGTCCTAATTTTACTCCCGTGGTCAATGTACTAAAGATTAGAGCGATGCTGATGACATAGGTATTCATAGCTGGGATAAGAATGGTCTTGAACAGAAAATCAACATCACTCGAATAGTCTGCACTCGGAGTAGTTCTGACCAACATACTAAGTCGCTACAAAACGAAATTACTAACATAAAATGTGAGCCTTGTTTTTAAATATTCAATACATCAATATAATAGAGTAACTTCATCGGTCCGCAAAATCTTACATGTTTAGTGATGACCTCATTACAGAAACATTTCAAACCTCATAAGGAGTACGATAAGGAGGAAATGAGAGCCCAAGTCTATTTAAGTTTTCCTTAAACTATGCCCTTCTTTTCGTATTACAAGGAAATATGTGAAGAAATGGGCACTGATTATTTAATCATTCCATAAGGAATCTACCAACGATCATACTTTCCCCCTCGAGGCCAATGTACTGATGATACAGGCGGGAGGGTGCTATGTTGATGACATAAGTATTCATAGTTGGGATAAGAATGATTTTGAACAGTCATATCCGGTAGTGTATTGAATTTTAGTCTTATAAATATTCATCTGAAGCGTATTTTGATTTTCAACCGCTTTCTCAGACTAGTGATTAAAAATAACCCTAGCTCATGGAATGGCGCTACACATTCAGAAACGATAACTGTAATAAATAGTAGAAATCATTTCGCCTGAAGACTTTCAACAACGGCAACAACTAAAATGGATAGCCCGTCTAATTCGAAGAGAAAACATTGATTTTGACGTCATAGTGTCTACTTCGCAGAAAGAAATGGCAACCTACTGTGAAAAAAAAACCCTGTCTCGTCAGTCATGTATCGAAAAATACATGATCGCCTAAGCGTGTATCACGCATGTCGCACAACTGACTGATCTTTGGGGAAGGTATGAATCCTCTTCTCCCCCCCCAGCTATGGGTAAATAGCAGGACAGACCGGATTCTATAGCCTTGGATGGCAACAGGTCTACCTCAGAAAGAAATGGCAACCTACTGCGGAAAAATTCTGCCTCGTCAGTCATGTATCGAAAATTACATAATCACCTAATCGTGTATCACGCATTGCACATAACTGAATGAGTGTCTACTTCCAACAAAGAAGTTAAGAAGGATGATAGCAATGCTAGAAAGAACAAAAACATTTGGTGGACCGGAAAAACATATTAGGTTGGTGCAAAAATAATGACGTAATAATGTCGTTTTTTGACGTAACGTCAAAAAACGACATTATTACGTCATTATTTTTGCGCCAACCTAATATTTTCCGAAAAGATTATTTTATTAGATAAGTGGGTCAACCAAAACATACTTGGTGGAGAATTGTTGACGCAGAGGTTCAGGCAGCCGGCACGACATGGGCTGAGCTGAAGAAGATCGCCCGCAACTACATCCGCTGGAGAGGTGTTGTTGTGGGCCTATGTTCCCCAAGGAATCAAGAGGCATAAAGAGAAAGATTATATGAAGAGGGGTGTATTCAACGTTTGATAATTTTGCGGCAATACAAGCTTAAAAGTTTTAGGCAGTTTTGATCCACATTTCTTCTCATGGTTAGCCGTAAGGAATTGTAAATATAGGTCTACCTTACACGTAAGTGAAATAATAGCAATAATATTTATTATGAATTTATTACAGGAAATATCAAGTTTTACGAAACATTGTTGACAATTTTGTATTTAGTTGCATAACAAATAAAAATAATTATATATTTTGATGCTATATTCGATTTGCTGTTCGGTATTTTTCCTTTTTTATTTTAGAATATTTTGGCTGCAATGCTAAGTTGAACAAATTGGAGCTATTTCGTTTACGCTGTGTTACCTTTCTTTTCCATTGTTGTTTTTAGATCGCTTTCTTCAAGAAATTTCGATGGGCAATAGCGAAATTCTGAAAATGTAGAATGATCTTAATTCATTTTAAAAATAAAGCTTGTAAAATGCAATATTTTAAATTAATATACGACCAGAAATAAAATGCATTTGGCACCCCCCCAAAAAAAAAACTTAAAGATTTCACGATAATTATGTAACAATAATGTAATGATATTCCTCAGACAAATCTACTGTTTATATTACCCCATCTCATTGCATCGCACTATAAACCTAAAATGAGCTTGAAATATTATGTAATCGGTTGTAATTGTTTGTAAAATACTTGGATATGATATAATGAATAATTTGCAGTTAAAAAAGCAATTTTCGATGTTTTTTTTTTAATATATACCCCTCCTCCGCCGAATGTGTCATATAAATTTCAGGCGAGAATAGGAGTGGTCAACAAAACCTTTTCTCAAATACCTGGCGAACTATATTGTGATTTACTAAGCTCAGCCTAGATGCGGCACGAACCTGTAAGCATGGAATACCCAATGATATTCGAACCCACGACTCACTGGGAAATGATCTAGCTTGCTAAGCATTACCCCACGTCGAAGTACCCCCTATGGTACTATATGTAAGCCGAAAAAATATACGAAAATGCAGGCAACGCAACATGCACTAAATTTAATTTTTTTAATTTCAAGTATATCAAAGTGATAGCGACATATTCATGAGTTAGATGGAAATATTTTATTAGTTATATATTTTGAATTCTTTCTTGTGGTTAGATAGATAGATAGATAGATAGATAGATAGATGTGAAGAGACAGATATATATTTATGAAGAGACATGAATATATATAGACAGATAAATATGAAAAGAGACATGAAGTGATACAAGAAGAGATGTGTTAGATAGATAGATAGATAGATAGATAGATAGATAGATAGATAGATCAGAATCCGTTTTTTCAATGTGCATTCAGTCTAGTTTTCAATAGATAATGCTTCGGAATTTTGCACATGACTAATATATGCTCATAAAAGCAATAAAACTGCATATGGAACAAATTGTTTGGCTTAAAAGTGGTACTTTGAAAAGCTTTTATTTTCATTTCAATGAATATGCGAATTTTCGATGTTTTAGAAGAAACTTTCTTTCACTTGGGAAAGAGGCGATCGATTAGGACTATTTATATGAATGTTTTCGCAGTTGATAAAACTGATTTTTGCAAAAAGTATTGCTTCCCCGCTTGTCATCGATATTCATAAGGCTAAAATTCAATACGCTACAATTGATCTCCAAACATGCTGACAATCAATGCTGTATTGTCTCCCTTTTTTCATAAAGAGTAGCATATCAATGAAATTCTTCACTTTTACTTATATATATATATATATATATATATATATATATATATATATATATATATATATATATATATAAGACATTATTATGTTTATGCATTCTTTTTTATAGATACAAATATTTAAGTAAACGCTCTGTTTATAATAAACAGTATTAACAACATTTACCGGCCTAAATGTCCGAGAAATTTTCATAGAAAATATGCGTCCTCCGAGCTTGTGTCAATGGATGGAAAAACAGGGTTTAGGATAGTACAAAGACAAAAATCGCTGACAGCTACAAGGGACAGGAAGTTGTGGAGAACCTTTATCGACAACGTTCTGAAGAGGCAAACAACAGAGAATTGTATAAACATTTATAAAAATCAACCGTCAATAGTAGCCACACGTTAATTTGGTATGTTTGTCTGTGGCATTTTTTATTCTTCCTTGTGTAATTATTTGCAAGAAAGAACCATTGTTTTCACTGTGTAATTTTGCTATGTAGAAACTGAGTTATTCATGCAAAATTTATCTTGATGTTGATAAATTTCATTGATCGGGCAAGATTCGATGTCTGAACGTGATATGGCCGCAAGACCCGATATTCTATTCAATATTATCAAAATAATTATTTATTTCACTGGTTAATTTGGCTGTCATTCAACAAGATGAATTTCTGGATCTCTTGCCGATAAGTCGTTGTCATCTCACCGTCTGTGGGCTTCTCGGTTTTTTACAAAAATGTATCAGGATTGACAGCTGTTGATGAACAAAAGCTATATGAACATGTCCTAGATTTGATCTTTAAACAATCTGTACTGCACACCCTTGGCCACTTCATCGTGGTATAATGATTAGCAAGCTTGGTCTTGCTAAATCAATTAAAACTGAATAGTAAGTTAGGTACTCACCGGGTGCCACATAGTTTTGGACTTGTGTTATTTAAAACGAGAATCTACTTGTAGGTTGTAAAAATATTTTGACGATAATAATGATTTTTACTGAAACAAATTCTTCGAATTCAAATTCCGTGACGTTATTCATAACCACTTGTACAGCTAAGATTACAGTATCTAGTATTCTCAATCTGTACATGGAATTCTCAGAATTTTTCTGTAGATCCACATCACCGTTGCCCAAAGTCTTCTCTTCGATTTTTCGATAAAAAGAAAAAAAAAAGGTAGATCCATTATAAATGATAGACAAATAAACTGTACGTTGTAATGTGGTTTCTTGGTAGATTCCATAAAGGTTATCTTTGGCCACTATCAGGTTACCTTTTCCCATTTCCTACCTCACAAACCAGAATGTTAAGTTTCCTTTTTCTATGTTGTAGGTAATTTCCACACTAATTGCAACTTGTTTTTAAGTTGTTTTATAACGTCTGTTTTCAGTCATTCCACATATTCAAATAAGCAAACGTATCTTCCAGTTTTCTCACGAATAAAAGAATTTATAATCCTCTGAAAAGCAACCACACCATAAGTTAATCCAAGCAGTCTTCTAGTAAACTCTTGCCCAATGGCTCACAAACAACACGGAGTTTTTCATGCTTCTGAATGTGAACTTGATTATACTTTTTGAGAAGGTATGTGCTTAAAACATATCGGTTTTATTAATAGTAAGGTCAATGCGAGGAAGTGGGTAGCTGTCAAGTAACGTATACTTGTCTTTTGTCAGATATTTTTCTAGCCGTCAGCGGAACCGATTCAGACTGTCCAGCATTTACTACCATATAACTTGCAATAACTTGGGCCGATTTTAAATGTGAATTAAGTTTAAGCTTCTAATGATTCTTTCATTTTCTTTCAGATTTGACGGACATTTGGGCGATATTATTTTTCACACATAATTGTCATGACTTAGATAACATGATCCAATAGAGAAATAAATAAATCTTTAAGAATAACACCGATTTATTTACTGCTGACTTTGATCCGTCTTAATGAAACACCCGTCTTAATGAAACACCCTTTAGAATAGGTGATGCTAGCAGTAGAGCCCGTAACAGTAAGAGATAGATCAATTATCGACCATCATAAAGACTGAAAAATAAAATTGACAAAGATTATTGTTTAAGGTTGATGGACACGCATGTCTTAATTAGTTCTTTTTTTTTTTACGAATTGGTCAAACCCAAACTCAAACAAAAACATTGTTTTCAATCGTTATGAGTCTACCGATTGAATAGAATTTTATTATAAACAATTGTCTTGTAAATTGAATTTTTAAAGCATTCCGAATGTAAAAATAAAGAAAAAAGTGTGCAAGACAACAAGAAACACTACCTGCCAAAAAAAAAGTGAAGTTTTGTTGAAATCGGTTGAAAAATGTAGGAAATCCGATCCCATATATAAACGAACACACACACACACACACACAAACACACACACACACACAATAACCTGGGTTTTATAATAAGTATAACTCGATATAAGTCGTCCCCCTTTCATTCTGGCGACTGTGATGCCTCTTAATCGTGTTTTCAAATTGATTTCGTGCAAAAACAATTGTGTTTTTCCAATTTTTGCGCTGTCAGAACCACTGCAAGGTAATTTTATGCAGTCCTTTGAATTTTTGTTGAAATCGGTTGAAAAATGTAGGAAATCTGATCCAATATATAAACGAACAGACACACACACACTCCGAATTTCAGTTTTGTATTCCTATAATCTGCTAAAAGAATTCATAGACATTTCAATTACTGTACTTGTTTTTGGCATCTACAAATTATAGCTTGTCCTGGGCTGTTCCTTTTTCTGACAACCATCCATTCTGTCTTCTTGCAACTGATGGTTAGTTCTTTCTGCTTTCTCTTAATGTCTTTTTCACAGCGTTCTCCTATCAATACAGTGTCATCAACATCAATTTTCACTCCTTCTTCTGTTATCCATTTATACAAGATCGTTACCTAGGGTACTCACTGTTTACTTCTTGCTTATTATTATTATTATTATTATTATTATTATTATTTCCTTTGATTTCTGGTGTGTACTTATTTCTTTGCGTGTCCCGATTAGAGTCAGAAATGGCGTCATGACATTTTCCACTGAGCAATAAATCACACATAGATAAAGACTTTCGGAAGGTGTGGGCTGTATTTGTGAGAACAATCCTTTGTATTTGCTTAAGGCATGGACTACCAGGGAGACCTTCAATGGGATTATTAGATTTTTTTTCCAATCAATCTGAGGGATCCACAACTGGAATTGTTGATGTTTTCATATTCCACATTTTTGAGATTTCGGTTTCAAGGTTCTTGTATTTTGATAGCTTTTTGAAGATCTTCAAAAATACATTCAGTGTGCAGAGACTGCCATATCAATAAGGAGGCGCTTTTTGTGTTTGCCGTCTCTGATCACGATGTCTGGGTGATTAACATTAATTGTTCTGTCTGTGGGTATTGTGACGTCCCATAAAATTGTTATATTTCTTATTTCCGTAACAGGGTTTAGGTGGTATTCACACCAAATTCTTTCAGTTTTCTTTCCACAGAAGTTGCAGATTTTTAGGTGCCGATAATGGCCCACTCTGTCATGCCAAGTTTTATATTCAGTGGGTGCTAATACAGTTTGATCTGATACATGTTAGTAAATTGTTTCTGTATATTTATCACAGAATCTGCATTTTGGGCTGACACAATATTTTAGTATGTATAAATTCTAGTTAACAAACATTGGTCTTGTGCAGCAAAGATAAAACCTTTGGTTTCAGCTTTTAACCGTGCACTACGTAGCCACTGATGGGTACGAGGTTTGTCTACATCAGCTTGTTTGGTACGTGCAGAGTATTCACCGTGAAGCGGTTTATCTTGCCATCGTTTCTGTATCTGGTCGGTTGCATTTGCTTTCTTTTTTAAGCATTTTGCAGCTTCAATCGGTGTATTGGCTTTACTTGTATTTCTTCACCCATCTGAATCTCCATTTTGAACTTGTTGGTTCACTTTATGACTGAATAAAATCGCTTACAACCTTCATGTTCTCTGACGCATATCATCATCCAGTCGTGTGTATTTTCCAGGTAACTTTGAAGGCCAGTTGTTGTAGTTTTGAAAGACAGTTTTAGTTGAATTCATCCTCTACCTTCTTCGGATCTGGGCACATACAGACGATCAACATCAGATTTAGAATAATGGTTGCTGTGGCAGGTGAGTAGCTTTCTCGTTTTGACATCCATTCACTTAATGTCAGCTATGGTCCAGTTAAGGATGTTAAAACTGTATTGCACTATAGAGGCAGCAAGGTGTTTATGGCTGATATTCTGTTTTTTGATTTCAGCTCGTTATTCAGAACCAGATGCACTTGTCTGTAATAATCCTTCCTTACCTTCTCCTACATGGTATCATTATCTGGTACAATTAGCAGTAGCATTATTCGGTACGATTATTACTAGGTATTAGAATCATTCCGAAGGAGCGAGAAGAATAAAGGAGCAAAATCAAGGAGGCAGTAGATAACGATTGGCATCATAACAGATAATACTACTAATAATGGTACCAGCTAATGGTACCAGATAATGATACCTAATAATAATGGTACCAGATAATGATATCTAATAACAGTTATACCTGCTAATACTAATGATAATACCAGATAATGATACCTAATAATATCGGCATCAGTTAATTCTAATAATACTGACACGAGATAAGGATAACAGATAATTGTACGTAATAATAATTGTACCGGGTAATATTAATAATAATTATACCAGTTATTGATACCAGAGAATGATGCCCAATAACAATGGTAGCAAATAATGTTACCTAATAATAATGGTACCGGATAATAGTAATAATAATGGTACCAGATAATGATATCATATAATGGTACCTAATAATAATCGTACAAATAATAGTAATAATAAATTTACCCGATCATAATACCTAATAATAATGTTACCAGGTAATCGTAATAATAATGGTATCAGATAACGATATCATATAATGGTACCTAATAATAATGGTACCAGACAATACTAATAATAATTGTACCTGATAATGATGCCTAATAAAAATTATACGAGATAATACTAATAATAATGGTTCCAGATATTGGTACTAGGTAAGAATAGTGCCAGATAATACTAGTAATAGTACTAATAAAATCTTACCATTTAAAATTACAGAATGCTATACAATGGATCGGCTATATGATCTAGTAAGTATAAACGCAAGCAAAATGCTTCTAATTTTCTTGGAATATAAAGGAATAAGAGTGACCATTTATATTTTGTGATATGAAATCAATTGGCATAAAGAAAGAAATTATTTTAAATCATTTTTCCTCAAGTACGGTGAGTGATAAGTAAATTGTCGCCATATTATATTTTTAAGTTCGCGCATGCGCGTTGTTTGTTTTTGACTTTACCGACTGCTCAGTATAGTAGGGTCAGTTGAGCAAGGCCACCATGACACAATTTACTCTGCCAGAAAATTGGAAACGGTATGCATTACCGCTGTCATTCGCGCCGGAAGATCCAATACGAACTTTTCATAGTGTCTGGGTGTCAATCGGACAGTGCAGGGGGGTCGGAAAGAGTTGGATGAGTCTAATGGTGATTACGAAGGTACGGTTGCTCGAAAAACTTACTCTGATCGTTCTGATAAGAAAAGAACACCTGAATTTGTTGGCGAGGTCCTCAGACTCGACATGGAGTCCTACTTGAGGAAGGGCGGATGCTAGAAGACTCTATGTTTGGCAACAGGAGTCTGCACCATGTCACACAAGTAGGAGAACCTAATCAATGGCTTTCAGACAATTTCTGCGAGAACATCACCCTTTATACCTGACCAACTAACTCTCCAGATTTCAAACCCCTTGATGTGTGGGGCAAAGTTGAGCTAGAGACTAAGAAAACTCGTTGTAACCCCAAAGATTAACTTAAGGCAGGGATTATCACAGTATTCACCAACTTATAAGACCGTCCAGAACGGCTGCAGGAGATTTCGAAATCGTATGGAGGCTGTGGTTGAAGCCAAGGGCAATTTTATTGAATAAATCTACTCTTTAATATTTCAAGAGAGTTTGTATAATTTTGGTAAAAATCTCAGTTAAAATTAAATGTCAGCGTTATTTTCATTTAGACGACAGTTTATCCATCGCACCCTGTAAATGAAATAAAGCTACTAAGACTCAAGGGGTTAGTGAGTGCGAAAGAATCAGAAAAAAAAGAAAGAAAAGAAAACATCGTTACGGAGCGGGAATAAAGGAACAATGGAAGTAGAGTAATCAAGTAGACAATAGATAACGATTGGCATTGCATTTCAGTTTTTGAAGATCAAAGTCGGCCCGAAAGCAAGAAGCGGGAGAAAGCTCCATAAATGGCAAGTACGTGAAAAGACACTGTTAGCATAGAACTTATGCTTATATCTAACCGATTCAACTGTAAATTGATAAAATCTTGTTTCCAAATTAGTACTACGTTTAAATTCATAAAGTCTCCGTACCAAAGCAGAGATTGCATTCGTACAATTACCAGGAACGTATGTTTAGATAAAGCACGGGAAGCTACTTTATGCCGGTGAAAAGATTAACCGATACGAACAACATATGATCGATATCTGCATATATGGACTCTAAAAAATAGATTTCTACTTTTTCCCCCCCACCTCATATTTTACTATTTTGTAGTAATCATACCAGACATTTTCTGTTCAATTTATAATCTCAGTTCTTCTGCATTTTAATCGAAGTTTGATCGCGGCAGGAGACTTCAACGCAATAACACAATATCCATCTTTGCAGAAATATTTGTCATTCTCTAAAATCGAATCTAAGTGAAAGTTGTTTTTGGATATAATATGCGTTTTTTTTTCTTTTAATCTGGACCCCAGGTATTCTACAGCATCTTTCGAGGGACTAGTTATTTATTAATCATTAATAATACGGAATAATAATAGTACCAAATAATACTATAAAAACAGTACCACATAATGATACCAGATAATGATACCGCATACTATTGGTACAAGATAATGATACCAGATAATGATAACTAATAATAATGGTACCACATAATAATAATAATATTAATAATTATAATAATAATAATGATGGAACAAGCTAATTATACCAGATAATGATACCTAATAATAATGGTATCAGATAGTACCAATAATAATGGTACTATCTACTGGTATCTAATAATAATTGTACCAGATAATGATACTATATAACGCTACCTAACAATATTGGTACCAATTAACGATACCTAATAATGGTACCTAATAATAAAGGAAACAGATAATACCAATAACAATGGTACCTGATAATGATACCAGATAATATTAACGAATAATAATGCTACCAGAAAATACTAATAAGAATGGTAACAAATAAAAGTGGTACCAGATAATGGTACCAACTAAAAGTGGTACTAGATAACACTAATAATAATGGTACCAACTAATGATAACAGATAATGATATCTAATATTAATTGTACCTTATAATACTAATAATAATGCCATCAGATAATGGTACCACATAATGATACCTAATATTAATGCTGCCAGATAATAATACCATATAATGGTACAAAATAATTGTACCTAATGCTAAGGGTACAAGATAATACTAATAATAATGGTACCAGATAATTTTACCAGATATTGGTACCTCACAATAAAGGTACAAGATAATACTAATAATAAGGGTACCAGATAATTTTACCTGATGATGGTACCTCATAATAAGGGTACAGGATAGTATTAATAATAATGGTACAAGATAATTTTACCTGATAATGGTACCTAATATAAGGGTACAAGATAATGCAGTGGTGGAAATAAGTATAAGATACCCCATGAAATTGTTAATAATTTTCTTATTACTGTATAAATTCCTCTGAAAATTTGTGTGTGGTACCTAGATCTGATGGGTATTAGTATATATATTCGATTGTATAACAAATTTCCACCAAAAAAGTTATTAACAAAAGTTCGTTTTCCAGGATGGAAATAATTATAAGACAGTTTTGAAAATTTGAATATCTGGTTTACTTGAGAATGCCAAAGGAAGAATAAGCGCATGCGCAGATTATAAAAAAGACTCTTAGCATGATTTCAAGTCACGTGAGTCCTATTTAAACATTTCATAATTAAATACAGTTACTGCAAAATGTCTAGGAACTACCCCATCTTAATGAAAATGAAAAAGGCAAATTTCTGCCTATAAACTGGAAGGGAAATCTATAAGTTTCGTTGAAAGAGAACCAACGAGGTCTTGAACAGTTGTGAGAAATTATCTAAAGGACCTTGAATCGGTATGGCATCCAACAAACGTCAAGGTCGTCCACCTAAAATTACAAATGCGGACAGACGTCGCTTTTTTCGAGAAGCTTCTAAAGACAATCAAGCTCAAGAGATCTTCAAAAATCTCAGGATTTACGAATCAATCCAAGAAGAGTTTGTCAACTTCTCCATGAATCGCCAACTTTCGTGTTTGAAAACAGGAAGACAGCCTCTGCTTTAACTGTTAAACACAAGAAGATGCGCGTAGATTGGGTAAAGAAAAAAGTATAATGGACAAAAGAGAAATGGGAAACTGTGGTGTTTTCTGATGAGAAAATTTTAATTTGCAGGTGTTATTGGCATGATTTAAGAAAGAAGAAGCAGCTGTTTTCAAAAAAACCATTTCGAGGAGGATCTGTTATAGTTTGGGGAGCTTTTTCTACACCAGAATTTAGTAGTGATGGAAGGAAAACAAAACTCTGCTCGATATATCAATGTGTCAGAAAAAAAGGCTTGTCCAATTTATGAATCGTCTAGACACCAATATTTCAACAGGACAACGCAGCCATACACACTAATAAGCTGGTTCAAAACAAAAAAAAAATATTAAAGTTTTGTACTGGACCCTTCTAAGTCTCCAGATTTAAACCCAACATAAAATTTGTGGGCAATTTTGACAAATGTATACAAAAATAAACGTCAACTTGAAGATAGAGAAACTTTAAAATCTTGTATTAAACAGTATTGGAATGAAATTCCATCTGGAACTCACAGAAAACATATTGATTCAATGCAAAACCGGTTTTACAATTGAAAGGGAATAAATGTAAATATTGGATTTTGTGCAACTTTGCTGTTAAATGCAAATTTTCAAAACTGTCTTATAATTATTTCCAGCCTCGAAAACGTATTTTTAACTTTCTTGATATCTTGTTTTGGTGGAAAGTTTTTATAAAATCGAATATGTAATCTAATGCCACTGAATCTAGGTACCACACACATTTTCAGAAGAATTTCTGCAATAATAAGAAAATTATTAACTATTTCATAGGGTGTCTTATATTTATTTCCACCACTGTACTAATAATAAGGGCACCAGATAATTTTACCAGATAATGGTACATAATAATAATGGTGCCTGCTAATTTCGGAAGTTTCATTATCTGAGAAGTGATTTTTCTCAGATGATGGAAAGCGAGATACTGAAAGTGCAATTGCGCCTTGAAATAGGAAAATATGCATTCCAATTTATTACAAATCAAGAACATATTTAGAAAAACATACAAGAAAAGAGTACTGAAATGTTAGGTTCTCCCCACATCATCGCAAAAGTCTTACAACTACAATAGGTTGAAACATTGCTTCCCATAGGATCGTCGAAGTTAAGCAACGTCGAGCCTGTCAGCACCTAGACAGGTGACCGCTTGAAAATACCAGGTCCTATAAGCTTGGATGTGCGGATGGTGTAACTGATAACGGCTCAGAATAGTTAATCGGATAGCCGAGTTACAATTCCAGGTGGGTTCGTATAATTCACTTACGAGCAAATATCATTGGGAAACGTATAAATCCATCTCGTCTCCCCCAGCTATGTATTAATTAATTATACTTGTATCATTAAAGCATTATGAAATGAAATAAATAACATTGCGTTCAATATATATACGGATATATATATATATATATATATATATATATATATATATATATTGTGGGTGTGTGTGTATTTAGGCAGCAATTTTTCATTGATGCATGTTTTATTAAAAATACAGACAAGTTTTTTCTATTTATTTTAAGTAATCTCCTTTCATATTGTCTGATAAGTTTAATAACATTATCATTGAAAGACGAAAGAAAATCACAATATTGATACATGTTTTAATCTTATCTAAGCTTTCGATTTACATAAGCCATTATCAAAGATGACAATTACATTTCAATATATCAAACAATACACGGACAAAACAATAATGATAGTCTGTTTTTGTTGCGTGAAAATTTTCAAAGCAACGATAAACTCGTGTATACGAGACGCGGAAGCGAAAATCGCATCGCAGCTCGTGACGTCACACATGACCATGCGAGAGTGAAAACGAGAAGTATTAAGTATGGGAAGCTGTTGGTATAAACCAATGGCTTCTGTTATCAATTATAGGCATTTAAGAATATTTGTGGAGATTTCAGAGTTTATTTTCTTCTGGTAAGGTTTCAAATGTTTTATGTATATAGTTTCAAGAATTATTAGTTTTTGTTTATTGTTTTCATGTTTATGCAATTTTGTCGCATTTTATTTTAATATGCGAAGTACCTTGTTACCAGATATATCTAGCCCAGACTGCTGTTACTTCGATTTAAACATTTTATTAAGAGAATTTATGCTAACATACATTTAAATTTGTAGAAACTAACTGCCTATTTGAAAAAGGAAGTGACATTAGCAAAAAAAAAAATAAAAAAAAAAAAAAAAAGTGTCATTTAGATCGAAGAGATGCAGTAGAAATGAAGAAAATATAAATTGATATCAATGCAAGACTTCAGAGCAAAATGCTTCGTTACAGTCCAACGCAAAAAAATCTCATTATTTACGAAGCATTGCTTGGGATTTGCACACATTTTAAATTATTTCTTTGTTAATTTGATATGTTTTTAGCCTTCTATTTTTTAAATAAATGTTTACTTTTTAATTTCCTTTCTGATGATTGATTCTGTAAAAAAAAGACTTGATAACAAGGTACTTTGCATATTAAATTAAACATTACTCCAAAAAGGACGTTCAATATAAGGGTATCGAAACAAAATGCGGCAAAATCCAATACGTCTTACCTCAAAATCCTATACGGCGAAGTTACCTAAGGTGAAAACTACTGAGGCGAGTTTTCCTACGGCAAAAATGTTTAAAGCGAATGTTCTGGATACGGTTATAAACAACAACAACAACAAAAAAAGAATTCTGAACAGTTATGTAATATCATTCCTCTAATATGGCAGTGAATAACGGATTATGCATTCATAGATGAATTAAAAACATAAGAAAATATAAGTGTTGTACAAAAGAAGGATACAGAGAATAAACGGACTGAATAAATGCTCAACGAAGATGTTTAATAGAAAATGGAAACATCCAGAACAGTTACACTTTGGAAAAGAAAAAAGACATTTTCAGGGCACATAATAAGAAAAGAGGCCTTAGAAACGTTGACACTGATGGGGCATAATAGTCTTAAGAGGGATAGAGGGAAACATCACATAACTTGTCGAACATGCTAATGTAAATGGTTGTCAGAAAAGGATTAGGTGAGAACACAAAAACCCAATACTCACTAAAAGCTACAAATGACAAAGAACTGTGGAAAGCCATGATCGCCAATATTCAGGAGGGGCACAGTACATAGAAGACTTTTAAAAGATCTTCCTAGTGTTTAATCCCCTGTAACGGCATTCACCCGGGGTGGGTTGAGCCGGCTCCAATATTGGGGTTTTATGGGAATTTGGAATTCACAAGCGGTCCCCAATCCCGTATGTATCGGCTTCAGATCAGTTCATAGGAAACCGACAGCCCGACAACAGCACATGAGATTTGATTATGGTGGTAAAGGCCTCGTGCAGGACCATCCACACTTTTTGAAGGGCCGAATATAGAGACCTGGTGCACTTCGTGCCACAAGATCCCCAAACGACCCTCCGCATTCAGAGTTTTCCTTCTCCTAGACCATTTACCACCCAAGGCTATAGAACCCGGTCTGTCCTGCTATTTATCCGTAGCTGGAAGGAGAAGAAGAGGATTCACACCTTTCCCCAGGGTATTAGTACATAAGGGAATGTAATTGATTCGACTGGAATTCGAACTCGGCTCTCCGATTCCTCTCCGATTCCTCAATCCAAGCCGCTATCCATTACTCCACCGTGCTAGTGTTTCCAGCGATATGACAAACAAGGAGAGAAACTTGATATGTGAAGAAGCTGGTAACTTAAATCCTGAATGCACTATCCTGGCGCCAGGAATCGAGGTCAGTGCAAAACATTTCATCTCTTATGTTTGAATGATATTATTCAAAATTTGTGTCCTGTTGTTTCTATAAAGATATAGTCCTAGTTTTTGATCAAAACGGTGTCCTAGTATTCATAGTGGTACAACTAAACTGGTCAGAAATTTGATTTGATTTCCAAATTTGTGTACTCATGTTTCCATAAAGATAGTGTACTAGGATTTCTTAGTGCCCTAGTGTGTGCAACATGACAAAAAGGTTAGAAACTTGACATTTGAAGAAGATGGAACGGGAAATTATGAATATGCTATTCTGGCATCAGGAATCAAGGGCGTTCCAAACGTTTTCAACTCTTATATTTGAAGGATATTGTTCCAAATTTGTGTACACTTTTTTTCATAAAGATAGTGTGCGAGTATTTGATGAAAATGGGGTTTTTTCCAGCGTTAGGAAAAAAAAGGACAGAAAATTGATATTTGTAGAAAATGGTACGTTAAATCATGAATCTGCTATCCAGACCCCAGGAATTAAGGTGATGCAAATTTTTTTCATTTCTTATGTTTCAAAGATATTGTTGAAAAATTGCGTCCCATTATTTTCAGGAATTTAATGTTCTAGTGTTTGATAAAAATGGCGTCCTAATTTTTCCAGTGGTACGAAAACAAGGTGAGAAAAGAAGGTTATATTTAAAGAAGCTGGTATCTTAAATCATGAATGTGCTATCATGACGCCAGGAATCAGCGTCGCTGCCAACATTTCCATCTCGTATTTTTGAAAGATATTGTTCAAAAATTTTGTTTTATTGTTTCCATAAAGATAGTGTCCTAATGTTCGATAAAAAATTATCATAGTGTGTCTATGTTACAACGGAAAGGAGAGAAACTGTACCATTTGTAAATGGTACCTTAAGACAAGAATGTGCTGTCCTGTCGCTAGTAATAAAAATCGCTGCAAACCATTTAATCCCTTACGGTTGAACGTTATTGTTCAAAAATGTTCTCCTATTGTTGCCAGAAAGATGGTGCCCTTGTGTTTCCAACGTTACGTTAAAAAGCACAGGAACTTGATATTTGTTGAAGATGGTACCTTAAATAATGAATGTGCTATCCTGACGACAGTAATCAAGGTAGCTACAAGCCTTTTCATCTTTTATGTTTGAAAGAAATTGTTCAAAATTCATCTATATTTCTGAGATGAGGTATTATGTACATTATTTACATTATTCGGACTATTGTCCTCATCTTTGTCGCCATATCTATCACAACGTTTCGGCCGTTGTACACTCCGGCCTTCTTCAGGTGGTTGGAATTTCGAACTGGAACTTTTTTTCGAACTGAACCTTTATCCACTGTGTCATGTGTGCTTGAGGACACATGTCACAGTGGATAAAGCCGTTAGATCCAGTGACAGGACCCAAAGAGTGTCAGTTCAATACCCGGTTAAGGCAGTGGAGAACTTTCAGAGAGAAATTAGCAGAAGATAACTGATAACTGACATCCATCAAACATGGCACGTGGAACTAGAACAGTCTATCCCAGTGGGCGAAATAAAGGGTTCAGTTCGACATTCCAAGCACCTGAGTGTACAACGGTCGAAACGTTGTGATAAATATGGCGACAAAGATGAGGACAATAGTCGGAATAATGTAAATAATGTTCAAAATTTGTTTTCTATTGATTCCATAATGATAGCCTCCTAGTGTTGACCTATTGTTTCCAGTGTTATGACAAAAAGGGACAAGAACTAGATATTTGAAAAAAAATTGCCTTAAATCATAAAATTACAGAAAACAGTAGCTGATCGATATTGTGGTAGCGAAGTAAACAAGAATTTGAATTAATTTTAGTTTCCTAGTAAGGCCTGAAACTATCCAACTTCTGAAATTCACCAGCTTTTAAACAAAAGTAGATTTTATCTCTTGTTTACTGTCCAGGACTGGGTTACTGTTTCCTTGTTATTTCTAATTTAACTATACTTCTAACGTCTCTGCCTAAGACTCTGATGTTTTATTTACTATCGAATTAGTTTTTCTTTTCTCAATAGGAGTAAATAGGTTCGCCTATATTCCAATTCACACTCCCCTCCCTCTCTTTTGAACAGGAGTAAAAATTTATCCCATGATTCCTGTTAGGATTTTGTTTCCGGTTCCTTCTCATGTCTACTTCAACTCTATACTTCTAACGTCTCTACCTAAAACTCTGATATTTTATTTACTATCTAATTACGTTTTCTCTTCTCAATAGGAGTAAATAGGTTCTCACTTCTCGGCTGTCTTTTGAACAGTAGTAAGCATTTATCTCTTGTATTCTTTTTTTAGGGTTCGGTTTCCGGCTCCTTCTAAAGATTTATTTCCTTTTCTTTAATTTCCGGTGGCTTCTTTGTGTCTTGGTAGCATTATGTCCTTGCTTAGGGTGTGTTTTTCTTCTTATTTTGGAACCTCTACTTCGAGTGGCTCTTGAGCCTTGTACATGGTGAATATGATTATAAATAAAGCCTGGAGAAAAGATGTAGCAAAAGGTATTAATAACATCATAAAAAGAAAAAAAAGAGAACGAGGTACCGTATCTGAACAATTCTGGGTACGTTCTATTTTATCACTTATTTTCCATACACATTGTCTTGCTCTCATTTGGTGCAGCATTGTTTTTTTTTTAAGCCGCTGATAATTTTTATTTTTGCAGATGAAACATCATGCTATATTAAAACAATTTTTCTTGCAACTAAACTACGTTCTGTTTACACGAAGATCTCAAACAAGTTGGGAAAAATGTGTAAAGTGGGACTTTTGACGCCATAAAAAGCTTTTGCTTGAGAACAATATACAATGTTCCACAGTTTGCAGCGGTCTGTTCAACAGAACACAAGTTTTCCTCTTCCATTTCTGCATTGCATTTTTACAGGTGAGTGTTTGTTGTTATTCTTCTTGTGTCAGTGTGTGTGTGTGTGTGTGTGAGAGAGAGAGATTTCTGCTTTGATATACAGAAGGTGTTTTATTCATCAGCACTTATTTGCGTAGAAGCCAAGAAAAATAATATCCTTAGGTCCATCTATCAAAATGTTTTCGGTGGAAAAACAGATTTATTTAATCGAGGAAACAAAAGTTATGTCTTCGCCATAGGCTACAGACGTTGGAAATGAAATAGGTTAATTTTTGTTAAATAATTGATATTTAAATAAATTTAACTTTCACTTATTTTTTTATCCTTTCTACAGAGTACCCCACAAAAAACTGGAAATTTTAGATTTACTATATGATGGAAATAAAACATATAAATATTCACTATATATTTTACATTATGGACGAAGTAAAAATTACTAACATATAAATTTCTTAATCATTAACAGTGATATAGACTGTACGCTGGTCCACCGTCACACACTCTCAAGTCGTGAAACAATCTTCTGTTGTATTTACTTTTCAATACACTATTTATCTGCAACCTCTTATTTTGTTATTTCTTAACCATTTACTTGGTCACAACAAATTGTTGCTAACATCTTGGCGACGAAGGAGTCGAAGAAACGGATTTTGTGTTAAATCGTATAAGTTTTTTTTTGCCAGTGTCTATAATCCTGGTAATAAAAAGAATTCTACACAAAATTCTACGGCTAAAGGATATGCAGTGTTAATTTCAACACGGTCAGTGAAAAAAAAATCGAAATTCCACAAAACAATAGGATTTCTACAAGAACAATTCAGTAGTTGGGAAGAAGGTCGGTAAAGCTTGTTATATTTTTTCTATTCTAACAAGACAGTAAATGAACCGTATAAGTCAAACAGACGTATTGTTTTCACTAATAGGGTAAACTAAAAATTCAACCTCCTCCATCGCTTTTAAATTTTTCTGAAAAAGAATTTGTGCCGCGCCAGGAAATTTTTCTCCCCGGAATCGACCCTCCAGATCTACAAATCGACAATTCGCCCTTGCATGGAGTATTGCTGCCATATATGGTCTGGAGCCCCTTCCGTTTGCCTCGGGGTTCTTGACAGGCTCCAGAGGCGGATATGCAATATAATTGGCCCTGCTCTGGCATCTCGTCTACAGTCACTTTCTCACAGACGCGCCGTCGCCTCTCTCTGTCTTTTTTACAAATACTTTCATGACAATTGCTCCGAGGAGCTGCATTCGCTGGTTCCCAGACTTCATGAAATCAAGCGCCCTACGAGGCTGGCATCTCGCTCACACCCTTTCACTGTCGAAATTCCTAAATGTAGCCGTCTCTTCTACTCCAATTGCTTCATGTCTCGCACCTCTCGCCTGTGGAACTCCCTTTCCTATTCCAGTTTCCCTGAGCTATAATCTCCAACTATTCAAATTTAATGTCAATCGACATCTCCAGTTGCCTTGATCTTTCCACTACCCTTCTCCTCATCTTTTCCTCTATCACTCCTATCTGATCTTGCGCCAAATCTTCTGTAACCCCTAGTGGCTTCCCGCCTTGCTTAGGGTGAAACGCTTAAATAAAAGAAAAAGAAAAAAAGAAAGTCAAACAGACTTATTGTTGGGTGAAGTGAAAAAAAAATTCCCTTTCATTTCTATCCAACAAAAGCCAAAATGAAGAGCGAAAACGCGTTCTTTCCAATTGCTATATAGAACGATTCACGTACGCACCTGAAAATGAAAATACATTCGCTTCGTACTTTAAACGTTACGAAGACTTATACAATACGGATTGTGCAAATTGGGCTGACCATAAAATGGTTCGCCTACTCCTCAGGAAATTAGGCACAGTAGAATAGACTAAGTTTGTTAAATATGCGGTTCAATCATCAACAGAACTCTTCAGTCCCAAAACGTCACTGTTCCACAAGCGTTGGAAATGCATGAATTGTACCCGCCAAGAAGACGAAGATTATACGAATTTCGCGAGTGTAGTCAATAAACATTGCAATGATTTCAAATTGGCAGAGTTAAGCGCGAATAATTTTAAATGCCTGATTTACGAAATACGTCGTAGGGTACTCAACAAGCTTGAAAACGAGCCCGACGTTACTTTACAGCAAATTGCCGAAGGTCACTAACGTTTCGTGAGCATCAGAGAAGATTCGAAAAACATCGAACAGAGTGGCGTGGCTCACATTACAAAAAATACGCCAAAGAAAGATTAAAAAGGGCCAACCAAAAAATATTAAATTTACTTTGCCGTCAAGACCATGTTTCGGGTGTGGCCAATTACATTGGTATAGAGATTTTCCTTTTAAAGATAAAAAAAATGTTTTAATTGCGATAAAGTGGGACACAAAAGTTCCCACTGCAGGGTTGACTTCTGTCTGACTTCGACGAGGTTTGTTGGACTCGTTATTTACACATTCTTTGTCAGACAGTTCGCTGTTTGACTCTGGCTGTGGATTTGGCTCGTTATTGTCAAAACCTCTGTGTTCGGGCAGAGGGGGACTAATTCGGTTGCTGTCTAGCGACGGCAAATCAGCTGATGAAAACAGGCAAGTAATGTATCCGAACCCGCTTTTGAGGGAGCAGGGTCAATTTTGTCCATTGGTCCGATTGGGTAACATCTCATCTCAGTGGGGAAAATGGATAAATCCAAAGTTCATTAAAGCTCGTCAGGCAGGCAAGGGTCGGAATCACGATTGTCAAGCCGTTTCTCTTTGGGCAAAGAAAGAATCAGAGCGTGCCCACTTGCACCTATGGTTAAAATTTACCCAGCTCTTCAAAAGCGGGCTCGTGTACATTGCTTGGTTGTTTTTTCTTAGCCGAGTCTCCGTCGCTAGATAGAGTCCGCACTGAATCTTCCTCTGCCCGAAAACAGTTTTTGACAATAGCTAGTCAAAGCCATACTCAGAGACAAAGAGCGAACTGCCTGACATCGATGAAGTTTGTGGGACTGGGTATTTACCCATAAATACCACTGAAATGAGATGTTACACAATGTTGTTTTTTTATGGGGAATCCACGGGGGAGCGTGGTTACGTACCTTCCAAGACGAGACTCCGCTCACAGACATAGCCTCTGAAAGCAGAGAGGACGACAAGCAGTGTTTTTGGCAGACTCAAATGTCTGTTGGACTTGGTATTTACCGAGACAAGGCGGGATGTGGCACATAGCCGGATTTTAAAGTGACAAAAAACTCCCCGTAGACATCGACATACATCGGATTGTGAGACTGTTTAACTCCCCAGACGAGACTCTACTGTAGACATAGCGTCGTCTGAATTCGTCTGCACCCGAAGGTAGTGAGGTTGACAAGCAGAGTTTTGGCAAACTCGGAGTTTTAGCAAACTGATATTTACCCAATCCTCCCCACACGGCGGAATGTGGCACAATGCCGGTTTTATGTGGCGAAATTCTGAGACTGCAGGCAAAGATTTCCCATAGACCCTGCATATACAGGGTCGAGTTTGTCTACCTCTCCATATGAGACTAGGCCCTTCGGCATAGCATCGTCTAGGTTCCTTCCTGCTAAGAGCCAGAAACTTCGACAAGCTGAGCATTGTCAAACCCAGAGGTTTGATGAACTTGGCATTTACCCAAGTCATCCCTGCAAGGCAGGATGTAGCTCAATACCGTTCTTTTTTTTTTTTTAACTCTTGGGCGTTCCGTGCCTGTAGATTCGGACAAAATTTCCCCGTAGACCGCCTAACGGAGTCGGTTTTATCTACCTCCCCAGACGGGACTGTGTCCTTCGGCATAGACTTGTCTAAAAATTAAGAAAAACGAAAAATCTATTTATAACTGAATAATTAAAAGAATATTCAGTTTATTCTGAATTTTAATGTTTCAAATTTAACGAAGGTTTTGCTAAAAATTTTCTCCATTAGGTGTTTCACAGAATTGGATAAATAGAAGAATTGCTAATTGTTATTTACAGAAATATATACATAATGATTTACAACAGTAAATCTTAACAACCTTCAAAATGTAACCGTAGTTTAAGTTTTAAATAGTATATTTTACAACAATGGTATATTTTAAGGACAGTATCCCTCAGGATATTGTTGTCATCCGTCACATTTCAGAAAGAGCTGCATTGAAATTTCACGAGATATCAAGAATATAATGACAAAATGAAAAGTAAAGGGTAACTTAGGGAATACTACAAGAATTTCGGAGAAGTCTAGCTGGCATGAACGTAGAAAAATGTACAGCATCAAGCAAGCATATTAAGAAAAAATGAGGCAGTAACAGTCTTAAAATACTTGAGAATAATTGGAGAAAAGGTTGATAGATTAAATCTCGTGAGATCAATGTTCTAAATTGTGTGCGCAAACATCTGCAAAGAATAACATTTTGGCAATCATAATTTACACTATGTAGCTAGGAAAGTAGAAGGAATAGATGCTAGACTTTAATGTGATCATTTGTGATATATATATATATATATATATATATATATATATATATATATATATATATATATATATATATATATATATATATATATATTTAAATAAGTTTTTTTTTGTGATACAGAATTTAATAATAAATAGGAAAAGACAATATTTATAAGGCATTTTTAAAAGCAAAAGCTAAAATAAAAACAACCGGTTTCGTCCCAGGACTTATCAAGTTTATTTATTCTGGGAATTTAAAAAGCGTGTAAATTAATTTTTAATTAACGAATGTAATCGAATGGGGAAAAAAAATGAAAAAAATTCATGAATTTCAAGAAACTAGAGCCCAATAATATTCAGACCCAGCAAGAATTCCCTCTATTTACAAAGGGAAGGCTCTTATATATATAAAAAGTGAACATTGAAGTCAACACTCAGCGGCGATAGGCGCAATTGTCAGGTTAGACGCAATTGACGATCTGACAATTGCGCTTAGCATGAAGCAGCCTGCCGCCTCTGCGTGTTGACTTCAATTTTCATTTTATATTGTATTTACATACGCTCTATCTCTGATACTGAGCACTTCATCCCATAAATATAGCAAACTTAAAACTATATATATATATATATATATATATATATATATATATATATATATATATATATATAAAAAACAGTGGACACTGAAGTCAACACCCTGAGGCGACAATGTGTTTTTCGTGCGAAATTAAATCGCCAGCCCTGATGCTCTATCCCTTCGATTGATCACTAATCCCATAAATATAGCATACTTTAAAACACACACACACATGTTTTTTGAATTCTCATATACTTGTATTTTGATTGGTCAATCTAGCTTATGTAACAGCGTTTCCCCTTGCGAGGGGTGTTTGATTGATTTGAACCTTTTCAAACCCTTTATTCTACATTCAACACCATCACTTGATAAAACACCAGAAGTGATAAAACAAAATAGATATTTTTATAGTGATTTTATAACATATTTATATTTTAATTTTCGAATAAATTATATTTGCTCTACTCTGTATTGATCACTCTTTTAAGAATAGTATTTTTTTTGGTTATTGGAATTCATTCCGTATACACTAATACTATACTTGGGTATATATATATATATATATATATATATATATATATATATATATATATATATATATATATATATATAAATAAAATAATCATACATAGAATCAATCAACAGTATTAATGCAATTAATGGCGAAATCACTTCGCTAGTAGAACATAATATATGCATTAAAATACTGTTAATCCATTGAATGATGTGATCCTCATTTATAAAACTTTTGTCAGATGTTTTTGGTACCAATCTAAGGTTGGAAACGACGGTGGTGCAGCATGTTCCTGCTTTTGTACGTTCAAGAATTCCCGGCCAGCCTATAAGAGAAACTCAGTCAGTCCATGCGTCAGCAATTGGGCAAAAATTTACTGTAGAATAACGCTTGTGCCGCCGAGTACGAAGACACATGTTTTTCGTTATTACAGAGCACTCGATCTATACATCATCTTCGTGTTTCTGAAGGCGTTTACATTAAGTGTCAGCAACCCAGTCTGTGCAGACAGAAGGAACACTTTTTACGTTCCTTACGTCTGCTGGAGTGTCTGTGAGTTTCCCTTTTTCTATTTTATATACTCTTTTGGAACTATTTATTGGTATCCCCTTTCATTCGATTTTAATTTATATAATTAAAATTTGTCTTTTAGTCGAGCTCCACCTTTCCCTCCTCAGTCACTTTATTGTCTTTGTATTCATTTATATTAAATATTCCCAACGAATATCATTGACAAAGCATTGGCCGAAAGGTGCCTTCGATATGACGTCCTCTTTCTTCAAAGATATATATATATAAAAGTATGGGATAAGAACAAATGAAGTATAATTCCACTGTCTATAGGATCTAATTTTTTAAAAAAGGAATCAATACAGAATAGACCTTAATATTATTTATTATATCATATTAAAGCAAAAACATGTTCAAAATCGCTACACAAAAGCTTTCATTTTTCAGCACTACACTTGTGCTTCCTCAGGCGATGATAAATAACTGGTGGGTAAAAATTGTTTTTAAATTTCAAATGCAGATAACAACAAATTCAAATTCAGATTAAAAAGAGGCTTGTGGGTATACGCTGATTAGTCAATTAGGTGTCAGTCCCATGCTAAATTAAAAAAAAATAACCGAAAAAAGCGTTAATTTCCGTCATGGAAAAATTTGGTTTGAAATATAATACTAGACAAGGTCCTAACTGGAAGACAAGAAATTAATACAAACTATAAGCTTCTGACCTGGTGGGTTTGTTTATTTTATGTAATCTAAGTTCTTATGATGATGTTAGTGTGATTAATATAGGGTTATATAGAGAGGATGGTCTAATATTAGTAAAAAATCAGTCTTATAAATTTTTGTTCTTTTATTATTCTCGCTCCTTAGTAGTGTGTTTTTATTGTTTTATCTTATTCTCAAACACCGAGTAACCTCATTACAACTAAGTGGCTTTATTTCCTTGCTTGGAGTGAAATAATTAAAAAGAATGGGTTGCACCTGGGAGAACAAGGCTGGCGAGCGCCGAATAAGTCATCACCAACAAGACCATGTAAAATATTTTGAACTCTGTCAAGCTGAGTGAGGATTTGCCATTTCCTTGTTCGAAGTCCTCCCCTGTGGTTTCTTGTTTTTAAGAAATCTGGAGAACCTTCTGACTCCCCTAACTATCGCCCTATTAGTCTCTTACCGCTTTCCGACAAAGGATTTGAGGCTTTAATCAATTCTGATGTGGTTAAGCATCTTACATAACACAACCTAATCTCTGACAAACAATATGACTTTTTTGCCAGATCTATTGCTGATGTGCTAAATGCCATAACTGAAGATGTATATCAAGCTCTTGATAATAACGGCGAAGCTTGAGCTACGGCTCTAGATATCTTGAAAACGTTTGACGGGGTTTGGCACGCTAGTCTTCTATGTAAGCTCCAGAGCTACATTGATTTAATCCAATCCTTTCCTTCAAATCATGAAATGAAGATAATTTTGAATGGAATCGTTTCCAGATACTTTCACTCGAACGCTGCTGTATCCTAATGCTGTATCCTGGATCCTACGCTGTTTCTGATCTTCATCAATGATCTTTCTGATGTCATCGGTTCCAATTAGGCATTTATGCAGATGATACTACCACTTATTCCTGTCTCAATAGCAAATCTGTCAGAGCTGAAAAAGGTAACCAGGAAGCGGCCCATGAAAAAAGACCTCCAATCAGTGGTTAGATGGTACAGGAAATGGTTTGTAAATCTTAATGTCCACAAAACGAAACTACTCTCATTGAACTACCATACAGAAACTTTCCTGTCCGCCATCAGCATGGCTGATGCTAGACACTTGGTGAGTCTTGGCATCATGTTTTCAACTGATTTGAAGTGGAACGATTACATCGAATAAATAGCTGCATCTACTGCAAGGAAAGGTGGGTCACCAGAAGCTTTTTCTCGTGAGATTGCGTTTCTTTTTTTCCCGGTTTTCAGATGAAATGTTGAGCCATCTTGACACCATTTTTCGTAAGAATCACAGAAAATCCCTTCAGCTAGAAAGAGACCAGTTTAAAATCGTTTTGTTTCAGACCCACTGTCTTCTCAACTGAGCAATAGCGAGAGGAAAAATAATTCGGGCCTTCAGTAATGGTACCAACATTCATACTCTGGCTTCCATCTTCAAAGCTTATTCAAGAACCATCAAGAGAATGGTGAATAAGTTTAAAAAAGAAGGATCAGTAGAGAGGAAAACTGGATCAGGAGGCCACAACAGCAAGAGGGATCATCATTTGAACTTAGAGCTAAAGAGATCAATTAGAAAAGATCCAACTAAATCCATGAGATGTTTAGCACGTGACAGCGGAATTTCAGTTATGACAGTCCAAAGAGCAGTGAAAAGAAGACAATACATTCTTATTGTCCAACGGTTTTATAAAAAACTCGGTGAATTCCAGTATGATATCTTTAATCATTTCTAAGACACAACAGTTCAAAGATTAACAATCGGTCAATTTTGATGTTACACCTGGTATACACAGAGGGATATGATCAAATGATGAGAGAAATAAAGCATCATTACGTGCAGTTTTATGTAAATATATATTTACATGGCTAATCGTTTTATAATATATACCTTTTGGTTTTTCGTTGTTATGAATCTACAAAGTTTCTTTTTTCTAAAATGTTTGTGAATTGCCAAGTTTTCTTAGAAAAAAGTATTGCAATGAGATTCAGACTTGCCCTTCTCCCAGAAAGGTCGCCCTAACAAGCCTTAACAGTCATGTCGACTCTGCTATTTCGCACGTGGCTGGCGGGAAATCGATTTGTGCTTTTTCCAAGGGTATCAATCTGAATTTGATCTTAGAACACTACCATTCCAGCTTGTTGTAGAGTAGTTTTCACAGTGGAGGCTTGTATTTAGTCGTCCTAAATTAGGTTCGACGTACAAAACGTTAGGAACTTGAAAATAAGAGTTAATGACGCAGCAATCTAGATGTGATGGTTGGTACTTCAATGTCCGATATCGACTGACTCTCTCAACACCACTGAGCCCAACTGGCCACTGCTACTACTACTTATTACCTGTGGGAGAGTCCATTACAATAGAATAGGTATTATGGTATAACAAAGCTGTAGGGCCGTCAGCTATTATGCCACCCGTTCATCATTCAATATTTCATCAGTCAGTTATGTGCCATGCGTGATACACGCGTAGGCGATCATGTGTCTTTCGATACATGACTAACGAGGCAGATTTTTTCCCGCATTAGACCAGTTGCCATCCAAGGCTATAAAACCCTACTATTTACCCACAGAGGATTCATATCTTTCCCAAGGGTATTAGCACCTAAGTGAATGTAATGGATTCGACTCGGCTCCCCGATTCCTCAATCCCAGCCGCTATCCATTACTCCACCGTGCCTTCTTTCATCATCGTATTGGAAAAGCTATTTTCTGGAAATTTGTCTTCTTATTAGCGATGTGTTTTTCCTCAAACCGGATAACTTTTAAATTGGAAATAATCGATAATTTTCACTCCGATTCAATGACTTCCACTTACTAACCGCCATTTGCTTTTTCACCTGATCATTTCCCGTTAATCTATTTTTTATTTTTACATTCAGTTTAATTCTATTTCAGCAATTGATTGTGTCTGGTCTTTCAAATTATTATCATGATTGTATCTCTAATTACTTTTTTTTTGTTATTATAGTTTTAGTATTATTTTTATTTTAATGCCTGAAAACAACTCAGCCGTCATGTTATCATGACATTTCAAATATTTGTTTTTTCGATGACGTTATTTCGCTAAATCGCTATTGGCACGAACGTCGCTGCGTTTGTGCATCGGCTTTTCCCGCTGTTGAAATTTTTGATATTTATATTTAAACACGATTTGTCGTTGATATTCGCGTAAAGCATCAAGAGCCTCCTTCAAAGATCTAGAATTATTTCGAGGATTAAAATTCAAAGATAAATTTATAAATTTACGATAGATTTTTAGAAATAATTTATTAAACATATGTGTGTGTGTGTGTGAAAATATATAGAAAATAGGAAAGAACTCGTTAGGTAAACAATTCGAAGTTCTTTAGTATTTTTGATTTTATTTTTAAAAAACAGTACTCGATACAAAAGTAGAGCCTAAATGTAAGTATTTATTTAAAAATATGATTCCAACGCCACATAAGAGTTCTCATGTTTCAAAACAAGGGCCGAAAACTTCAATATAATTTTTTGAATTAAATTGCATTAAAATATCAAGCTCTGTTCCATATTCAAGCGAAATTTTTGGAGTAACTCATTCATGAAGACGACATGCATTTAACGGATGTCAGAATTCGTTGAAAAATACATCCCCACCCTCCTTAAACTTAACCTCTTTTTCGAACGTAACTCATAATTATATAAATAGATTTGAAGTATTTAGCTTCAGTTTTTGAAACATGGTTATTACTCTCTTACACAAAAAGCCTGGGGTATATTGTCTGCTTCGTCTTTATTTGCACCGACTGAGTTTATCAATAGTTCCGAAAAGTGTGGATGGTTCTGCACAAGACTTTAATCAAATCACTTGTGTGGGTTTTCTGGCGGTTTACCTTGATTCGTTCATTCTTATTACGAGGAATTAGTAAACATATTTGCACACATACACACATATTTAAAAACACATATACACACACACATACACACACACCTTCCTATTACAAGGAATCAGTACATACACACACATAAGACAGTGTGTATGTATAGAGAGGGAATATACGTATATACACGCATGCTATCAAAAACATAAGAAAATAGAATTAGATCTAAGAACACACAGGGGTCATTAAAAGATAAGAATACCGATAACTCCTTCACCATTCTCGGACTAATCTTAATTGTTTTTTTTTAACTCTTCACGCACAACTTTTCACTGCCAGTTCAAGAAAGACATTTGGGTGACTAACACACAAAAAAGAGAATGTCTCATATCGAGAATATTTAACATCGAAAAACATAAGAAAAAATTAATTATTTTTAATATGTGGAAATCTCCACGATTTGCCTGATGATGGTCGCGAGAACCGGAAACACGTGTAGCAAAATTATGCTAAATAAAAACATTTTTTTTTAAATCCACATTGCAACCAACAACGTTTGCGGTTTCTTTCTTCTTTTTAATATACACAGTTTTCTCTCGTTGGGACTAATATAACCTCTTCCTTTTATATAACTACAACGAAAGAATTTCACGAACGGAAAAGAAAACCATGGTAGAACTCCTTGAATTATTCAAACAAAAAACAGGAACTACTAGAGGTATAAATACAGAAATTGAACAAAAAAGTGGACACTATTCTCCTACAAATCACATCACAATAAACCAGGGAACACAATTGCAACACAGAAAAACTGATAGAATATTTCAAAACACCGTTTGGATACCTGGAAAATATTAAAAAGTTACACATCCAAGAGGAAGCGTACAAAACGAAAGGATAGAATTTCCGAATGTGGGACAAACCGGCTCAATCAAAGAATATTTCAATGCCATCAAAAATAAAGAAACAACAAAATATACAAAACCTTCATAGAAATGGAAGAAATATTTATTGCAAGGAAATTCCGCGAAAAATTAACCCACAAGACACGGCAAAACAAAAACAAATAAAAAACACACTGAGTCTAACAAAAATGCAGGCCTAAATTGAAATACAAGAAGAAAAAACAATACACTTTACGCAAAAATACACAGAGATTGATAACAAATTAACAAAAATCAAGGAATTATGTCCCAAAGAAACTCACCAGTTCCTGTCAGAATTATGGGAGTCAAAATGTAAAAAAGAGGAGGAAAAATCTTAGAATATCTTGGAAAGAAAGATGACCTGGTTGAATGCATTACCAAGAAAAGAAGAATTGGAAAATGAGACAGAACCAAAAAACAAAAAAACAAAACAAAAAACAAAACAAAAACACAATCGAAACTCACAATAAAACACAAAACAACAACCATCAGCAAATACAGAGAAAACCACCCAACAGAGTCAAAAACCCGAATCCCTACAACCACACACACACAAACCCACAAGGTAACCACCCTAACACATTCTACCATACGCGAATACATCCACAAGGTAAGAACCCTAATACATACTACCACACACAAACACACACACACAACAAATACAATTATGAACATATACTGGACAGCGCAAAAACAAACCCTCACAGACAATGACATCCTAACACAAACATACAAAGGTCACAATACACGCACATTCCCAAAACCAACACTTACAAATACCACCTAACAAACCAAACCTAACAACCACTACACATATCCAGGAGTACAATCAGAATTCCCCGAAAATTTCTACACACATAGAATCCATACAAAAACAACAAATCTAGAAACATCTGGAACACGTTTCCTAACAAAAACAAACACACCTATATAGAGCCATCGTGAAACAACAACCCCAATTTCATCAAAAAACAAAAAAAAACCCTCTCACTGACTAGAAAACCTAAAATTTATACAGAGAAGGTATCTCTTAGAACACCCGAAATATATTAAAAGAAACAATTATTATTTTTAGAAATCCTAGTCCGAAGAAGAAATCCAGTTTTGATGACAAAAAACCCAAAATAATAAACCTATCTACATAGACACTTACAAATGACGAAATCAACCTATTGAAATTGGGTCTAAAATTTTGCCCTGCTCCGAAAAGCAATCAAACAGACCTAAAAAAAAAAAGGCCTTATGGAATTTGAACGGAAATTGAGACTAAAAGAAATATTTAATAATAACGAAAATATTACAGATGATTCATTGGTAAAAAACAAATCCGATTTATTCCCAAACAAAAATAATAATACCAATGAGCTAAATATATTTTTTGAAAAACTCTGAACCTACAGGAAAAATCCAAACCATTCGACAACCTTACATACAGACAAAGACTAGCCTTAGAGAACATCCGAAAATAATAACATAATTATAAAAGAAGCAGATAAAGGCAGCGCTATAGTAATCATGGACAGAACATAATATAAAACAAAAATTCTAGAAACACTAGAGGATAGGAGCAACTATAAATTAATTGACACTAATTGTTATGAGGTCCACCCCCTTTTTCATACAAGTGGACTCGCCCAGTGTGTACTTGTACTGCTGTCGGTGAATACCCGACAGAGTGAATAACAGAGATACACTGATACAGTGAGAGAGTGAGGTAACCGCTTTGTAGGAGTCACAGTTGCGAGCACGTAGACTCAGAAGGAAGTCCTACTTCGATACTGAGTTTCCCAGACTGCATATATATTATTATTGCTACTAACCGTGTTTCTAGATCTACTGACCGTATTACCAATTGTATTATTACATCAATACATTTATTTGCTATATTTCATTCCTGCGTTTGTCATTCATTTGAGACCGGATTTCATCCCGGAATCCACAACACTAACATAGACAAAAACATTATATCCAAAATGACAAAACTCTGCACAACACAAAATAAAATATTAACAAAAAAAGAGAAGGATTTCCTAATAAACTTTGTACCAAAAACGAGCAATTTCTACGGACTACCTAAAATTCATAAATCGAGTGAAATAAAAGCAGCTATCTAGACACAAAAATCTGAATACATTAGCATCCCAAACCCCAGTGACCTTACATTCAGACCCATAGTAGCAGGACCAGCCTATCCAATTAGCAAACTCAGTAACCTAATAGACATAATATTACATCCATTTACTAAGCAAATTAAAAGCCATTCAGAGACGATATTCACTTCCTTAGATGCATACCATAAAAAGTAGATCCGGGAACACTTATGGCAACTTTTGACATTAGTAGCCTATACAGCAACATGCCTCATGAATTAGGTAAAAAGGCAATCTCATTCTGGATTGAAAAACATCCAGAAATACTACATCCCAGATTCTCTAAGGTGTTCATTATCGATAGTATAGACGTAATTCTAAACAATAACATCTTTGAATTTGACAACAAAAACTATATCCAAAAGCTATGTACTGCAATGGGAACAAAAATGGCACCAATATATATCACCCTAACATTAGCTTACCTAGAAGAAAAACTCTATGAAAGGATAGAACAAATATATAGGGAAAATATAAAAACCCAATTCACTAAATCTTGGAAAAGATACTTAGATGATTGCTTCATTTTCTGGAAATCCTCATTCCACACTCTACTTCAAAATTTACACACAAAAATCAAATTCACGCAAGAATATAATTTCAAAGAATTACCATTTTTAGATATTATTAAACATAAAAACAACCACATAATCACAGGTATCTACCACAAACCTACAGAGACCCGACAATATCTTCATTTCACAAAAAGCTGCCTAAAATCCATCCCCTATTCTCTAGCACGTAGGGTTTGTACTATAGTGACTGATAAACACCTCCGAAAAACCCGCCTAGAAGAACTACATAAAACTATCAAAATCGAAGCTACCCCACAACACTAATAATAAAAGGTTTTCAACTCGCAAAAAAATTCCTTTAGACTAGGTATCTCCACCATTTCGGCATAAATTTTCTATATTTAAGTTCAAAATGAATTTTTACAACGAAAGAACATTGTTGAAGATTTTATTTTAGCTTTAAAAAAAGTTTAATCATTAAATTTATGATTTCCATTAATTAAACAATTCTGGTGTATTTCAGATAGAAACTATATACATTTGATTGTCAAATTTATATTCAAATTTTTAAATTTTCTTAAAAACAGACATTTTCTTAATTTTAAGAAATTTGTAAACAAACACAAATTTATCGATTTTGAAAATATTTAAAAAAATTTCTGACACGTTATTTTAGTAAAATTAAAAAAATTAAAGTTAAAATAATCTGATTTGAAAGAAATCTTTCTTACTTATAGCATAAAAAAATAATATACAACCAATTATTAACGATCGATCCTGTTCATCTGATCGAACTATTGATGGATTGTTGAATGACGAACCGATGACAGCTACTACGGATGACCATAAATGACATAATTTTAAGTCTGAGTTTTTTAAAAAAATATTCTATTTGAGTATGACACACACTAATGGAAATACAATACATAAAATAAAATTATTTAGTGAAATAGTAAATGAAAAAAAGAAAAAAATACTTTAAAATTTAAAGTTAACACTTTTAAAGCTGAACGGAAAATACAACCTGTAAGAAACGAAATGTTATGAAAAGGCCACGTAAAGGGACATAACTCTTAGATCACGTGACCTTGTTATAATAATGGCAATTTCTGTATATCATACATGGAAACAAGGAATGTATTAAGTAAAAAATACAACATAAAAAATTATTTTTCAAAAAAGTAGCGCAACTAAATTTATTAAACTTAGAAATTTTGGACTCGTAAATTTTTTTTCCACTTAATTACTATATCACCTCGAGGAACCCTCCTAATACAAAGCTTTACACGATTTTAAACTATTATAAATTATTATAATTAAAATTTCTTAAAAATCGAAAAAAATCCTGTAAAAATTAATTATTCATCAGAAAAAAATTATTTCTTCAGACAATAATGTCCTTAATATTACTTATTTAGAAAAGTAATTAAAAGCTTTTCTAATTAAGTAATATCATAGTTTTATTGGATTCATTATTTTTCAATTCAGAGCAGATTTTCAGTTAGATAGCTCAAATTTGAAATAAAAAGTAGGTTATTTACCATCTTCGAAGACTCCTACTTTTAACAAAAAAAAAAAAAAAATTCAGGAACCAAAAAGGTTTTGGGCGAAATTTCATTAAATTAAGTAAATGTGGGGTAACATATTTTAAAAAATTATATTTTTTACCAAAATTTTCTAAAAAAAACTATTTAAAAAATAATTTCATTCATTTGTGAATAAGTCCTGAGAATTTCGTTAAAATCGGACAATTACTTGATTTTTACAAGAATTTCCAAATCAATATTTTTTCAACTGAAAAAAAGCGCAAAAAAATGTTATTTTCTGTGACACCGCGATGACGTAAAGAAAAGAAGAATTTAACCAAAATTTCGAAAGTGTTAGAAAGGATTAAAAAATTTCGAAAAATAATTAAAAAATACTTTGGTCTTTCATCTTAATAATAACATAAGCATTTTGACGATAAAACTTTATTTTAGTTAAGTTTGTGGCATTTTCATTACGCTGTATGCTGATTTCCCGCTTACTTTAGACCAACTTCGAAATAAAAAGAAATGTAACATCGAACAAACTCCAGCATATGTCTCAACATACAACAAAAACAATCCAGAACTATTCACAGAAATTACAAAAAATGTAGGCCTACTTAGCAAGAATAATAAACTGAAAAATATACTAAAAACAACCAAAATAATTAAAAGCAAACGCCAATCTAAAAACCTAAAAGACATATTAACCTCATCTAAATTTAACCAACACACAATACAGGGAGTAACAAAATGCAACAAAAAAGATGTGGAGTTTGTGACATCATTATAGAAGGAAACTCCTACACTTTTGAAAACCCTAAAACGACATTCATAATAAATAAAAATTTAAACTGCAACTGCAAAAATGGGATTTATGTACTCAAATGCACAAAATGCAAAAAATTACATATAGGTATCATCCAACAACTGAACAACAGGGTGTGACGTCCTTTGGTCGCGGCGTCAGCTGCGACGTCCTTAAACGCAGCATTCGCTCGCTCCTCGCTGCTCTGTTCGGGTGTCGCCGCTCCAAACGTGACGTCCGCCTGTCGCATCAGTCGTGTTGTCTCGTCCTGTGACGACCAACTGGCTTGGTATCGGTCGCGGCACCCAAATGTGACGTTCTAACCTTTTTGTGATTCGGATGGGAATCTGGTTAGATTCGATATCAGCCTCGTCGTTCCCAACTCGCTTCCAACGCCTGGTTACCAAAGTAACTGCACTGATCTCCAGTCTGCCTATCCACGTTGTGAATTGATCTTAGGCAGACGAGATCAATCAGTAGTTGGGGCCGTAATGCAAATCGGGTTCAAACGGGGTGACACCGCACAAATATGCATAAAAGAAAAATAAAATGATAACTCAAAATTCAAGGTATCAAAAAAAGGATAACAAACTTTATGTCTAGTTGTTGGATACATAGGACTGCGTCTATTTCCCGACCCGTTCTATGGATTGTGACACGTTGTTTTCTGGTAGGCGAGTTTTAACGCTTCAAGTTGTTTGCTCTTTAAGAAATGGGTTTTTCGGTGTGTCTTCGGGCGAAAGTCGAAAAAAAAACTTATTTTGGTGGTCTGGATCTAAGTCGCTCTTCAAATTAATTGTTCTTGGATTGAAGAGGAGTCCGGAATTTGCGTGAATCTTTCAAGTCAGCTATCTGCGAGGTGGAACCAACTTCCACTGCGAACTTCGAGCTCTCTGCTGGAACTGGAACTGAAACTCTAACTCGAACTGATTTCTGCTCGCTGCGACTTCGCTTATATGGACGCCGACCAAAACCGGGGTGGGTTTGTCGGCGCCGGGGGGTCCTCGATAATTCTAAATACATATCCACCTCTTTTATTTCTGGTTAGGAATTTTCCACTTTTTTCCATTTTTGGGAGCCTTCACTTACTCCAACCCTCTCACCATACTTCAGAGGGGCGTGAACTTCCCTCCCCACTTCTTCGTAGCAACCTCTCATACCCATCCTCTAGATGGGCGGCGACAGCCTCCTCCTTGCGTCACGTCATCACCACTCGACCAATGATGTCTAGTCGGACGTGTACGATCCCGCGGCTTTGTTTCAGGAAAAAAAATATCTTGCTTAACAAAAAAAAATTATCTTTTTCTTTTCCTTTTCTTTCTTTTAATCGCAGTTATCATTTTCTCTTGCCGCAAGCAGAACAATACGATCGAGGGTGGTCATAACTCTTGTTCTCACCTGGGCTTCGTCAGTCATCTTATCGC
Organism: Acanthosepion pharaonis; assembly: GCA_903632075.3. NCBI lineage: Eukaryota > Metazoa > Mollusca > Cephalopoda > Sepiida > Sepiidae > Acanthosepion > Acanthosepion pharaonis. The sequence continues at coordinate 659,908 of CAHIKZ030000755.1, read as the reverse complement.
TAATTATCAGAATGGGTGGTCTTTTTAACACGGCCAGACCGTCGCCTCGAAAAGAAACATTTCTAGGTTTCCATTCATTTTTTCGGTACACATTTCTGATAACATAGTTTTATTATCGCAGGCTAAAGATTTTCTGTCAAAAGAAATCGGTCAGTGGCCACCTCGTGTGCGGCTTTTGACACAATTAATTTTTCATATCTATCCAAAGCCTTGCAGTCCACCTGTTTTTAGTCACTTATCAAAATAACATTTTCATTTGGATTTTTCTTTGGCTAGTCGGTCTGTGGTTTGCCAATCAGATGCCTTCCCGCATTAGCGGTTTGTTTATGTATCCCAATAACACAGCCCGTCGTCAGAACACACCCGATTCCTTTATCCACTCAGAATTTTTTTTCATTGTAATGACACTCTTCGCCATTTGTTATTTATCAAAATATCCTTTATCCATTGTCTCTTAGCCGTGGTGTTCTGCTTATCATCCACGCTTTGGGTCTTCGCCTCTCTTTTCCTTTCTTTCCTTTCTTTTCTTTTTCTGCCTTGGTAAATGGTGCCACAAGGGTCTTCCTACATAAAAACAACATAAAATTACTAGACAACAGAAAACTTTTTGTATCACAACATATTTTCAAATGTAACCAGGGTAATTTAAAATTATGCCAGTATATCAAACAGACAATTATTCTTACCTACAAATACAAGAAAGAAAAAACTTCATAAACAAATTTAAACCAGAACAGATCATAACCCCACACGTAAAAACACACACCAGGCGCACATAATTGCCAAATACAGTGATCAAACCACTCACATGCATGCACACACGTTCTCATGCCGGTATCTGTGGAACGTAAATATATATATATACACATATTGACAAAAGCACTCACGAGCACGCACGAAAACCCCACACAACTTAGAAAGTATGTGTGTATGTCTGTACGTATATATGTGCGTATGTATGTGTGTGTGTGTGTATACTGATTCCATGTAACTTGGGAAGTATATGTATATATGCATGTATGTATGTATGTGTGTGTATGTACTGATTCCTTGTAATAGGACGGTGTGTGTGTCTGTATATACGTGTGTATATATGTGTGTATGTGTACAAATGTGTTTACTAAGTCCTCGTAATAAGACAGTGTGTATGTATGGAGAGGGAATATATATATATATATATATATATATATATATATACACGCATGCCGAGAAAAACATATAATAAATATAATTTCGATAGTTTTCGCATAGCAAATCCATGTAATATTATAGAGGAAAACAGATGGCATCAGTTATTAAGAATTATTATATGTTTTTAATGAAAAATATCAGGAGTTATATCATCATGGCTCTACTTAGATTCTTTTTGGCATATGGCCATATCACGTTCAACACCGGCGATCGTGCGATCCCCGGAATTAAGCAAACATCTACCGCGGTCAGTACCTAGATGGGTAACCCCTTAGGAACACCAGGGGCTATAAGCTTGGATGTACGGGTGTTATAATAGATAATAGTTTGGAATTTTCAATCGAAGAAATAAATTTCAATTCCAGTTGGGTTCGTTATATTCAATTATGCAAAAATAGAAAAGGTAAGAATCCCCTTCTCTTCCACACCAGCTAAAAAAAAAAAATCCCACTATCTAAAAAAAAGGACACATGGCCCAGTGGATAAAAGCGTTGGTTGGATCCAGTGACTTGAGCCAAAGAGTTGTGAGTTCAATACCTGGCTACGACAGTAGTGAAAAAAAAAGAAACTTGAAGAAAGTGAAATAACTGAGACATGGATAGGCATGGCACGTGGAACTAAATCAATCTAATCTGGTGGACGAAATGAAGGATTCAGTTAGAAATTCCAATCCCCTGAAGAAGGCCTGAGAATACGACGGCCGAAATATCGTAAACATGGCAATAAAGATGAGGACAATAGTCCGAACAATCTAAATAATTACCATACCTCATCTCAAAAATATAGACCGTTATATATATATATATATATATATATATATATATATATATATTATATGAATAAAAGACAGACCACGTTAAGATTCCATGTAATAAGCTGAGAATACGACGGCCGAAATATCGTAAACATGGCAATAAAGATGAGGACAATAGTCCGAACAATCTAAATAATTACCATACCTCATCTCAAAAATATAGACAGTTATATATATATATATATATATATATATATATATATATATATTTGTTTGAATAAAAGACAGACCACGTTAACATTCCATGTAATAAGCTATTTCACCATAACCCCCTTAACAGGGTTCTGGATCATCAGACTTTACTTCCAAAAGCTGAAATGAAAAGAAATTCACACGTTTTTTACGGACCTCATCAAGTATACGTAAAGTTAACGAAGTGAGGAAGTGAGGTGGGAGAGAGGATATGAGTGTGTCATATGTATAATTTTAGTTTCCTATTTTAACCCCAGTGTGTCGGCTAGATGTTGCTCAAATTTAACGCATCTCGTCTTTAGATATAGGTGGCTAAGGGGTGAATGATAAGAACGACATTAAAGGAAGAAGTTACAACAACCCCAATAAATTACACGACAGGTTTCATTCAAATTCTTAGACGCTGTCAGTTCACGTTACTTTAACGTGCATATTTGGGAGGTTAAGGTTTGATAAATATCTAAATGTTAAAACAATCTACGACGAAATTAATTTGAAATTCGGTGTAGTTTTGGGTATTTTCTATAAAACAGTCGATTGGAAGAATCCATAGACAGAACATTGAAAGAGCAATCCAATTTATATTTAGTAATTTTTTTTTCCTAAAACTTTTATCTTATAGCTTGTTAGGTTGACATCTATTCGTTTTATTTTTGTTCATTAAGTAAACTCGTGATTGTTTTTGATTTTTGTTCATTAAGTAAACTCGTGATTGTTTTTATGTACCCAATTATCAACGGTTATTCCCATTTAAATAATTTTTATCTACACATGTCTCAAACCCCTATTTGTAACCACATATCTATATCTTCTTATATGCCTATGAGTTCCTATATACACCTACACACACATTCACACGAAACGACCATATGTATATTTCCATCTTTACACATATACACCTGCAGAGAAAACGCACAACCACATGTCTCCATACCTATCTTCATATATACTTATACTTACATATATACATATACACACAAGGACATCTGTATATCTATATATATTCATACGCACATATATATATTTTCACACCTATCTGTATACACATATACACATACATGCATACACACATATATGCATACATACATACACACATACATATACATACGCACATACATTCATATGCATACGCAACATGCAGCATATCTACATACCCACATATGCGTTAATTTGCACTTACATATATCTGCACACGTATTTGCCCCTATCCTCATGTCCACCCGTGCATCCACTTATGCCTGCGTTCGAAGACTATCTTAGTATTTAATTACATTATCTATATGTTTACACATATAATATTACCCGATCTTTCATATTTATGGTAAAACATATAAGTACCTATCTAATTGTACATCTCCACACTCACAAAAAAAAAACCTAGTATGCTTCTTTTTCCGTATAAAAACATATACATGTACATATCAACAGGTGTCTCAGTGTGCAAATACATTATCATAGTTTTATACATATAGTCATGTGTTAGCGTTCATGTGTGCATAGTAATATTTCTAAAAACAAAGGGAATATAAAACATTCAAAATTGCTGTTCCTATATGATTATTTCTCAATGTACTTGCATAGGTTTAGGTTGTTTTTGTGCCGGCATTTAAAAACTAGTTCATTGTGTCTATATATATTGAGGAAGGTATATATATATATATATATATATATATATATATATATATATATATATATATATATATATACTTTCCTCTATTATCTACAGGACACTGGCAGCATTAGTTTCCACAATTTTATGTCCATTGTAGCGTTTAATAAATCTTGTCATTTTGTTTTGTTTTACGTGTTTATTTTTTTTGCCACTGAAATTCGAAGGCGAATTGCGTAGTGATTGATGCCTTCTAAAATCTAAGCAATGTATTAAGAACCATAAGCATGTAAGAAAAAAAAGAAAGAATTACTGAACTGTTACGTAATATCAGTCCGCCGATATGGCAGTGAATGTTGGGCAATTTTCTCACAGATGAAGAAGACATTTCATGGAGCAGAGTTATGTTTCTACGGAAGGATGCTGAAGTACTGTATATGTGAGCAACGATGATTTTTTACAGAAACATCGAGAAGTAGTTGGTATTTCTAGAGATAAAATGAGAAAAGAGGTCTTGGAACAGTTGATATTAATTGCCGTGTCTCTTCAGGACGTTGGTGATCATGGCTCTACACAATTTTCTGTCCTTTGTATCGTTTGATAAATTTTCTCTTTTTATTTTCTCTCAAATCCTGTTCGCCATACATTTATTGAAGCTAGGTAGTTAGGTTATGCTGTGTGTTGATTGACTGATATACATATGGATTCTGCTATCCTTTCTAAACTGGATCCTTAAAAAGCATATGATGGTATCGCTGCAATAGTCCTTCTGAAATATGCTCATGAACTGTCTCCTGTTCTCTCTAAACTCTTCAGGAAGGTCTTGGTGCTTCTGGCTTTCCGACTTGTTTGAAATCCTCTTTTGTACTTCAAGTAGTTAAGGAATTAGGCGAACCGTATCCTCCTCCTAGCTATCGGCTTACAAGACGGTCTAATTAACTCTGAATTGGTTAAGCATCTCACCTCACAGCGTCGTCTTTAGGATGAACAATATGACTTTCGCTTTTCTAGGTTAACTGCTAATGTGTTAACGAGTATTTCTGAAAGAGTCTATCAAGCTTTAAATACGAATTTGAAGCTTGGATAGTTGTTCTGGATAGCTCGAAGGAATTAGAAAGGGTTTGGCATACTGATCGTCTTCACAAGTTGTTTTTTCTGGACAAATTTTTGAAATGAATGTAAAGGATGTTCCAATAACTTGGACCGATTTTAAATGTGAATTAACTTTAAGCGTCTAATGATTTTTTTCTTTTTCTTTCAGATTTAATAACTTACGTCTTTAGCAATTTCAACAGTGGAAAGATTAACAATCAAACAACGTGTTAAAGTTATCGAAGCCTATTACGAAAATGGACGTTCAAAAAGAAATGCAATGAGAAGTTACCAGGTCGCATCATCTCTGGAAACAGCGAAGTCAATTGGTCACTGCGATCGTGCGACTTGACGCCTTTAGATTTCTTCTTTTGGAGTCATCTCAAAAGTAAGGTCTATGCTAACAAGCCAACAACAATTCAACAGCTGAAGGATGAGATAATAAGTTATATTGGTGAGCTCGAGGAGAATCTATGCAGAGACATCATCAAAGATTTTGGGCATCGAGTAGATGTGTGCCATCGAAGCCTTGGCGGACATTTGATGTGTGTATAGTTAAAGTAGTTTTTATATAATTCAAGCAAGACTTCGGTTTGCTTGATTGCGCACGGTAGAATATTAGTTGCTGTCGTTTCTTGTATGTTTGAAAGTGAGGTCCCTAACTCTTCAGCAATGGATCTCATCCTGAATCCGTAGAGTTGTATTATATTACCTTTTTGTTGGAATAGATCACAGTTATTAAGTTTAAAGGTACTGTTGTAAGCTGGGTTATTTGGGAATGATTTTATTTTGACATAGTACTGTCGATCCTGTTTAATGCGCCTTAAATGTAGAAGTGTATCATTAGCTTCGGTGTATAAGCTCTCCACTGGGGCTGTACTAAAAGTTCCAAGTACTAGTCTGGCGTCTTTACTATATAGCGTGTTAAATATTTTTATCTATGATTTTCTGACCGCTTCATTTATAAAACTAGCGTAGTAGTGAACTGTATAATTTAATTCAACGCTTCTAAGACAAAACTACGCTCTATTAATCACCACAGAGATCCTTCCCTGCCCTCCATTAGAATGTCTGACGCTCAACTTCTCGAGAGCAACTCTCTGCGGCTGCTCGGTCTCACGTTAACTGCTGACCTGAGATGGAATAAATACATTGAGTCAATTGCTTCGTCCACCGCATGGAAATTTGGCTCCCTGTGCCGCGCCAGGAAGTTTTTCTCCCCGGAGTCAATCCTCCAGATCTACAAATCAACAATTCGCTCTTGCATGGAGTATTGCTGCCATATATGGTCTGGAGCCACTTCTGTTTGCCTCGGAGTTCTTGATAGGCTCCAGAGGCGGATATGCAATGTAGTTGGCTCTGCTCTGGCGTCTCGTCTACAGTCACTTTCTCACAGACGCGCCGTCGCCTCCCTCTGCCTGTTCTACAAATACTTTCATGGAAATTGCTCCGAGGAGCTGCATTCGCTGGTTCCCAGACGTCATGACTTCCAGCGACCTACGAGGCTGGCATCCCGCTCTCACCCCTTCACTGTCGAAACTCCTAAATGTAGCCGTCTCTTCTACTCCAATAGCTTCATGTCTCGCACCCCTCGCCTGGGGAAATCCCTTCCCTATTCCTGTTTCCCTGTAAGCTATAATCTCCAGCTATTTAAGTGTAATGTCAATCGACATCTCCAGTGGCCTTGATCTATCCACTACTCTTCTCCTCATCCTTTCTTCTATCACTCCTAATTTTTTTCGATCAGCTCCCCATTCAGTATAGATTTTAGGGGACTTTACTACATTTTAGATTGGGGATAAACGTTAACATTTTTGCGAAATATGATGACTAGCAACTTGCTCTGCTCTATTACTAGGCTTTCTTCTCCGTCTAACTTTAAACAGAGGTGATTTGAAAATTTCTTAATTTGAAGAAATGTAGGCATTTTGTTTTCGTTTCGAAAAATGTAAAACAATTTTCCGTGTCCCATTTATATATTTTATTGAGGCATTGTTGATGTTGCCTTTCTATAGTATACATATGTCGTGATCTGAACATTAATAGAAAGTCATCGATATATAGGGAGCACTTAATTCCTGGGTTTAGGAATTTAACTATGGAGTTAATTTTGACGAGGAAAAGTGTCACCTAGACAATGCTTCCTTGCGTAGTGCCTGTACGGACTTGAAATCTTCAGTCTACCAGTAAATTTCCTATGAATTTAGTCAACCTTCCTTTTAGGCCCAGATCTTTCATGATACCAAATTTACATGTCGTGTCATGCCTTCTATAAGTCAAAAAAGACTCCCGTGAGATATTCCTTCTTAATGAAAGCCTCCCTTACAAATGTTTATAGGCGAATTAAGTGGTCTCTGGTGATTCATTTTTTTTCCTTAAACACATATTGGAAGTCACTGATTAAGCCTTTATTTTCCAGGTACCAAGTCCACTGTTGTCGAGCATTCTTTATATGGTTTATATAGCCTGTTGGCTAATGCTATCAGTCTAGTTTTCAGCGTCTGCGTCGTTCTTTCCAGGTTTCGGAATAAGAATGATGAATAACTGTCTCTACATATCTGAGAAGTTGCCATTTGTTCATATGTTATTACAAATTCTTAATAACAGTCGTATGTGATTTATTGGGTATCTGTTTTATAAATTCCTAATGGATATCATCTGCACCCACAGCTGTACTGTGGGCTTTCTTTTAAAATTCGTTTAGCTCCTTATTTAATTTAAAATTTAGTTTTTGTTTTTTTTTCCGCTTTAGAAAGTTTTGGCAACCATTCTTGGCAGATTAATTTTTAGAGATTATTTTGGCTTCTGAATTTCAACTTCATTTACTGGTTCATTCGATTGTATATATATATACTCAGCAGATGCTTATCCGCTTCTGTAAGATTATTTTGTAATCAGGTACCTGTAAAATGGATGTTAAATTTATTTTCTATGAAGTTACATCATTGCCCGGAGACCAGTGCCATGTGATTAGTTGTATTGCAATATTCTTTTATATTCATATTGCCATTTTGCTTAACGAATGTTTCTAGAAGATAAACAACTGCCTGTGATAGGGCTGTTATTAGCAGAAGCAGTTCATTTATGTTTGCCATTATTCCGCGCCATTTTTATTGAATTATTTAATACATGATTGCTAAATGTTTGGGGGATTTAGCTTAGTATGTGGTTGTATTTTAATTTTCCGAGGTTTTGAGTTTGGAGGTTTTTATGGCTTATGGGTTCTAACTTTTCACTTCCATTTCTTACAGTTTGTTAAATCGGTTTTGGGTAGGAATTTGGTTACTGTTAATATGTAACTTTTTTGGTGTGGGGCTGGTTCTGTTTTCTTAGGGGAGATAAGTTTTTAAGTCTATCTTTGATGTTTTTTTTTTGTGAACGAACAGGAGATTGCTGCAACTTTTGCTTGGTAGAAGATTTTTTATTTTTTGGAGGAGCGGTTTTGGTTTGAGCGGCAGATCTTAGTTTGGTTTGAATTTTATGTATTTATTTATTATTTCTATTCTTTCATTGGCTTTCTTTTGTGGATCTGTCTGCACTATCACCTTGGAGTATATGTCTTCCAAGCAGTTTTGAAATTTGGGCTAGTCATTTGGTTTTAAGTGTAAGAGCTTCTCAATAAGGGCTCTGAGTTTGTAAGGTTAATATTTGTTGTGATTGTTGCGTCACCTAAAAAACCGGTAAAAAAAACGCCAGCAGTAGCGACCAGAGCTGCAGAAGCAACAGTAGCTGCAGCAGCAGCATCGAGAGCGGCTACAGCAGAAACAATAACAGCAACAAATGCAGAAGTAGCATCAACAACAGGATCAGCAACAGAAGCTACAACAAAAGCAACAACATCAGCAACAACAAGAGTAATTCTAACAACAAAAACAACACAAGCCCGAGCAGCAATGACAACTGAAGGAGTATGTAATGTTATCACATCTGGACTTGTTTGGAGGTGGAGAAGAGGCCTCCACCTCGGTCCGCCTTCGTGAAAGGTGAAAGGGGGAAGATCAAGCGAAAGACAAGGCAATAAAGAAGAAAAAGAGAAGAAGGCCATGAACAAAGCCAAGATGCAATCCACCCGGGGTTCGCCAGCAAGAACGGACGACAATCTGGCAAGTCAAGGTAAGACAAAGAGCCTACCCTGTTCTTTTTTAAGCTCCCCATCTCACTTCCCAAACTTATCCCAAAAATAGAAAAAAGGCTTTCCCCAAGGGAGAAAAGATCTGCTGTGTAGACAGACAGTCCTTCAAGAGAGACCTTTCTTCACATAATAGGACCTTCTTGAGGGCAATCTTTACGCGTAGAGAAGACCCGAGGAACTTTCCAGATGTCCCTGGGGTAATTACCGTAGTCAGGAACACAGGAGAGATCTTGAAGTTGTCGTAACTCCTGGCGGTGGCAAAAGACTCAATCTCTCAACTCAGGATGGCACAGAGAGCCTCCTGAGCTGAAGAAACTTTCAAAATTATGTGCAGGCAGGGACCCGGTATCCTCACCGCCCACATATTAGAGCCCTAAAGCAAACCTTACCCACGGACGTCGGCCGTATTGACTTAGACTGACGAATCAGGTCGGACATGGGTTCTCGGATCTTAGGACAATCCCCGACTTCTCAGTCCAGTGATCTTTCATGGCCTTGGAAGATCTTATATCGAGTGCTAATGTAGGTTATCGCGTCGGGCCCCCTTGTCTGCGACCGATTTGCGCTCTTCCTGGTCCTGAGCGCCAGCGGCGATTTACCTCTGCAATCCAGAATTTTTGCTCACCTGCCGATTGATTTGGAAAACGTTATAGCTCAATGACGTGGCATTTAGAGGGGACTAGACAGATATGATCGATTGTCATCGGTGTGAAGATACGGCTATGCACACTTTCTAACACTGTCCTCGTCTGTGAGTTGACGGCTCGTATCGATCCCGCACATTTCGTGTCCATTGATCTCGCATACGCGTGTTATAATGCGTCACACTCGTGGTCTGAGGCGAAATGGATGGTGTTTTTGGCGGTGCTGGCCTTGACAAGGATGGTGGTGTGGACGCCGCAGATGGAGGGAATCTTACGATACGAAGTTTATTCTCATCAGGATCTGGCCAGATCTTTTGACCATCAACTCAGGATGAAGATTGGCACTGATAGAAAGCATTAGTTAGCGGTAGATTTCAACAAAATGTGAGTGAAAGTCGCGAGCTTGGTTCGTGTGAACGGGGCCAGGCTAAATTTTCTTTTTTATTCGTCTTTTGACACAACAGGGCGTTTCCTGACGGGTCCCTAACCTGGATATGCTTGACTCTCATCACGTATTTTATGTGAGTAATCATTGTTTCCGGCCTGCTCTCTTTTGTTTAAGATCCACGTGAAGATTCCCAACCCCCAGAGTTTTTCTTTTATCCCCTCTCTATATTGACTGGATCAGCTTTAAATTTTCCCATTTCCCAATTTATTTAGTCTTTCACTCTTCTTTAGTGAGTAAGCTTCTTGCTTCTACTTATTGGCAGCCTACAGCGGCCGCTCTTGTTTTTCTGTGTGGTGGACGGGTCCTACTAATATATTTGAATGCCTTTTGTTGTATTTTGTTTTCTTTTGTGGATTCGCCCATCCCCTTCATTTAATGTCACACACTTTATATATTTTTATAAAAAAGTTATAAAAACAATAAATAAATAAATAAAAAGGAGCATTTGTTATATATTATGATTTTTTATGCCATTGGTGCTTTTGTAGTATTGTGGTATATGTCGGATTAAATGGTGATGGATGAGTTCTTGTGGTGAATGAGTAAATCATAATAAAAAATAGGTTGAGAATCTGATTAGCTAGTTTTAGGCAAGTCAATGCAAACCAGCTTCTTTCCCATTTCTCCTTTGGCCTTGTGCCATACTTGCTAAATTTTGACAATAAATATACATTCCAACAAGGATTGGAACAAACGTTTTTTTTTTCATAGACGCCAAACGTCACTAAATACAGCCTTTTGCTATATGACATTTTCTGAATATGAGTACAGGCAACATTTTGTTACACACAAGAGCTTAATATTTCAGAGTTGAAGGGAAAACATGTAAGATATCATTGTACAAAATAAAGCTTTATTTACGTTGCTTTAACTTCATTCAAACCATCTTTATTTTTTAATATATACTTTATATATTTCATTATGTTTTTCAAAGGCAGAGTCTCACGACGGCCAACCAATCTATATTTATTAACTTAACACTATTAAGAAAAAAAGAACGCTTCCTACAAATCATTTAATGTATGTGCATTTTTTTGAGCGAGAAAAAATTGTTTCAAAATATATTCTCAATTAACCGGAAGTAATTACAAGTGTCTTCTGTACTTTTCGACGGAAGTTAATCTATTGCTTGAACAATGAACATTCTGAGTAACTAATCAGATTTTAATGGATGATTTCGTTATGTCGTTCTTGGCATAATCGATTTATGTTTTAGGTGACTTTTCACCTGAATATAACCAGAATGGCCCAGAAACACTTTAGCTGTCTTGGTTCACATACGAATAATAAGTCAACCGCCAGTTTTTACTCACGAGTCGTGTAGTGACTGTGCGTAAAGTGGTATCCGTTTGCCGAGTTCGACTGCGTTCACTTCCGCAAGAAAGTACTTCGGTAAGGTATAAACCCATCTCGTCTCTAGCTACCTATGTTTTAAATAGCAGGGAAGACTATGTTTTCTAGTCTTGATTGGCAAAAAGTCTATAAGAAGCCAGTTGAGTGGAGATCTGACCTAAAAAATAGTACTTGCTACAGTAACAAAGGTAACACTTAGCAACACTTAGCGTAGAGAATTTGAGCCACAATACTCTCCTGGTGAATTGAATATCACTAAAGAGGAAGAGGGAGAAATAGTGGCTTTATAACAGTTACTTAGTGGTTTATTTGCAACGAGTTAAAAAGATCTATGCTAAAACCAAGCTGACACATATATTTTGATTATTGATTTTCAAAGCAGAGCTGTTTTTCTACTAATATTTTCCGTTGTTTGTTGTACGCTTAGAGGAAAACTACACGATGTAATAATAAAACACCTTTTTTAAAAGTGTCTCTGAATGTCATTTTTCCTCCCGAAATCTAGTAACTTCTTTTTTATGGTCCACAATTAGCCGACGCTGCGTTGACTAATGCGAGCAAGACATCATGGAATATATTATTCAGTTATATTAGAGTTGTCGATTAGCCACCTGTTGATTGCTGTTAACGAAGAAATAAATGGAGGATTTCTCTTCTTAAAGCAACAGATTTAACCTGATGCAATGTGTGCGAGAAAGGACGTGTATTTTTCCTTCTTGTCTTTTTAACCCTTCTCCTACAGACGGGATGTGGCAAGACTCTCGCTCATCAACCGCTACTTCAATGAAAAGCAAACGGACGAGCTATATTCCCTGGTCCTACCAAGACAAACCTTCACGACAAGAACCCGCCATGCCACTTACATAGTAGGAAATCCAGCCACATTTCCTCCATATTCCATCGATGAGAAAGGCACCTCGCCGTGATGTAATGGTTAGAAAGTTTGTCTTGCTAGATCAATTACGACTATGTAGTGAGTTCGATCCTCATTGGGTACCCGTACTTTCGGCCTTGTGCCACATCTAAGCTTAGGAAATCATTGCGCACTTCGAGGTGGTGTAATGGTTAGTAAGCTTGTCTCGCTAGAACAATTACGATTGAGCACTGAGTTCGATCCTCACTGGGTGCCCTTTACTTTGGGCCTTGTGCCACATCCAAGCTAAGCTTCGAAAATCACTATTTCATCGCGGAGAATTAAGTTCCACTCGAGTAGCTTCTTCCCGCGAATCCCGTGGAACCGATTCCCAACAGGATGTTTCCCCGATCGTTACTATCTGTCCAAGGCTAGGGCTAATCGATATCTGCCTTATCTATACATACAAATGGCCTCCTAATGTAACCATTTAACTAGAGTGGCCCTCGTGCCTTGCAAAGGGTGACTATCATTATAAAAAAAAAAGAAACAACAACGATTCAACAAAAAAGAAAACCAAAAGAATAAAAATGAAAAGCTGAATCTTTTCTGTCTGAATTTCTGGGATGAGGACTTATTATTTACTCTATTATCATGCGGAACATCATCCTCATCTTTGTTGATGTTATCCCAATGTTTCGGCCGTTGTACCACACCACCACCTCAGACTTCATCAGGTGTAGGTCGATCCGGGTAATTTGCAGTTCGGAATTCAGTGTAGGTTACCAGGATTGACATATTCCTGATGAAGACCAAAGGGCACATCGGCAGAAACGTTGTGACAACAAAAGCAAAAGTGAAAAAATAGCCCCCGTGTAAATAGTGTAATATAAATTGAATTATTACAAATATTTACAATTGTCGCCCACACGTCTCAAGAAGAGAAATCGCGTTTTCTTGAAATTTGTTGGTGCTATTGCAGATATATAGTTTAGCGTGTTATTCAGCGGTGTGAAATTAGATGAGGTAAAATGACGTGTCTTCCAGTCTGAGATTTGGACACTGCTAACACCTATCTGAATTCGATGAAATAACATTTTAGGCGAGTTATTTTATTGATTGGTGTGTTTTATTACGGTTTATGAATATTTTGCAGGTGATTTAAAGTCAAGAAAATATTTGGTCAGATTCTAAGAAATGTTTTTTTTCTGGAGATACAAGATCTACTAATTAACGCATAGCGAGGGAAGAATATGTGAATTCACAAATGGTATTTTTGCCTAAGTCAATATAATGAACACGATTGAAACGGGATCGACATTGCTTAACTTCGGTGCTTGTACGAGATGTACGTGATAGTGATTTTCCAAGCGTAGCTCAGATGTGGCACAAGGCCGAAAGTAAAGGGCACCAAGTGAGGATCGAACTCACTACTCAGTCGTAATTGTTCTAACGAGATAAGCTTGTTAACCATTACACCACATCGAGGTACTCAGTGAGATGTAGGTGATATGACCGTAAGCCTTTACGTTAAGGTGAAAAGGTCTCTTTGTAAAGGTGAACGTATGTCAAAAGAATGGTTTAGAATTAGCGAAAACTGATTGCTCAGTAAATATTTGCAAATCGGGGCGGCGAAGTCAATTAACAAAATTCCAGTTTGGTGCGTTGTATTCATTTACGCGCAAATAGCCTGTCGAAAGATACGAATTTAACAAAAGGAGAGGAAATAGCAGACAAACGCGACGTTAATTAGTAGGACTTGCATCATTAAATTCTTACAATCTAAAAGTATTTTCCTGGCTTTAAATACTTGATCAACCGTAAAAAAAAAAACAACAAAAAAAAAACCCGAATCAATTGATTCTGTAAGTAAGCAGAATAATTTAAACGTTTTAACTGAAATAGAAAGAAATATGGAATTTAAATCACATGAAAAGTAGCTAATATCCTGTCGCAAACATAAAGTTCGCTGATTAATTCTAGATGCATTAAGTTTTTTAAATTCTTGAATATTTGCTTTATTGCAAGAAAAAAAAATACTTTTATGTTAGAATAAATTAACAGAAAGCTCTCGTAATCAACAAATATTTAGACAAATTGTTTAAAACAGCACACAACTCTTTCCGCTTACAAGAAAACATGGTACAGTGTAACCCGGATATAAGAGACCCGGATATAAGAGAAACCCGGATATAAGAGAGATTTTCTCAGGTCCCAAATTAGAGCCTGTGTTAATGTATACATATAGACCAAACCCCGATTATAAGAGGATCCCGGATATAAGAGACTTCTTTTCCGGTTCCGACAACTCTCTTATATCCGGGTTACACTGGACTCAGAGATTTGTCTGAAGGAAAATTTAACCCAATGGACATTTAGCCGAAACTGTAGTGGCGTACTTACATGGATGTCAAACATTTTATCGTAATGTATTACATACATTTATATTTAATTACTGTATTAATTTATAATTTTTCGTTTTTTTTTCTTCTGACAAGATTTTTTAAAAAATCTATTCTGTATACATTATATTTTACTTCAAATTTTACTATAAGATGATAAGTATTTTGAGAAAAAGCACATTTTACTACAGCAAAATATCTTAAGCTTTTACGATATGAAAGATCTTTTAATTTCACTTTTAATGATCATTATATTAAAGGGATGAATTAACTTTTATCTTATTGTTAAATACGTATTTAAATAATTAGGTGCTACTTGTTACCCAAATACACTCAAATATCTTTAAAAAATACTAATTTCAATCAACAAATATTGAAATAAGAAAACATTTAACTTTAAATTTAGCTTTAGTAATTTAGTCACTTGAAATTCCGTGTTAATTATTAGTCCTATTCTACCTTATAATACTGCTAATTAAAATACTTAATGTATTGCTTGCTACTATTTTTACTTGTACATTTTAGGGGAAATGTCCGTCCCGCCAAATATCTCTCGGCCAAAAACAAAAAAAAAACTTAACATATATATATATATATATATATATATATATATATATATATATATATGTGTGTGTGTGTGTGTGAGTGACACATTGTTTTAAATAAAATTAAAACCTAAAATTCAATAATGCATTGTATGCAGATATATAAATATATACAATTTTGGTTATATGCCATACATGCATTACTGTACCAACGGAAATTTCTTGGAATAAAGCAAATATTCGAGACTTTACAAAACTTGAAGAATCTAGTATTAATCAGCGAACGTTACGTTAGCGACAGGATATTAGCTACTTTTCTTGTGATTAAAATTCCATATTTCTTTCTATTTCAATAAAAAACGTTAACATTATTCTGCTTACTTACAGGATCGATTGATTCGTTTTTTTTCTTTTACGGTTTCATGATTATTAAATCTAATGATTTAATAATCACGAAAACCACTAAAAATGATAAAGAAAAAGACACGGTTAAGGAACTCGAGTAATAAAAGAAGAGGAATAAAAAATAAGTCAGTAGATAACGATTGACACTGCATTTAAATTTGTGAACATCAAAGTTGGATGGGAATAATGAGCCGGTAGAACGTTCTACAGGAGTGATGTGCGAGGAAAGAAACCGTTGCGGTTACAAGTTTATCAGAACAATTACCATGGAAGTATTTATAGAAATGGCACAGGGAATATACATTACGTCAGTGGGAAAGTTACTGAAGCTGAGATGGCATATCACGAAACAATAACATTACAGCATCTCTAAGTATATAGCAGGAGCACAAGACCCTTTGTGCCAGCAATATTCGAAGCATACGTGATTCATAAATATATAAGATATTCACAAGAGAAAATTTGACTACAAAGATATAGTGAACAAACCTTCCTAGCTGCAGACCAAGCAATTGATCCAATATAATCTTTCCACTCCATGACAGAAGAGAACGTTAGCCCGAGAAAGCGCAACTATTGCCACTCTCTTGGAGGTTAGCATCAGCCATACTAATGGATATATCAGAAAGTGGTCTCTCTTAACAAAAAAAAAAAAAAAAAAAAGAAAAAAAAAAGAAAATGTGCCTCTTAATACAAAACAGGTTTCTTAGGGAAATTAAAATTAACAAGCCATCCTTGACCCAGTTAATAGGTCATTTCTGAAATTGGCTACCAATGTGAATTTGCACGTCAGGCGAGATGTCGGTTCGGTATAGGATGTAGGTTCGATTCCTGTCGTAGGACGCATATTTTCTATGAAAATTTCTCAGACATTCCGGCGGGTAAATATTGTTAATACTGTTTATTATAAACAGAGCATTTACTGAAATATTTGTATCTATAAAAAGAACGTAAAAAATTAAAAAAAAATGTCTTAAATAATTATCGGACTTTGTCCATTTCAAAATGTATGACATCATTTGATTACATTTGGATATTTATTGAGCAGATATCAATGAATGACAGAAAATCATGGAGAATTGTATTTAAAAACAGTAAAATCGACCTTGCTAACCGAGACCTCCTCTGTGGCCCAATCAGTTAAGGCACATCAGGCTATGTGACGGTTCCGTATAGGATACAGGTTCGATTCCTGTCGAATGACGCATATTTTTTATGGCAATTTCTCGGACATATATATAATATGACGATATATATTTTTGATAATTTTATATACCAACAAACAGTATATAGAAAAATATGACAAACTGGAAATGTTTTTGTGATGCTTTTCATCCATTAGGATTTCATCATACTGGCTTTTGATGACATTGCCACGTCCTCACATACGCACGAAAACGAGAGACGTAGGTAGTTTCAAAATCTTTTGAAAAATATTTTTGAAAGATTTTTTTTTTCAATCTCGCCAAAATCATTTGTATTCTTTTTTCTTTCTTTCTCTCTCTTGGTTCGTGCGCATGAATAGATGTTGCAACGTCATCAAAGCCAAATCCTATGAAATCCTAACGGATAAAACACATCGCAAAAAAAACCTTTCCAGTTTTTCTCACCGTCACATAGCCTGATGTGCCTTAACTGATTGGGCCACAGAGGAGGTCTCGGTTAGCAAGGTCAATTTTACTATTTTTAAATACAATTCTCCATGATTTTCTGTCATTCATTGATATCTGCTCAATAAATATCCAAATGTAATCATATGATGTCATACATTTTGAAATGGACAAAGTCCGACAATTATTAAGACATTTTTTATATTTATACGTTCTTTTTATAGATACAAATATTTAAGTAAATGCTCTGTTTATAGTAAACAGTATTAACAGCATTTACCAACCGGAAACAGTATTAACAGCATTTACCGGCTGGTAGCAGTGAACTACAGAAATGAATGTCTTGATGGAGAAAATGAACTTTTGTCTGTAGTTTTCATTTGTTTTTTTTTTATTTTTTTATCTTTTTAACATGAATCTTTTAACATTCCTTGTGTTGGTCAAACAGTCTCTTTTAAGTTGTTATTTGGCATAAGAGCTGGATGGATCTATGCTTCCCTGAATTCCCTTGGTCAGTTTGACAGTTTTATTGGTCCTGGAGAGGGGATGTGTCTCTGTTAAGTGTGCGTGTGTGTGTGTGTGTTATTTGGTTCTTAGGGAGTGAGTGAGTATGATATGTGTAAGCGTGTATATTGCTGTGGGTGTGTGTTATCATTTGGCTCATTTGGGAGTGAGTGAGTATGATGTATGTAAGTGTGTATGTTCGTGTGGGTGTGTGTATAAGTGTGAGGCCTCAACACCTTCGTAGGCATGTCTGTCTTGTGTGGGTAAGAAATGTGGGTAGGTTTTGATTTGTAGTTTTATATATTAGTACTATCTGTATTGTTAAATTTATGGTTTAGCCCGGCTGGATAGTGTGTTTTTAGACATTGTATCCACTTATTTTCATGGAACTCTAAATTCTTTCTAATGTTATCTGCTCTGAACTTTTCTATTCTCTCAATTATAGTGAATTTGGCATGGGTTTTGAAATTGTGTTTTTCTAGGCGGAAATGTTGTTCTACAGGTAATAATTTTTCATGAGGAGTCGACTTAATTCGATTGCAATAATTATTAATTCTGTAGTGAAAGGGCCATTCAGATTTTCTTACATATTGTTTCTGGCATAGTGTGCATTCTAGGAGGTAAATTATGTTATGACTTCTACAGTTAGAATCGTGGTAGATTTTGAAAGTAGATTTAGTGATTGAGCTAGTGAATGAATTCGTGTGTTTAATATGGTTGCAACATAAACTTCTTTTGTTATTACATGGTTGGTAAAATCCTGTTGTTTTTGTTCATAGTTTATTACGGATTACCTTGTCCCCTGAAATGTGGTTACTACCTATGATTTCTTTTAGGTTCTTAGGTCTATGATATGCAAGAAGGCCGGGTTCCTTAAACAATTTTTTTAGGTCTGGTTTGAGATGTAGTATTTCCCAGCGACTTTTGATTATTTGGGATAGTGGAGAAAGCATGGGGTTGAAAGTGGTTACTAGAGGAATGCGGCTAGATTTATTTTTAATCTTGTACATTAGGGTGTCTTCTCTAGGTGTGGAAATTGCTTTATTTATTTGTTCCCTGATTAGGTGTTGTTTATAGCCACGTGTTGTGAATTGATGCTCCAGATTTACAATGTGTTTATTTAATTCTTCATTGTTGGAACATATCCTTCTGAGTCTAAGTGCTTGTGAATAGGGAAGGTTCTCTTTGAGGTGTTTAGGGTGGGAAGACTTAAAGTGTAGATAGTTGTGGGTGTCGGTGATTTTAGTGTGTAGTGTCGTTTGTAGTTTCCTGTTTTCATCTATGTAAATGCGGGTGTCTAAAAATGTTACTGATGTTGTGGATTTTTCATAGTCAAACTTAATTGAGTCGTGCACTGTGTTTAGGGTCATAAGCAATTGGATAAGTTTGTCATCACTACCCGTGTATACAAAGAATATATCAACGATATATCTTGCATAGAATACGCAGTCGCTACCAATGAGGGGATAGATATGGGTCTCCTCAAATCTTCCCATGAATATTGTAGCTTATGATGGAGCTGTAATGGTTCCCATGGCACAACCTCTTATTTGAAGGTAGTGTGCTCCATTGAAGTTGAAAGTATTCAATGTAAGGACATGCTCTATGAGTTTTATGGTGACTTCTGTGTGTGTGTGTGGGGGGTCTTGTTTTCTTATTTTAGTAAGTGCTTCCTGAAGGGCGGCCAGCCCTTCCATGTGTTTAATGTTTGAATAAAGTCACCTTACGTCCATAGTCACTAGAATAGCATTCTCTGAAACTGTTTGTATGAGATTAATTTTGTTTAGTAGATCTGTTGTGTCTCTGATGTTGGATTTTACTTCCTTAGCTAGCGGTTGTATGTAATGGTCTACGTATTTGGAAATTTTTGTCGTGTGGCAGTTGAACGATGAAATAACCGGCCTTCCTGGGTTGTTGCTTTTGTGTATTTTAGGAAGGAGATAAAAACGAGCAGGTGTAATCTTTGTGGGTGTAAGTGTTGTGCATGCTTCCTTGTCGATTAGATTGTTGCAATGCATTATGTTTAGTGAGCTAGTTAATTCTTTTTGGTATTCGGGGAGGGGATCTGTAGGTAAGCTTTTATAGGATTCTTTGTCGGCTAGCTGTTTGGTGGATTCTTTAATGTATTCTTCGATTCCCCGGATCACTGTGGCACCCCTTTTGTCAGCCTGTGTTATGATTAGGTCATCTCTATGTGTCAGCGTGTCGAGGGCTATACGTCCCCCTTCAGTAATATTGTCACGTAGTAGTTTCCGCGCTATTGTTTTCTTTATGTCATTTGCTACTGCCATTTCAAATGTCTGTATAGTACAGTATTTACATTAGTCGGACTATTGTCCTCATCTTGGTCGCCATATTTGTCACAACGTTTCGGCCGTTGTACGCTCCGGTCTTCTTCAGGTGGTTGGAATTTCGATCTGAACCCTTTATTTCGATCACTGGGGTATACTGTTCTAGTTCCACGTGCCATGTTTGATGGATGTCAGTTATCAGTTATCTCCTGCTAATTTTCCCTCTGAAAGTTCTCTACTGCCTTAACCAGGTATTGAACTCACCTTCTTTGGGTCTGTCACTGGATCTAACCAACGCCTTTTATCCACTGTGCCATGTGTCCTTGTACTGTATAGTAATGTCTGTGTTTTGTGGGGTGTAGGTAGTGTCCTTCTCTTTTAATGTATCAAGTATGGAAGGTGTGTGATCATTGTCCCCGTAGTGGTCTTTTAACTGTATTCTTCTGAAGAAGGATTTCAGGCCCTTTACCAAGGTGTCTTTATCAAACCTTGGGGGAATAGGGCAAAAGCTTAGTCCTTTATTTAATACCCTTAATGTATTGAGTGAAAATTTATTGTTACTTAAATTTATAACTCGCCCGTATGGGTCAAGTTTGCATTTGCAAGCATGGTGAAGTTCTTTCGTAAAAGCTCGAAAGCTTGCATCATATCTCCTATTAGGGATGCTATACCCGCATCCAGGTGTCCTGGTTGGGAGCTTATTCTGTTTTTTTAAGGTTGAGTGTGTTTGTTGTTGATTGTCTACTAGGGGCTAACCTAGGTGGTCTGGAGTGTCTAATGGGGTTATGCGTTCTGTAGAAAGGCTGCTGTGTTTTGGTTTGTGTATGTTTGTACGGTACCGTAAGGATGTCTGCGTAAGTTAGTGGTTTGTTTTGTGTGTGTGTTTGTTTTGAAGTTCTAGCTATCGTTCATGGTGGTTGATATATATATATATATATATATATATATATATATATATATATATATATAATTCTTTTAACAGCACAGTAAGCCACGAAAATACCTGGTGTTATAGGGTGTGAAAGAATTAGGAACAGGAACATTAATAATAAGCTGGAAGAGGAAAGAGTAACGAGAAGGACACTAGATAGCGATTGACATTGCATTTAAATTTTTGCAGGTTAATGTTGGCTGAAAAGCATGGAGCCGGAAGGGAATTCCACGGGCAAGAAGTGCGGGGGAAAATAAACTGTTAGCAGAGAATTTACGGTTACGTCTAGCCAGCCCAACTGTAAAATCATGACATTCCGCCGCCAGTCTCGTTATCATCATCATCAAAACTGTTTCGATTTGAGTTCATGAAATAATATATTCTCTCATATTCAGTGACATTGTATACTGATTCGACAATATTTTACCAGTCTTCTCTGTCATCTGCGAGTTTGCGAATTCGTAGGTAGACTATCTAATCACGGAGATTTGTCACATCCAATCAGTTTCAGCACCTCTCAGAATACCGACTCTGTGGCGGAACCCTCGTACTCAGCCTCTTCAGCCGCCACGAGGCGAGGAAGGTCGACCAAATAAACGTGGAAACGGAGCAGTGCTCAGTGTAGGCTCCCTGGTGAACAGATCCAGAATCTAGTCACGAAAAACTCACATATGCCCGTGTTTGAAGTCACGGTCTGATTATCTGGCAATGTGATGCACGCGATTTAATAATGAGAGCCATTCCTATGTTCCTCTGCACGCATTCCACCAGTCTTATTCATTGCCTCGGAAGACATTCTTTTTAACCTGGACCTAAACTACCAAAGTTTGATCCTTCTTTGTAAGAAAGCAGATCAACTTTTTGTTAACTAAGACTACGTCTCCACTATCACGGGATTTAATCGCCCGATCAACTTTTTGCTTACATGCCGTTTACGCTATCTAATCTATCTAAATTGAGTTGACGATTATACTCAGTAAACAACCTAACTTTTTTTATTTTAATTTATCTATCCACATATTCCCAACCTGATCACCCGTCAATTCCCGCTAGTAGTATTAGTAGCAGCTGGTCCCAGAAATCTTGCTCACAAAATAATGACGAATTCAATTTTCAGTAGCCAGCCATCCTAACTTTATGCCTATCTAAGTTTACGCGAATCCGGACGAGCCAATGATCCGAGTAGACTATATAATGAAATCTTGGACACCCTAAGAACACTTAACTAAGACTCGATCAAGATAACTAGAATGCACCCCTGTAGCCGAGCCGACCCTATTCGTCTAAGATCACACTACATCACAAGGGTGTTCATTACGGTACTTATCGACAAGATAAAAGTTATCGATAAAGTCTCGAAATGGTTTCACGTCCTGGTTTGTTAGTACCCGATCTTGACCCTATACAATCTATATCGAGGTCAAGGACGGCGTTCTAGTTGCTCTTTAAAACTACCCGACGATATGTCAAAATCGGCTCCACCGAATCAAATCAGGCTGCTCAAAATGATCGTTGAGCGCATAAACCTCAATGAGACGAAGAGCCTTATCCTTTATAGTAACAGCCAGCATGCAAAGCCTGCCCGACGGATCTGCGAAGATAAGTGCACACGCCGCATTCAAGCACTTGCTCACCAGCCAGGAAACTCTTCTCGAGCGACCATCAAAACATGCTGAATAGAGTGAAAATCTCTAGAAAGAATGCCCTCTTAATAGCCAGTTGAAAAACGGGTCTCCTCTACACAACATACATTCGCCTCGAGACGCTGAAGGTTGCGAGTGAGCCTCACTCTGCGAGACTCCGAACTCAGGCCTCAGGCATTTATACTAGCCAACAAGAGAGACATTTTCATACCGATTAGGGTCGCTCTTCTGCATTGAACATGGCCAAGGTGAGAACACCGACGGCCTGTCCTATTGATCCTGTGTCCATCTCACGCTCGATGCTATGAAGACACAGGCGGTTGAACAAAAACGGGGAAACTCCTTGAACAAAACGGCTTCAATTACGTCATTTCTGCATCATGCATGTATGCCACTGGAGTGGGGGTCCCTAATTTGAGAGACATGTTCTCCTCCTCTATCATGCTCCAAATCTGACGCGTACCGGTTCCCAATCGAGCAACTGTTAGTAGCCTCTTGGCACTACGGACATTTTCTGGAATTTCCCTGTCCTTTTCCTTAAACTACTGCAAGTTGCACAGACACTTAAGATAGTTTGGATTTCGGGTCTGTGCAATTGACTGCTTGTTCTCGGGTTACGCGGCATACGTCTTACCCAGGGAAGTACGCTGACTTGATTTTCTTTCTTTTTTTCCCTGGTGCGTCCGGAGCTTAGAAACTTCTGTTTCTCTTTATGCTTTTAATTTGTATGGGGAATTGAGAAGGAGTGAGATTAGGTGTAGCTATGGGTGTTGCTTTGGGTTTATGAACAGAACTATTTTTGAATGATAATGGCCGCGACAACGAAATGTCTTGAACTGTTGCTTTTGATTTTGTAGGTTTATTCGTTAATGATTTGTGCAGATGTGAATGATTAAATGTTTACTTGGATGTTGTGGAAGACGGGCCGAGGATAATAGGCCCGGCACATCCATCGGATTTTTTTTGTGCCCGCTTAGCATCCAGTTCCGCTTTCAGCTTCCCTATTTTTTCAAACTTTTTTCTACTTCGTTCAGCTTCTCTATACCCGGCGCTTTTTTACTATACGAAACCTGGGCGTCACGCTTAGAGCTGGTAGAGGGAATGGGGTTGTAGGTATTCTTGCCCCTGGAGGATCCAGGTAACTGAGGCCCCGCTGTTTAGCTCTTCCCTCTACCCGTACCAAAAACACGCCAATCCCCTGCTTCCTTTTCCTTATCCGAACTTGCGGTAAGCGAATGTAGGGCGGGTCACAGCTGAGGGTTTCTTCGCACTGGTTCCTGTTGCTGGTAGGCCCATTACAGGCGCCGCGGAACTAACAGTATCGACCGGAATGAAATAAATAATAAATGCTGAAAAAAGACAAGGTATGAGGAAGCAACATTGCTTGATGCCTCCCAATAACAAAGGAAAGGTAAGAAGCAGCAACAATGCTCTCTCCTTCCTTAATGAAAAAGGAAAATAAAGAAGCAACAATGCTTGACCCCCTTTTTCTCTCCTCCTCCCCCAATAGAAAAGTAAAAGACACAATATAACAATACCTCACAATATCGCTTCCCAATGCAAAACAAAACTAGTAAGAAACGGCAACAATGATTGATACCACCTCTTTCCCTCTCACCAATAAAATAAGGAAAAAAAGTAACAATCAGCAACAATACCTGATCCCTCTACTCACCCCTAATAAACAAACAAAAAAAAAAGATAAAGGCAAACAATGATGGATGACCCCTTTTCCTCCTTTAAAAAATGGAAGTAAGAAACAATTCCAGATCCCTTTCTTTCACTAATAATAGTGATGATAATAAAAAGAATGGTAAGGAGCAAGAATGCCTGACCCCTCACCTGTTCTAATAAAGAAGAACCAACAATACTTGACTTACCCCTCAAAAGAAGGCATTCTTTTATTAACGGCATACACAAATCTGAACAATTTTAAACATCTACATTTTATTTGTTTGAAAGAACCACACTTTTTAACCACAATCTATTTTAGCTCCTTTTTTTCCTTAGGAAATTAATTTATTATTAAATAATCATTCATAAAACTAATCAAAGTTAATTTTGTTTTAAACAATTGACTTTCGATAATGAAAAATTACATTTTAAGAGGAAAACCATTAAGTTGACATTTTAGTGTTCGCTCACACAACAAAACTCATTTACAGATAGAAGATAACATTTGGAAGCAGATTTTCTAAGACCTTCAGATGAATCCCTTTGATTTTTTCTCAGGCATTATTAAACTAATTTTGGCATGAGAAAGTAATTTGCTTTAATTTCTAGGGTCAAGCATTTATCTTTTTCATCCATTTCGCGATAACAATGGAGAATTATGTTTGCACAGAAATATGCGAAATCATAGGTATATATCTCTTAAATAATTTATCAAATATTATTAATAAAGAAGGATATCTATTTCGCGATAATCAGTAATGGGATGAAAAAAAAAGTAATTGCAGTAAAATAATTTGAAATTATCAAATGTATTTTTAACTTAAAATATATACCCTAGCCTCCACCATGAGAATATTTTGGAATATTGCAAAAAATCTACAATTTCTGTGTATATATTCATCTGGAAGAATGATATACAAATTTCTATATGTCAAAAACAATGTTATTGTTGAATCATAGAATGACAAAATGGAAAATATTTTATGTAGTGCATTTTATTCTTTAAAAAGAATATCAGAATGAAATAATGTTCTTACTGATTGAATTATGTGGGGGAAGTGTGAAAATATAAATGAAGATGTCAGTTATAATTATGTACCATGAAGAAACACTGAAAATGTGTAGGGATGCTAAATTTTCTGGCATCTGACATGTTTCGATGCAAACACTCATCTGATTACATTTAATTTTCTAATGCTTTTGTTTTTATAACTATTGTTGTTATATATCCGAAACTGATAGCAGGAGATTTGGGTCGCCTGCGACCGGGAGTCCAGAGACCTTCCCTGGGAGGCGAAGAAGGGACAAGTCTCTCCACACATCCAACAAGTAGGTCTTCTACCGGTCACGATGACCGGCATTTTGCAGACGCAAAAGTCCAAATCATTTTGGGACGGAGACGAAGGCCTAACGATCGAGTATGATATCACAGCTTCATCCCTGATCAAATTGTCAGAAGGTGCACTTAAGTTCAGGCCGTACTGCATAAAGAAGGAACCTCGAATACTACCATCCAGTTTCTTCGCGTACCCTCATATTCTGTTTGTAAGATGTAGTCCTTTGTTATCAGTTCTCTTTTCGACATCTGGAGATAATCTTCGGCTGTGAGCAGCAGTACGTCACACATGAAGAAACCAGTACCTTTTATTACTCTTTGAGTTCCGCCTACCACATACATGAATGATCGAATTAATGGAGCGCGCAAATTTTGCGCGCACGCTTGTCCACTACAAAGACCGACACTTTTCTCTTTTCAAACATCTTTAATTCTTGGACGTCTTCTAAAAGTGCAAAACTCTCAGCCTTTTCCCAAAATTACGCAAAATGTTTTATAATTCAGCTTTGGGGCGGTGGTACTTCCAGCATGCGAGTGATTCCCCTGCTATCATATTCTTCGGTGCCTCACATAAATTTAGCAGATTGTTATTTTCCTCTTTGACATCATTTCTTCTTTTATTATTTATTTTAATTTCCTTACTTTTGACCTCTTTACATTGTTTTTTTTTTTGGGGAATCTACCTGTGTTCCCTATCTTTTTTTTTCTTATCGAGTGGGTATGTTTTAGTAATAGACACATCTCCTTTCTAACACTCGATCCACTTTTGTCGGCCATATTGTTATTGTTTAGATCCAATATTGGCTAAGCGGAAAAGATTTCCTTAAAAAATAAAATTCCATTTTAAAGTGTATTGAGAGAGGAGGGGGGGGGAGAAAATGCCAACAAAAATAAAACTTAAATTCCAAATATAATTTCTTCGAGAATATTATAATTTTATTTTGTATTGTTTATTTTTTTTTTTTTGTGGTTTTGATTTCATTTAATTTTTAACTTCTCTAAGTTAAAAAATTAAATGCAATCAAAGCCACAAAAAAAAATATATATATATATATATATATATATATATATATATATATATATATATATATATAAAAACAATGCAAAATAAAATTATAAACTACAATGAGGAAAATACAGCAAATAAAAATAATAGTCTGGGTAAACCTATAGTTAATTCAGCAAAATAAAATAAATCTTGGTCGTAACCGAAAAGGGCAAAACTGGAAAACGTTTTACCGACTGAAATGAAATTTAATTATTCAAAGGTCAGAATAGATTAATAAAAAATAGGTATGGTTTCTTCCAAATAAATGAGATAATAAATAAACGTAAAACAATAAAATAAACGCAAATAAATTAAAATAACTGATATGAATTGGTGAGACCCCAAAAAAAAAAATGAAAACAAAGATGGCGGCTAAAGCTGACGTAAAAACTGAAAAAAAAAATTTTGCCAGACGATGTTTTCACTCTTTAAGTCTTTCGTTACTACATTTATATTTTTCATTCTCACAATGATTTTCCCATCGCCATGCACGTGATCACCACTAGCAACTTCCCCATCATGATCACCATCACTAACACCATCTCCATCCTTCACACCATGAACGTCATTACCACCGCCAGCAACATCACAACCACACCGTTATCTCTTCCGCTACCATTACGATCACCACCGGCACCATTTTTACCATCATTCCAGCCACAATCAATACCGTGTTCACGTTCACCAACAATATTATAACCACAGGTCGCATTCTCCACCAATGCCAAACCAAATTTCCCACCATCATAACACTACCATCACGTTCATCGCCATGACCAGCAACACCATTCAACCATCACCGTTGTGGTGGCACTAGCATCATCATCTTTAAATTAATTTTATTCCTTTTTTTCCAAAGAGAAAGGGACATAAAATCTCAGCAAATTATTAAGAAACTGATAATTTTGTTAGAAACAAAGAAAAGACTACTCAACTGTTATGTAATATCAGTCCTCCTATACGGCAATGAATGTTGAACAATCTTCTCACGAAAAAAATACTTGAAGCAGCAGAAATGTGGTTCTAGAGAAGGATGCTGAGAATACAATGGACCGAACATGCGAGTAACGATGAAAAAATATAGGGGAAAAAAAACGAAAAAAAAACATTTAAATTTAAAATCAGAAATATACAGCTGAAATTTCTAGGCATATAATGAGGAAAGATGGCTTGGAAAATTTAATACTCGCAGGAAGAGATGAAAACAACCATTACTTACCTAGGGTGCTTGAATAAATGGGTGACTGAATGATGTTTAGGAGAGATAAAAAACATAAAATTTAGTAAAAGCTACAAAATATCATGGAGAGCGATGGACATCAAGAAGAATACGGGTAGCATTTTTACTCATCATTTTCAATAATTTTTAGACAAAATTCACACACACAACTCAATTAGCAAAATATGTTTTATTGGAAACAATCAATGATACAATTTAATTTACGAAATCAGATAAATTTAAGTGCCTCCACTAATTCGCTGAAAAATGCCATACACAATGAAAAAAAGGACCCAAAATTGAAAAAAAGTAAGTTTTATCATCAAAATGTTTTTGCTATTATTAAGCGGAAATACCAGGGTATTTTTGGTTATTTTAATAATTTTATAATCCTTTTAAGCACGATCAAAATTTTGTTTAAAATATTATTTTTCTTGCGTCAGCAGGGGTGAGGTGGGGCTAAAGATAGGAAAATTTCGGTCTTTTTTGCAGTAAAACATCGATTTTGAAATTCTTTCAGCAGTAAAATAATTGTCTGATTTTAATTAAATTTTCCGGACTTATTCACAAATGAAAAATATTATTTTGGAAATTTTTTCACTTAGAAAATCTTAATAAAAAATATTTTTTAGATCTTTTCCTCGCTCACTTACTTAATTTTATGAAATTTCACACTCTTCATATTTATATTATTTAAAAGCAGGACTCTTTGGAGATTTCAAATCATCAAGCTTTTTTTTGGCAAAACAGAAACATCACTGAATCGTAATAAAAATGTAATAAAACTAAGACATTATTTAATTAGAATTCTTTTAATTGCCTTTAGAAATAAGAAATATTGTCTTAAGAAAGGCAGATCTAGTGAAGATAGAAAATGTGTGTAAAACTAACTAAAGAGGTTGGGAATCTTGACGGGTTCGATGATTTCATTTAAATTTTATTTTAATTAGAATAACTTATTAAGTTTAAATCGTATTAATGCGTGCTATTTCCTACTTCTTTGACAGTGGTCTGCACCTACTTATAAATATGATAAGTAGCCAGATTAGAGTAGGATTTGAGTAGGATTTGGAGTCAGTCACGTCAAGATTGAATTGTCTTGAATGAAAAGTAAGTTCGTTTTTTTGTTGTTTTTTTCGTTCAAAGTTTGTCCTTGTTGGTTGTCTGTATTGTTGACAAATTTTGTCACTTGGTTTGTTATATTGATTTGTGTCTTGTGCTGTAGTTTGGCTCTGGAAAAAAAATGGTGATTTCTCCTGAGCCACTGGATGAACATATGCAATCAGTTTCACCTAACAAAACAGCCTGGGTCTCTAGTGTACCGGAGAAAAGATGACAAATAATATACCCAGATGCAGGAGTAGTACCAAACAGTCATAGACAGGAATAAGTTTCTGACCATCTCCAAAGCCTTGAACACGGTCACCGGCAGGACCAATCTCCTTATTGACAACGGATGTGAAAAAACGTAAATTAATGGGTGTCAGCAGGATGACGATGGCGAAGGGTAGTGAATTGCTTTAAGATTGTGCCAAATGCCATGAGGGACATCCTGTTTGCAGCAGAAGAAGATGCAAAGCAACTAGAAAGTAACATACTAATGACAACGTCGGTCCGTCAGCGGATGGAATACATTGACATCGAGAATGTTTCGTCCAAAGCGGACATTGCCATCGGGGATTTTGTTCTCAAAGTGACAATGATCCTTAAAAAGCTTTCTGGACATCCCCGACATTTTGCCTTGTCATGACTAGGCTTTTATTATGATAGCAGAGGGCCGTCGCCCCCACTGCTGATCCTCTGGCATCATGGGGCATCTGTGAAAGGCAGCGTCGGTAAGAACACGACCTCCTAACGTCAACCTTCGACATTAAAGGAAGCGGTGGAAACAGAGAAGTCTGGCAAGGTCCCGTATAGCTTCAGTGAGTGGAAAGATATTGTAAGGAGAGAACCGAAGACTACAACCCCTCCCCTCTCCAGCAGTATGTCTCATAAGCTAAGGAACAGATGTCCTCAAAGAAGAAGCAGCAGCAAAAGCAGCCCACGAAGCATCCTCGGCAGCAACACCAGC
Source organism: Acanthosepion pharaonis (assembly GCA_903632075.3). Taxonomy (NCBI): domain Eukaryota; kingdom Metazoa; phylum Mollusca; class Cephalopoda; order Sepiida; family Sepiidae; genus Acanthosepion; species Acanthosepion pharaonis. The sequence continues at coordinate 629,901 of CAHIKZ030000755.1, read as the reverse complement.
AGCAGTAACTTCAGCAGCAGCAGTAACAATAAAGTCTCCACACAAAAAGATGTGCAAAACCATTACTTAACCCATTAGTGTGGTATACTGGAGTGTAAGTATGGAGATTCGTTAAATATTAATCGGGTAGATGCTGGAAACACATAATTCCGCCCTGTCCTTTAAGATAAACCTCCTCTGGGTCCACAGATTAACTGTGTACACGACCTTCATCCCCACCTCCGACCAATTCATTTCCAAAAGGAGATCGGGACCAAAGCAGACCCTGAGTATCTTGAACGGTCCCTTCGTCCAGAGGAAACACGACGTTCATAAAGTACGATTTTGAACGGTCAGCTTTATTTTATTAATTTAGCTTTAGCGATGAAAAACGTTTATTTCATTGTGATGGGTGTGGTTATAAGTGTGAGAGGGGATAGGGTGTACTTATATTCTTACAACACTTTCTAATGTTTTGGGGGAGAAATGTTCACTTTTCTATACACGCTGGCAGTATCTAAATTTAAGTAAAAATAACACGAATGAATTCGTTACCTACGCAAGAGTAGTAAACAGGAAATGCGAAATAAAATAATAAATAAAATGCTTGAAATACCCACTGAACGGTTTAAATGTCTAATTCTTGTAAAAAAGTTGACTTCTCTCAAATATGTTCGCATTTGTTTTCAAAACTAAAATAAAACCAAAAATTAACGTTGCAAAGCCTTGCAGAAGAATTCCAACAAATATACAATCTTAAGCATGATACGGAAAAAATTGAAGACAAACATCGACATTTAGGCAGTTAAACAATAAAGAAAAAAAGTCAAAATGTAAAAGACCTAGCCCATGTCATAGTCGGGCAGCTCGATTTTGGAACCGTGGTATTCCACTCAATTTAAAAGCTGGCGTTTGATATGAAAAATAATAACGCAAAATATCTTTTCATAAATTCTTGCCGTTCTTTTGAGGTAACAACTTTAGAGATTAAATCTAGGTTCAAAACAGGATCGTTGGAATTTCATTCCGGTGACCAATGAAATATTGAACGCTGTCAAAAAAACTTCCCACCCTTATGGAAAATAAAGGTGTAAATTTAATTTAAATTGCTTTCCGATTGCAAAATTTACCTTGTACTCAATAAATCAAAGAAAAATATATCAGAATTATGAAAATTATAAAAATATTCACTTTATAAAGGCAAAATGGAGATGAAATACAAGGTATTAGATTGTGACCAGCAATAAAAATCGATTTCTTTATTTACTCAGACGGAATTTAGGTTTTTATGTTTCAGAGGAAAAATATAGGCTAATTCTCAAAAATATATAAATAAATATACAAAACAAAACAAAAAAATAAAAAAATAAATAAAATAAAACCACGTAAAAAAGAAATGTCTTCATGTTAATCAACAGTATAAGCATAAATAATATTTCATTGGTTTTACTACAACACCGCTCTTACGTAGTCTCACCTGTCCTCTTTCTGACCTCAGTTCCACTAGACAACATTTCTTAGAAAAACGTAGACTTCCGTATCGGTCTATATTTCTGAGATGAGGTATTATGTACACTATTTACATTATTCGGACTATTGTCCTCATCTTTGTTACCATATTTGTTACAACGTTTCGGCTGTTGTACGCTCCGGCCTTCTTCAAGTGGTTGGAATGAACCCTTTATTTCACTCGCTAGCATAGACTGTTTTAGCTTCACGTGCCATGTTTAATGGGTGTCAGTTATCAGTTATCTCTTGTTAATTCCTCTCTCCAAGTTCTCCACTGCTTTAAGCAGGTATTAAAGTCACACTGTCACTGGATCTAACCAAGGCCGTTATCCACTGTGCCATGTGTCCTTAAGGATATTTATGTATGAATTTCTAGGACTCATAAACTTAATGTCTTCAGCAATCATTTTATAATTTTTGTTGTTATCGTTATATGTTCTTTTACCAGAGCTCATATTGCAACTTTCGATGATATTGTTGCTTTTTCTCTGGCACTCCTTATTACTGGTTACCATAGTGTATTCATTTCTATACTTGCTCGGCTCAGGAGAATTTTATGCCCTAGCAATTATGCTGATTCCTTAAGTTTACGAACTTTCCAATTATGTTCTTTGTCTATGATTTCAACTTGATCCCACAGAGGGCGGTGATCTGTCCTTTTTCTCTCCGTATGTGGTCAGCCACACATGATTTTCCCACTTACCCTCGTGTTACAGCTTTTTGATGTTCTTGAAGCCTTACCTTAAAGGAGTGGCCAGTCTCCCCTTTATATTTATTTCAAAGTACAGTGCTGTTCGATAAAAGTGACTCACCTGATTTTTTTTACTAAATGTTCGCTTCTCCGATGAAACGAAAGTTGAGCTAAATTCAAAGGATAAGCGATCTAAAATCCGAAGAAGCTTAGAAAGCTCCTTGAATTTAGCAGTAAGTACTGTCAAGCATCCGTTCAGAATAACATTCTGGGGATGCTTTTCTTTTCATGGAACTAGTTTCCTAAAACCTATTGAAAAGACCCTCAGGAGCTAGCAGTACAAGAGAATTTTAGAGTCTTGTCTGCTCCCTTCTGCAGAAAGGGTGCAAATCGACCCCACCAAGCTCATTTTTATGCAGGATAATGCTCCCTGTCACAAATCAAAATTGATGAAGGAATACTTTGATGAGAAGCAGGTGAGTGTTATGCCATGGCCGTCCCAATCTCCTGACTTCAACCCCATAGAAAACTTATGGAGCATTATAAAGTACAGGTTCTCAAGAAAGCAGTTGAGCAACAAAGAGGATTTGATTGTGAATTTCATATCCGAATGGAATTCAATGCTTGGAGATGACATTTGCCAGAACCTAATCAAGTCAATGCCAAAAAGGGTTGAAAAGGTTATTCAAAATAAAGGAGGACCCATAGATTATTAAATATTTCAAACTATATTACCTATTATAAATAAATTATACCTCTATTATTCTTTATTTAAAGCTGTTTGGTTATGTTTCTATTGATTACTAGTTGCAGGAAATAAGTTACTCACATTTTTTACACAGAGTTTTTCCCTAAATCTCATTTATATCCAAAATTATACTTATCAATAGAATACCTTAGGGTCAGTAAAATTTTTTACTAGGTGGTCGGATGGGGTCTTTATATTAGTAAGATTAAAAATTAGTTTGACCCGAAAAACAATAGGCGAAAAAATTTTCAAGTAAAAAAATCAGGTGAATCACTTTTATCGAACAGCACTCTATGTCAAACGATATCTCCACATTTTTTCCAATTTTTAGCTGTAATGTACTTTTGTTTACTATAAAAAAATAATTTCGTTGAACGCCTGCGCTGACGGCGTTTCGGTTGTTGTGTCCAGCAGAGGCCGAAATGTTGTGATAAACATGGCGACAAAGATGACGAAAATAGTCCGAATAATGTAAATTGTGTAAATATTATTTCGTCTATGAATCTTTTCCCGGAATTTTATTTCGATGGGTATTATCTAAGTTCTCAGCGTTATAAAAAAAATTACATTCGATATTAAAATGTCTACCACTGTTCGTTTGCAACTGTAAAATTAATTAATTATTCTGTATTTTTATACAGCAGACTTAATTATTTGAAACAGTAATTAAACATTTTGTTTAATCTACATAATTTTGTATTTCCGAAGTGACTAGCGTTTATTTAAAACGTTGGGTTTATTTCCGTGGAAGAAACTATATTTTCATTCAGGTAAGTAATACTCTTTATTTCTTATTCACATCTGTACCTGTGAAATTTTAATAAAATAGGGTAATGTTTCCACTTGTACTCCTCACAAATTGTTAATGTTAATTCTATGCTTGTTTTTTATTATTTATTTGTTTAATTTGAACTCGTTCATATCCTGATTTTCAAAATTTAAATTAATTGAAAAATATAAGTTCACTTCTGATAATATTCCCTTCACTGAAATATAATATTGCGATATTTTCCTTCATATTCAATATACATGCTGAATCTGTTTTCAAACTTATACACGCTTTAAAATTCCAGGTTCCATTGAAGAAAGGGAATATATAAAAGGATATTTCAAACTTGGATCCATTGACAAAGATGCTGTCAAAAATATATAAAAAAAAAGTGCCGCTGAATCAGAGACATTAGACAGGCAAATTGAAAGATAGCAATAACAAGATTCTACATATTTTACCTCAACGTCAGATATTTTTCGACCAATATCTTTGTAACGGCGTGGATAATATTGCATGTTGATGTATTATTTTCCCCATCGTTATTATTTGTAGATTGTGATATTAATGGCAGAAATTAAAATGTACAAAGGTACAACGATAACAACAATAAAAACTTGAGACGCGTGTTGACATTAATAACAAGAATTTGTATTTTCTTCTTGTGAAGTGAATTACAGAATATTGATATGCTGTGTGTAAAATGTTCTCACTGTTTCTTTGGTTTAAAAATCAATGCTTATTTGTTTTGGTTCTGAGAATTTTGTTTGTGAGGATGCATTTGAAATCGTCTGTTTTCGATCTTCTTGGAGCGCTGACAGACTTGTGTTTCTGTACTGCTACTTATCTACTTTACTACTGCTACGGGTACCCTAGTCTACGATACTCTACTCTTCTCTCTTGTGGTTGAAGGGTCGTTTTTTTAATGATGAGGCTAGGATTATGAAACACCCTTCTTTCCTATCATCAATGATGACAAGGTTCTTTTGCAATGATGAAATAGTAACCTTATTCTGGCCCATAATATCTTCCAGTGAAGAAACAATCGATGACAGTTTTGAGCCATGGAGACAGTCTAAGGGAACACTCAGTCTCTAGATATGGCATGGAACTTATTAAGGATGATGTACCTTCAACCTTGGGGTATGTCTTTCTCATGCCTTTTTATTAGACCAACATGATATGGTTTTCCTTCGCCCAAGCTTTAACGTAAAGGACATTATCAAAATAGACCAGGAAGTATAAGTAACCACTCATTAGAAGCATGTTTAGAAGCATGCATAGAACCATGGAAATATCATTTGCATTGGTGTTAATCGCAGAGTTGATAAGGAATCTTTGCAAGACAAGTAGACTACAAAGGAAAACAGAAAAAAGAAAGCCGAAGAACCAGAATGCCACATGGCTTTGATGGACACCGGAAGTAGATATCTCAGAGTTATTGATGGTGTTTAGCAGAGGAATTTGCTGTTTTAGAAGAATTCAACAGTGTAAATTCCATTAAGACAATTCTCATGGACAATGCAGTACAGGCACTTGTTGTAAGGCGGGGCTTGTTACAGCTCTTGAGAGAAAAAAAATTAAAAGAATGTTGCAGACCGCTGGCTGTTCACTTCATTAAAATGAACTTCCATTTAGAGCTTTTTTTCTTAAGTACATTGCTGGGGCTAAAACAAGCCTTAATATTTCTACTGCTCCTCTAGAAATAGATGACCAGGATTTGCCCTAGACAGAATTTAAGACAATCAATAACCGTCTTGATAAAGTCTATCTTACTGCAGGGTAAATGGAACATTTAAGTGGTGACCAGAAAGTGCTCTTAAAATATGAAGCAGGGATATCTTGACAAAAAGAGAACCCTAGATTTACTGCCTGGGTCTCTAAATTAAGCAAGATGGTTAATTTTAGCCAACAGATTACTGTATTTATGGAACAGAGGCGCCTATTAATAAGAACTCTATAATAAATTGTACAGCCTTATAAAGTTTATAAGTGAAATATAAGCAGTTAGTTGGTTTGGAATTAAAATGATTTATAAATTCAATTGCCAACAACTGTATATCTTCAACATGATCAAGAGAATAAAGCAACAGTTGACTGAAATACAGAATGTTACATTAAAGGAAAATTACAACACAAAATATTAAAATATAAAATAATATAAAAGTTGCTAGCCTCTAAAGAATAAACGAAAAAAAATCCAACTCTTAAGCAACAATATGTGCAAATTTGATTAACCTCTCATAAAATAGAGTCAGTGAACCTGCGCTTGCAGAAGGGTTTTCAAATAATTAAATGCGAAAGAGTCTAATAAATGGAACAACGTTGGAGTTGCCGAATTGACCTGCGCATTTGTAAAGGTGTAGAAAGAGCTGTTAAATTAATTACTGACACTTCAGAAACTGTTTATGAACAATAAGCAAGGCACATATTTCAAAATGTTTGCGAGGTGTATGCAGTGAAATATATAACAAATCCACCGTATCCCCCTAGTTCCGACGCCCAATCAGAATGCTTCGTCGACACCCTCAAAGAGTATTAGAAAATCTAACGTGGGGCTGGGACGGATGAGGAAATGTTACAACATTTTCTATGGTTGTATTGACAGACAACAGACCCTAACATTACATCAAGGAAATATCCCGTTGAGCTACGGTTCAGGAAATATAAAAACTCTATTCACTAAATCGTTTCCTGAATTATGAGTGATATTAAAAATAATAAAAATGCAACCCTAAGAATATGAGATAAGGTAATTTTAAAAGAAATACCAGGCAGGAAAACAGCCGTGATTGGACGGCGTTATATTTCGATGAATTGGCTGAGTAATATCTTTAATACAAAATCAAAATGATGTACAGAAGAGACATATACACCATCTGCAGCGGAGAGATTGTAAGGAAAACGCTTCCAGGTCTACGGCACTGCCATTCAAACACCTGTGTGACACATTTCAGCTCCCCGTGATTACCCTAACACCAGACGAAGTGGTATCTGAACCACGGGTAGGAAAAAAGAATATATACCAGTTGCTTGTAGATCAATCCATGTCAAAAACCTTATTCAAGAATATGAACTAAAAGGAGAGGTTGTCGTTTAGGACTCGGCGTACTTCCTGCTCCCACCTACTACAAGAGACCACCCTTACTTACAAATATGGGAAGTAGCCACATTAGAGTAGGATTTGAGTAGTATTTGATTTACTGATGTTTTTGTTTCGGTTTATTTATGAGTATTAAATAAACCTCTCCTTTGTTTTCTCTTCCTAATCTTCTGTACCTTCGGTATTCTCTCTAGCAAGATGGTTAATTTCTTCCTTTCGAATTCTCGGCTATTTTGAACAAAGATAACATTACAACTATTACAACTATGTTTAAATGTATTTTATTTTTTTAATGTGTATGAATGTGTCGAATTGTGTAGATACAGTTGTTCATACACGATATTATCAGAAGATAAGAGCGTCACCTACTGTAAATTTAAATAAAAAATATCTAAACATTAGATTACGGAGAATATTTTCCTAAATTTTGAAGATAACTGAGTATTAAAAATTACATATGAAAGGCGCTTACCTTAAATTTAATGACTTTTTTACGAATAAAGCAACCGTAGAAAACCATTAGATAAATATAAATTTGTCGTCAAACTGCCAACACATCATCAGGTCAAGTAAACAGCTACGAACAGGTGACGGAGGCATTTTTGTAATATTTTAAACTTGAAATTACTAATATTTGCTTCCCATCAGATTAATTATGCTTTAAATCAGCTATTAAGTTTCAGAAAATTTTTTTTTATTTTTTAGAATATTTTTTAATCAAGTGAATTACATTGAAATAAACGCGTATTAAAATGACGTTAAAATCACGTTTTGTAGAAAAAAAAATATTCCAGTCAATTAAAATTGGCGATGGTTCGAGGTAATGTTTTCTCCATCATTATGGCTGGCAGAGGATAGCAAAAAAAAAAAATTGTTTACAGTTACTTTAGCAAGATAGAATTTGCATTCTCAGTTAATACTTGTAAAAGTGACGTCATGTTCTTCAGAATAAAAGTTTAAAATTTATCTATTGAATTCAACATTGGTAGAAATGGGTGACGTAAGTAGAGTCAAAAAGAGAACAGTGGATTGATTATGAATTAATTATTTTAGCTTAACAAGAAACAAAAGCATTGGAGCAATGACCTTAATGGCAGAATTGAGTAGAATTATTATATAAGTGACTGTCAATTAAAAATTAGTTTTGAAATGGAACAATGTATTTTGCTTATTGGCAATATTATATTTACTCTATTAAATTGAAATTAAGACTAAAATAAATTTTCAACTAAGATTTCTCATTTTTAAAAATTCGTTTAAACCTTAGGCATCGCAAATCTATGGAAGCACGTAAATAAATTCAAGTACTTAATATCTCTTCATTAATTTCGAATTCTAAAAATCCAGCCGACATTTTTCATTCTTGGAGAAGCCGTAAAGCGTCTCTGCTTCATTGCCATCCATAAAATTATTTACCAGAGACTTATTAAAACTTAATATTCTTTCTGACATTCATTCGGAATATTGATTTTCTTTTTTGTTTAGATTGTGTCGATACTGTAAAGAATGACCGTAATCTCTTTCCATCAGTATATGGCTGATGCTAACCGCCAGGTGAGTAATTCATTGCGCCTTCTTGGTCTAATGTTTTCCACTGACATGAAGTACAATTATCATATTGAATCTGTAGAGGACCGTCTGTGTCGGCGTGTTGTAATAGAAGCACGTGTGTAACTACTGGTAGAATATTAAATGGTAAAAACTACAAAGAAAATTGCCGGACTCAAAGTTAAGTCCAACTGAAGATAAAGAAGACAAACAAACAAGACCGATATATATATATATATATATATATATATATATATATATATATATATATATATTCATGAATCATTCATACAAAAAAACAAATATAGAGGTTAATGATTTACATGGCGAGAATACATCGTCGCAAACACATAAATAGGATACACCAACCCCGAACCTGTATATTAATTATACGATCCCTGTTCATAAATTCCAGTTGCATAAGGTCTTTCTAATTTTTTACAAGCTTTCGTCTGTTCCTACAGACATCCTCAGGTATGGAAGTAGATTTTGTTCTTGTTTTTACTTCTCAGTAATAAGAGAATAATTGTGACATTACTGTAATTATTGAACAATATAGTTCATGCCATATTCACGTAAAATCTACCAGTAAAAAAGAATTCTCTTATTACTATATTGGTACAAAAACGCACAACCTTAAAATTTAAATTCAAACTCAGCGTTGCGACCGCACGTTCCAAAACAATAACACATTTTTTCGGATTACATCTCTATTTTCGTTGTCCTCTTATTACTGAGAAGTCAAACCAAGAACAAAATCTACTTCCATACGTGATGATGTCTGTAGGAACGGACGAAAGCTTGTAAAAAATTAAAAAGACCTTATGCAACTGGAATTTATAAACGGGGATCATATCATTCATATACAGGTTCTGGGTTGATGTATCTTATTGATATTGTTTGCGACGATGTATTCTCGCCATTTAAATCATTAACCTCTATATTTGTTTTTGTGTGAATGATTCATGAATTTATAAATTATATTTGCACCTTTTAATTGAAATATATATATATATATATATATATATATATATATATATATATATATATATATATATAAACAAATATATGTATTGAACAAAACAATTTTACAATGGACATAGACAATGACATTAGCGTGTGTCTGTGAACATTTGTGTCTGTTCTTTGGTGAATGTTCGTATTTTGGTGAATGATCGTGCGTACGTGTATTTGTGTATAATGTTCACAGCGTCTTCCACAAATTCTAAGAGCGCTTACATTGTAGTCGCTGAAATGAAGAAATGAAAAAGATGAGTTACCTCACCTTCACGCGAGGTAGGATGCGGCACGAGGCCTGAAAGAAAGAGAAAGCGAGGCGAGAAGTCGCCCAGTATTTATAGCACAAGGAGAATGACCCCTATTGGCAATTTGGGAATTAAGGAGGAGGTAACTCCGACAAATCAATTGCTAGGTCTGATGCTAGGAAAGTTGGTTCACCGTGTCGTACCTGAAAGTTTTTAGCGCCAGGGTGCCCCTTGCACATTTGTAAGTGTACCATTTGCCTGTGCAATGAATATTTTACTGTAATGTCTGGTCTGGTGATCCTTCTAAGTACTTAGAAATTCTTGATAAAATTCAAAGAGGAATCTGCAATGTTATCGATCCTGACCTGGCATCATAGCTTCAACCATTCTCTCACTGCCTAGCTTAGCTTGTGTCTTTTCTATAAATATTTTCACGGTAATTGTTCTAATGAATTTTGCTCTATGATACCCAGAGGTAATGAATTTAAACGCAGTACTAGATTGGCAAAAAGATACCATCCTTTTAGAGTTGAACTGGCTTGATGTAATCGTAAGTTATATGCTGGTTTTAATGGGCTCTCCCCCTTGATGCCACGGACACATGAATTTGAGCTTGTCAACAAGGTCTCACCTTTGTACTGTTGAAATAGATGTAACTGTAAGTTATATTCTAATAGTTTATTTTCTTGCACTTCTCATATGTGGAATCCTTTTACGGTTTTTAAATGTAATTAAATGGAATTTCTATAGCAAATCTCTATCTTCCTGAATAGCATTATTTTATTGTCCTTTTTCCTCACTAACAATTTTCTCATCCTCTTGCTCACTTTCTCTCTTGTGTTTTATCGAATTGCTTGGGGTGAAATGATAGAAAAATATCCTCTTCATATATCAAGCAGAACGTGGTAGCTTATGTAAAGTATGTTTCGGCCTGATCAAAGAAAATAATCTTGAACTATGAAACAGACGTCATATAATGTATATTCACTTACGTTTTTACTTACTTATTCACTCACACCCACATACACACACACACACACACACATATATATATATATATATATATATATATATTCACTCTGAAGGAGTTCGATCATCACTGAGTGCTCAATACATTCGGCCTAGTGCCACATCTAAGCTACGCTAAGGAAAATTACCATATACAACGTATCTCCCATAATTCACTAAAAACGAGCATACCGTGATGAAAAAAGGCCCTAAACTTGATGTAAAATTTTTTTTAACGTCTAAATTTTTATGCTATTATTATAAGACCAAAGTACTTTTTGGTTACTTTTTAACCCATCCTAGCACGTCTGATTTTGTTTCTTATTAGTCAGCGAATTTGCTATAAAATCGTTGATCACCGCCATTTTTGAGATTTTTCTAAAAAAAAAGTTAAATTCTTCGTTTAAAAATCTTGTAAAAACCAATTATACCTTTTTCCAAAGTTATTTGAGGAAAATTAGAAAATTTAAAATTTACTTAATGCAATTGGAAACAAATATTACTTTTTTTTAGCAGAAATAATTTAGGTGAAAATAATAAAAGCATATCTTAGTGACTTGTTTTGGAGGTGTGAATTGATGGTTATATCAATTATTAACAGCTAAAGTCAGGAGAATTTATTGGACAGAAGTACAAAAGTGAAAATTTTTTCGAATTTTAAGTGAACCAAATTACAACACTTTCAACAATTTAATATTTTATTGATTTTTCTTTTAGGTATTTTAGCTTTACGTTTGAAGAAGATTTCTGGAAAAATGAAATTTAAAATACTAACAATAAAATAAATTTAAAATTTCATATCTGAAAGAGAGATAAAATATGAGAGAGGTACCTTAATTTTTACGTACATCTCTTATGAAATTTTATGAAATTATATGGTATTATTTTTATTTATGATTGATTTTTATATCTCAGTTATGAAAAACTTTCACAACTGAAATAATATGAAAAATAAAAACTAATAATTAAAAATAATACCATAAAATTCCATAAACCATATATGTGCATAATAATTATAGATACCTTTTTCATTTTTATGAAATGTCATTTTTTAATGTTAATTTTTAATTTGCCTTATGTTTTGTATTAATTCTTTTGTTTCCGTTCCTACAACTGAAACTAAAAAAGATAATAATCAATAATTGTCGTATGTCTCTCATTGAAAATAATGAATTAATTGTCGTATGTCTCTCATTGAAAATAATAAATTAATTATATTTAAAAAAAATTAAATTAAAATATTTATTGAAGTGAGACGTAAAAATATTATCCTTTGAAAAGGCGAAGTCAGAGAATTCGACACATGTTCGCAGTATGAAAAGTAACTTTCATTTTCTGAGGTCAGTTTACTGTCGTCAGGAGAAACGACTCTTATAACACGTGACATTAAAGTCACTCACGGTCATTCATATATTTGGAAAAAACCTCAAAAACTGTAAAATTCTTTTTAAAATACGCATGTGTTGCAGATTGTAATAAGCTTTCAAATATATGATCTGTAAAAATAGATCTACTTAATAACAGCATTCCTTAAATTGCACAGATGGAAACTTAATTTTAAAATATTTAAAAACTTTATCACATCTTTTATTTAAAATTTAAAAAAAACAGAAAATTACTGTAAAAATTCATTTTTCATAGGAAACATATTTTGGCTTTAGACCATAGTGTCCTTAACATAGATTATTCATAAAAGCTATCAGTAGCTTTTCTAATTAAATAATGTCTTAGTTTTATTGAGTTTTGTATTTTACAATTCAGAGCTGAATTTTGGGTACCTATGTATTTCAATTTTACAAAAAAAAAAAAAGATGATTTATATTCTTCAAATTCTTCTGCTTTTAACTAATATAATGACTAAATGGTAAACCGTCGAATTTCTCGAGTTTTCATAGAATGGTGGGGGATAACAGAAGTAAAAAAGTATTTTTTCCATGATTTTTTAACAAAAAATGTTTCGAATAATTTCATTCATTTGTGAATAAGTTCGGGAAGTGTCATTAAAATCCGACAATTATTTGATTTTTGCAACTATTTCCAAATTAATGTGTTTTTCACCAACAAAACGGCGCTAAAAATTAACGTTAAATATCTCGTGACGCACTGATATAAAAAAAAAATTAATCCAAATTTCGAAGGATGAAAAATTTAATAAAAACATCAAAAAATATTTTGGTGTCTCCCCTTTATAATAACATGAACATTTTGACGATAAAAGTTGGTTTTTAATAAGCTTAGGACCTTTTTTCATCATACTATTCTGTTTTTATGGAGAATTATTGAACAAACCTACTATATATTCACTCCGAAGTGGTGTACACTTGGAAAATCGTTTCTTAAGTTCTTTGATATTTTTTTTAACTTTCAAAAACTGTTTCTGATAGTTTTGCTGTTGAAATAATCTTTTTGGAATTGCGGTGGATAGAGGCATGTTTAACATACCCCGGTATAACTATTGACGCCAATGACATTGGAACAACAGGCGCTTGCATCTTTTTACATGAAGTCGTATTTAAATTCAGCATCTGCAGGATAAAAGAAAACAGAAAATAAAATAACAAGAGATACATATATATAAATGATCAGTACTTTGAGATAGATAGATAGATAGATAGATAGATAGATAGATAGATAGATAGATAGATAGATAAACAAATGGCGATTTTCAGCTGCTTTGCATCTGACTTTAAGATACAACTCTGGTCCTGGGTATGGCGATAAACTACATGTGGCAGCAAGCTCTCTGATCGAAAGATTGGAAATTCTGAGAAGCGTGCAATTACCACTCAATTGCTGTTGTTCCAAGGTACAAACTGATGGTAGTACCAGTTAGTGTATGAGCAAAAAGTGGACCCCCACGCCCAAAAAAACAAAAACAAAAACAAAAAAACACTATGAAAGTCTAAAAATACATTTCTTATATAAAAATTGTCCAACAATACCTATTTAAAGTAAAATTATCAAAAATTCATATTATCTATAGGGGAAGGCATTAAAAAATATATTTTGTTGAAGCCATAAAATTGTTCAAAATAATTAGATTTCGAAATAAAAAAAACCCATAGAGGTGTTGATATGCTGCTTAACAATCAACAACACAACAACCACGCTCGGTTAGCTTGCCTGTCTCGCTCGATCAATTACGACTGTATACTGATTTTTATCCTCAGAAGAAACACCGTACATTCGGACTTGTGCCACATCTAACCTACGCTCAGAAAATCATTTTGGGCACTTCGGCGTTGTACGATAGATAGCAAGCATGTCTCTCTTGATCAATGTCGACTGGATTCAGATTTCGATCCTCATTGGGTGCCTGTACATTCGGACTTGTACCACATCTAACCTACGCTCAGAAAATCATTTTGGGCACTTCGGCGTTGTACGATAGATAGCAAGCATGTCTCTCTCGATCAATGTCGACTGGATTCTGATTTCGATCCTCATTGGGTGCCTCGTACATTCGGACTTGTACCACATCTAACCTACGCTCAGAAAATCATTTTGCGCACTTCGGCGTTGTACGATAGATAGCAAGCATGTCTCGCTCGATCAATGTCGACTGGATTCTGATTTCGATCCTCATTGGGTGCCTGTACATTCGGACTTGTACCACATCTAACCTTCGCTCAGAAAATCATTTTGGGCACTTTGGCGTTGTACGATAGATAGCAAGCATGTCTCGCTCGATCAATGTCGACTGGATTCTGATTTCGATCCTCATTGGGTGCCTGCACATTCGGACTTGTACCATATCTAACCTACGCTCAGAAAATCATTTTGCGCACTTCGGCGTGGTACGATAGATAGCAAGCATGTCTCTCTCGATCAATGTCGACTGGATTCAGATTTCGATCCTCATTGGGTGCCCCGTACATTTGGACTTGTACCACATCTAACCTACGCTCAGAAAATCATTTTGGGCACTTCGGCGTTGTACGATAGATAGCAAGCATGTCTCGCTCGATCAATGTCGACTGGATTCTGATTTCGATCCTCATTGGGTGCCTGTACATTCGGACTTGTGCCACATCTAACCTACGCTCAGAAAATCATTTTGGGCACTTCGGCGTTGTACGATAGATAGCAAGCATGTCTCTCTCGATCAATGTCGACTGGATTCAATTTCGATCCTCATTTGGTGCCCCGTACATTTGGACTTGTACCACATCTAACCTACGCTCAGAAAATCATTTTGGGCACTTCGGCGTTGTACGATAGATAGCAAGCATGTCTCGCTCGATCAATGTCGACTGGATTCTGATTTCGATCCTCATTTGGTGCCCCATGTACATTCGGACTTGTCCACATCTAACCTACGCTCAGAAAATCATTTTGGGCACTTCGGCGTTGTACGATAGATAGCAAGCATGTCTCTCTCGATCAATGTCGACTGGATTCTGATTTCGATCCTCATTGGGTGCCTGTACATTCGGACTTGTACCACATCTAACCTACGCTCAGAAAATCATTTTGGGCACTTCGGCGTTGTACGATAGATAGCAAGCATGTCTCGCTCGATCAATGTCGACTGGATTCTGATTTCGATCCTCATTGGGTGCCTGTACATTCGGACTTGTACCACATCTAACCTACGCTCAGAAAATCATTTTGGGCACTTCGGCGTTGTACGATAGATAGCAAGCATGTCTCGCTCGATCAATGTCGACTGGATTCTGATTTCGATCCTCATTGCGCCTGGTACATTCGGACTTGTACCACATCTAACCTACGCTCAGAAAATCATTTTGGGCACTTCGGCGTTGTACGATAGATAGCAAGCATGTCTCGCCTGATCAATGTCGACTGGATTCTGATTTCGATCCTCATTGGGTGCCTGTACATTCGGACTTGTACCATATCTAACCTACGCTCAAAAATCATTTTGGGCACTTCGGCGTTGTACGATAGATAGCAAGCATGTCTCGCTCGATCAATGTCGACTGGATTCTGATTTCGATCCTCATTGGGTGCCTGTACATTCGGACTTGTACCACATCTAACCTTCGCTCAGAAAATCATTTTTGGGCACTTCGGCGTTGTACGATAGATAGATAAGCATGTCTCGCTCGATCAATGTCGACTGGATTCTTTCGATCCTTTCGATCCTCATTGGGACTGCCCACATCTAACCTACATTTTGGGCACTTCGACTTACGATAGATAGCAAGCATGTACCATATCCATAACCTACGCTCAGAAAATCATTTTGGGCACTTCGGCGTTGTACGATAGATAGCAAGCATGTCTCGCTCGATCAATGTCGACTGGATTCTGATTTCGATCCTCATTGGGTGCCTGTACATTCGGACTTGTACCACATCTAACCTACGCTCAGAAAAATCATTTTGGGCACTTCGGCGTTGTACGATAGATAGCAAGCATGTCTCGCTCGATCAATGTCGACTGGATTCTGATTTCGATCCTCATTGGGTGCCTGTACATTCGGACTTGTACCACATCTAACCTACGCTCAGAAAATCATTTTGGGCACTTCGGCGTTGTACGATAGATAGGCATGTCTTGCTCGATCAATGTCGACTGGATTCTGATTTCGATCCTCATTGGGTGCCTCATTCGGAAAATCATTTCTAACCTACGCTCAGAAAATCATTTTGGGCACTTCGGCGTTGTACGATAGATAGCAAGCATGTCTCGCTCGATCAATGTCGACTGGATTCTGATTTCGATCCTCATTGGGTGCCTGTACATTCGGACCTTGTACCAAATCTAACCTACGCTCAGAAAATCATTTTGGGCACTTCGGCGTTGTACGATAGATAGCAAGCATGTCTCGCTCGATCAATGTCGACTGGATTCTGATTTCGATCCTCATTGGGTGCCTGTACATTCGGACTTGTACCACATCTAACCTACGCTCAGAAAATCATTTTGGGCACTTCGGCGTTGTACGATAGATAGCAAGCATGTCTCGCTCGATCAATGTCGACTGGATTCTGATTTCGATCCTCATTGGGTGCCTGTACATTCGGACTTGTACCACATCTAACCTACGCTCAGAAAATCATTTTGGGCACTTCGGCGTTGTACGATAGATAGCAAGCATGTCTCCACCATCAATGTCGACTGGGCGCTTCTAATGAATCAAGCATGTCCGCTCATCGATCAATGTCGACTGGATTCTGATTTCGATCCTCATTGGATGCCTGTACATTCGGACTTGTACCACATCTAACCTATTTCAGAAAATCATTTTGGGCACTTCGGCGTTGTACGATAGATAGCAAGCATGTCTCGCTCGATCAATGTCGACTGGATTCTGATTTCGATCCTCATTGGGTGCCTGTACATTCGGACTTGTACCACATCTAACCTACGCTCAGAAAATCATTTTGGGCACTTCGGCGTTGTACGATAGATAGCAAGCATGTCTCGCTCGATCAATGTCGACTGGATTCTGATTTCGATCATCATTGGGTGCCTAGTACATTTGGACTTGTACCACATCTAACCTATGCTCAGAAAATCATTTTGGGCACTTCGGCGTTGTACGATAGCAAGCATGTCTCGCTCGATCAATGTCGACTGAATTCTGATTTCGATCCTCAATGGGTGCCTGTACATTCGGACTTGTGCCACATCTAACCTACGCTCAGAAAATGGGGCATTTTTGGGCACTGTCGGCGTTGTACGATAGATATTGCACTTGTACCATGTCTCCTTCGCTCGATCAATGTCGACTGGATTCTGATTTCGATCCTCATTGGGTGCCTGTACATTCGGACTTGTACCACATCTAACCTACGCTCAGAAAATCATTTTGGGCACTTCGGCGTTGTACGATAGATAGCAAGCATGTCTCGCTCGATCAATGTCGACTGGATTCTGATTTCGATCCTCATTGGGTGCCTGTACATTCGGACTTGTACCACATCTAACCTACGCTCAGAAAATCATTTTGGGCACTTCGGCGTTGTACGATAGATAGCAAGCATGTCTCGCTCGATCAATGTCGACTGGATTCTGATTTCGATCCTCATTGGGTGCCTGTACATTCGGACTTGTACCACATCTAACCTACGCTCAGAAAATCATTTTGGGCACTTCGGCGTTGTACGATAGATAGCAAGCATGTCTCGCTCGATCAATGTCGACTGGATTCTGATTTCGATCCTCATTGGGTGCCTGTACATTCGGACTTGTACCACATCTAACCTACGCTCAGAAAATCATTTTGGGCACTTCGGCGTTGTACGATAGATAGCAAGCATGTCTCGCTCGATCAATGTCGACTGGATTCTGATTTCGATCCTCATTGGGTGCCTGTACATTCGGACTTGTACCACATCTAACCTACGCTCAGAAAATCATTTTGGGCACTTCGGCGTTGTACGATAGATAGCAAGCATGTCTCGCTCGATCAATGTCGACTGGATTCTGATTTCGATCCTCATTGGGTGCCTGTACATTCGGACTTGTACCACATCTAACCTACGCTCAGAAAATCATTTTGGGCACTTCGGCGTTGTACGATAGATAGCATGTCTCTCGATCAATGTCGACTGGATTCTGATTTCGATCCTCATTGGGTGCCCTGTACATTCGACTTGTACACATCTAACCTACGCTCAGAAAATCATTTTGGGCACTTCGGCGTTGTACGATAGATAGCAAGCATGTCTCGCTCGATCAATGTCGACTGGATTCTGATTTCGATCCTCATTGGGTGCCTGTACCTGCGCTCATTCGGACTTGTACCACATCTAACCTACGCTCAGAAAATCATTTTGGGCACTTCGGCGTTGTACGATAGATAGCAAGCATGTCTCGCTCGATCAATGTCGACTGGATTCTGATTTCGATCCTCATTGGGTGCCTGTACATTCGGACTTGTACCACATCTAACCTACGCTCAGAAAAAATCATTTTGGGCACTTCGGCGTTGTACGATAGATAGCAAGCATGTCTCGCTCGATCAATGTCGACTGGATTCTGATTTCGATCCTCATTGGGTGCCTGTACATTCGGACTTGTACCACATCTAACCTACGCTCAGAAAATCATTTTGGGCACTTCGGCGTTGTACGATAGATAGCAAGCATGTCTCGCTCGATCAATGTCGACTGGATTCTGATTTCGATCCTCATTGGGTGCCTGTACATTCGGACTTGTACCACATCTAACCTACGCTCAGAAAATCATTTTGGGCACTTCGGCGTTGTACGATAGATAGCAAGCGATGTTCTCGCTCGATCAATGTCGACTGGATTCTGATTTCAGATCATTTTGGGCATTCGGGTTGCCTAGATACATTGTCGGATTCTTGTCCTCACCACACTCTAACCTACGCTCAGAAAATCATTTTGGGCACTTCGGCGTTGTACGATAGATAGCAAGCATGTCTCGCTCGATCAATGTCGACTGGATTCTGATTTCGATCCTCATTGGGTGCCTGTACATTCGGACTTGTACCACATCTAACCTACGCTCAGAAAATCATTTTGGGCACTTCGGCGTTGTACGATAGATAGCAAGCATGTCTCGCTCGATCAATGTCGACTGGATTCTGATTTCGATCCTCATTGGGTGCCTGTACATTCGGACTTGTACCACATCTAACCTACGCTCAGAAAATCATTTTGGGCACTTCGGCGTTGTACGATAGATAGCAAGCATGTCTCGCTCGATCAATGTCGACTGGATTCTGATTTCGATCCATTGGGTGCCTGTTTTGGACTTGCCCACATCTAACCTATTCAGAAAATCATTTTGGGCACTTCGGCGTTGTACCACATCGATAACCTGGATTCGCTCAGAAAATCATTTTGGGCACTTCGGCGTTGTACGATAGATAGCAAGCATGTCTCGCTCGATCAATGTCGACTGGATTCTGATTTCGATCCTCATTGGGTGCCTGTACATTCGGACTTGTACCACATCTAACCTACGCTCAGAAAATCATTTTGGGCACTTCAATGGCGTTGTACGATAGATAGCAAGCATGTCTCGCTCGATCAATGTCGACTGGATTCTGATTTCGATCCTCATTGGGTGCCTGTACATTCGGACTTGTACCACATCTAACCTACGCTCAGAAAATCATTTTGGGCACTTCGGCGTTGTACGATAGATAGCAAGCATGTCTCGCTCGATCAATGTCGACTGGATTCTGATTTCGATCCTCATTGGGTGCCTGTACATTCGGACTTGTACCACATCTAACCTACGCTCAGAAAATCATTTTGGGCACTTCGGCGTTGTACGATAGATAGCAAGCATGTCTCGCTCGATCAATGTCGACTGGATTCTGATTTCGATCCTCATTGGGTGCCTGTACATCGGACTTGTACCACATCTAACCTACGCTCAGAAAATCATTTTGGGCACTTCGGCGTTGTACGATAGATAGCAAGCATGTCTCGCTCGATCAATGTCGATCTGGATTCTGATTTCGATCCTCATTGGGTGCCTCGTTGTACATTCGGACTTTGTACCACATCTAACCTACGCTCAGAAAATCATTTTGGGCACTTCGGCGTTGTACGATAGATAGCAAGCATGTCTCGCTGGATTCGATCAATGTCGACTGGATTCTGACATTTCGATCCTCATTGGGTGCCTTCGTACATTCGGACTTGTACCACATCTAACCTACGCTCAGAAAATCATTTTGGGCACTTCGGCGTTGTACGATAGATAGCAAGCATGTCTCGCTCGATCAATGTCGACTGGATTCTGATTTCGATCCTCATTGGGTGCCTCGTACATTCGGACTTGTACCACATCTAACCTACGCTCAGAAAATCATTTTGGGCACTTCGGCGTTGTACGATAGATAGCATGTCTCGCTCGATCAATGTCGACTGGTTCTGATTTCGATTGGGTGCCTGTAATTCGTCCACATCAACCTACGCTCAGAAAATCATTTTGGGCACTTCGTTGTACGATAGATAGATTGTCTCGATCCTGGATTCTGATTTCGATCCTCATTGGGTGCCTGTACATTCGGACTTGTACCACATCTAACCTACGCTCAGAAAATCATTTTGGGCACTTCGGCGTTGTACGATAGATAGCAAGCATGTCTCGCTCGATCAATGTCGACTGGATTCTGATTTCGATCCTCATTGGGTGCCTGTACATTCGGACTTGTACCACATCTAACCTACGCTCAGAAAATCATTTTGGGCACTTCGGCGTTGTACGATAGATAGCAAGCATGTCTCGCTCGATCAATGTCGACTGGATTCTGATTTCGATCCTCATTGGGTGCCTGTACATTTGGACATTCGGACTTGTACCACATCTAACCTACGCTCAGAAAATCATTTTGGGCACTTCGGCGTTGTACGATAGATAGCAAGCATGTCTCGCTCGATCAATGTCGACTGGATTCTGATTTCGATCCTCATTGGGTGCCTGTACATTCGACTTGTACCACATCTAACCTACGCTCAGAAAATCATTTTGGGCACTTCGGCGTTGTACGATAGATAGCAAGCATGTCTCGCTCGATCAATGTCGACTGGATTCTGATTTCGATCCTCATTGGGTGCCTGTACATTCGGACTTGTACCACATCTAACCTACGCTCAGAAAATCATTTTGGGCACTTCGGCGTTGTATAGATAGCAAGCATGTCTCGCTCGATCAATGTCGACTGAATTCAATTTCGATCCTCATTTGCCTCGTACATTCGGACTTGTACCACATCTAACCTACGCTCAGAAAATCATTTTGGGCACTTCGGCGTTGTACGATAGATATATAGCAAGCATGTCTCTCGATCAATGTCGACTGGATTCTGATTTCGATCCTCATTGGGTGCCCCGTACATTCGGACTCGTACCACATCTAACCTACGCTCAGAAAATCATTTTGGGCACTTCGGCGTTGTACGATAGATAGCAAGCATGTCTCGCTCGATCAATGTCGACTGGATTCTGATTTCGATCCTCATTGGGTCACTGTACATTCGGACTTGTACCATATCTAACCTACGCTCAGAAAATCATTTTGGGCACTTCGGCGTGGTACGATAGATAGCAAGCATGTCTCGCTCGATCAATGTCGACTGGATTCTGATTTCGATCCTCATTGGGTGCCTAGTACATTTGGACTTGTACCACATCTAACCTATGCTCAGAAAATCATTTTGGGCACTTCGGCGTTGTACGATAGATATGTCTCGCATGTCTCGCTCGATCAATGTCGACATTCGGATTTGTGATTTCGATCCTCATTGGGTGCCTGTACATTCGGACTTGTACCACATCTAACCTACGCTCAGAAAATCATTTTGGGCACTTCGGCGTTGTACGATAGATAGCAAGCATGTCTCGCTCGATCAATGTCGACTGGATTCTGATTTCGATCCTCATTGGGTGCCCTGTACATTCGGACTTGTACCACATCTAACCTACGCTCAGAAAATCATTTTGGGCACTTCGGCGTTGTACGATAGATAGCAAGCATGTCTCGCTCGATCAATGTCGACTGGATTCTGATTTCGATCCTCATTGGGTGCCTGTACATTCGGACTTGTACCACATCTAACCTGCGCTCAGAAAATCATTTTGGGCACTTCGGCGTTGTACGATAGATAGCAAGCATGTCTCTGCTCGATCAATGTCGACTGGATTCTGATTTCGATCCTCATTGGGTGCCTGTACATTCGGACTTGTACCACATCTAACCTACGCTCAGAAAATCATTTTGGGCACTTCGGCGTTGTACGATAGATAGCATGTCTCGCTCGATCAATGTCGACTGGATTCTGATTTCGATCCTCATTGGGTGCCTGGATCAACATGCTCAGAAAATCTTGGCATTCGTTGTACGATAGATTCGATCCTCATCAATGGGTTTCGATCCTCATTGTGCATTCGGACTTGTACCACATCTAACCTACGCTCAGAAAATCATTTTGGGCACTTCGGCGTTGTACGATAGATAGCAAGCATGTCTCGCTCGATCAATGTCGACTGGATTCTGATTTCGATCCTCATTGGGTGCCTGTGCATTCGGACTTGTACCACATCTAACCTACGCTCAGAAAATCATTTTGGGCACTTCGGCGTGGTACGATAGATAGCAAGCATGTCTCGCTCGATCAATGTCGACTGGATTCTGATTTCGATCCTCATTGGGTGCCTGTACATTCGGACTTGTACCATATCTAACCTACGCTCAGAAAATCATTTTGCGCACTTCGGCGTTGTACGATAGATAGCAAGCATGTCTCGCTCGATCAATGTCGACTGGATTCTGATTTCGATCCTCATTGGGTGCCTGTACATTCGGACTTGTACCACATCTAACCTACGCTCAGAAAATCATTTTGGGCACTTCGGCGTTGTACGATAGATAGCAAGCATGTCTCGCTCGATCAATGTCGACAGGATTCTGATTTCGATCCTCATTGGGTGCCTCGTACATTCAGACTTGTACCACATCTAACCTACGCTCAGAAAATCATTTGGGGCGTTGTACGATTCAATGTCGACTGATTCTTCATTGGGTGCCCCGGCGTTGTACGATAGATAGCAAGCATGTCTCGATAGATAGCATGCTGATCAATGTCGACTGGATTCTGATTTCGATCCTCATTGGGTGCCTGTACATTCGGACTTGTACCACATCTAACCTACGCTCAGAAAATCATTTTGGGCACTTCGGCGTTGTACGATAGATAGCAAGCATGTCTCGCTCGATCAATGTCGACTGGATTCTGATTTCGATCCTCATTGGGTTCCTCGTACATTCGACTTGTACCACATCTAACCTACGCTCAGAAAATCATTTTGGGGCACTTCGGCGTTGTACGATAGATAGCAAGTATGTCTCGCTCGATCAATGTCGACTGGATTCTGATTTCGATCCTCATTGGGTGCCTCGTACATTCGGACTTGTACCATCTAACCTACGCTCAGAAAATCATTTTGGGCACTTCGGCGTTGTACGATAGATAGCAAGCATGTCTCGCTCGATCAATGTCGACTGGATTCTGATTTCGATCCTCATTGGGTGCCTCGTACATTCGGACTTGTACCACATCTAACCTGCGCTCAGAAAATCATTTTGGGCACTTCGGCGTTGTACGATAGATAGCAAGCATGTCTCGCTCGATCAATGTCGACTGGATTCTGATTTCGATCCTCATTGGGTGCCTCGTACATTCGGACTTGTACCACATCTAACCTGCGCTCAGAAAATCATTTTGGGCACTTCGGCGTTGTACGATAGATAGCAAACATGTCTCGCTCGATCAATGTCGACTGGATTCTGATTTCGATCCTCATTGGGTGCCTCGTACATTCGGACTTGTACCACATCTAACCTGCGCTCAGAAAATCATTTTGGGCACTTCGGCGTTGTACGATAGATAGCAAGCATGTCTCGCTCGATCAATGTCGACTGGATTCTGATTTCGATCCTCATTGGGTGCCTCGTACATTCGGACTTGTACCACATCTAACCTGCGCTCAGAAAATCATTTTGGGCACTTCGGCGTTGTACGATAGATAGCAAGCATGTCTCGCTCGATCAATGTCGACTGGATTCTGATTTCGATCCTCATTGGGTGCCTCTACATTCGGACTTGTACCACCTGTACATCTAACCTGCGCTCAGAAAATCATTTTGGGCACTTCGGCACATCTAATATTTGGGCTGCGCGATCAATGTCGACTGAAAATCCTCATTGGGTGCCTCGTACATTCGGACTTGTACCACATCTAACCTGCGCTCAGAAAATCATTTGGGCACTTCGGCGTTGTACGATAGATAGCAAGCATGTCTCGCCCGATCAATGTCGACAGGATTCTGATTTCGATCCTCATTGGGTGCCTCGTACATTCAGACTTGTACCACATCTAACCTACGCTCAGAAAATCATTTTGGGCACTTCGGCGTTGTACGATAGATAGCAAGCATGTCTCGCTCGATCAATGTCGACTGGATTCTGATTTCGATCCTCATTGGGTGCCTGTACATTCGGACTTGTGCCACATCTAACCTGCGCTCAGAAAATCATTTTGGGCACTTTGGCGTTGTACGATAGATAGCAAGCATGTCACTCTCGATCAATGTCGACTGGATTCTGATTTCGATCCTCATTGGGTGCCCCGTACATTCGGACTCGTACCACATCTAACCTACGCTCAGAAAATCATTTTGGGCACTTCGGCGTTGTACGATAGATAGCAAGCATGTCTCGCTCGATGAATGTCGACTGGATTCTGATTTCGATACTCATTGGGTGCCTGTGCATTCGGACTTGTACCATATCTAACCTACGCTCAGAAAATCATTTTGGGCACTTCGGCGTGGTACGATAGATAGCAAGCATGTCTCGCTCGATCAATGTCGACTGGATTCTGATTTCGATCCTCATTGGGTGCCTCGTACATTCGGACATGCCACATCTAACCTACGCTCAGAAAATCATTTTGGGCACTTCGGCGTTGTACGATAGATAGCAAGCATGTCTCGCTCGATCAATGTCGACTGGATTCTGATTTCGATCCTCATTGGGTGCCTCGTACATTCGGACTTGTACCACATCTAACCTACGCTCAGAAAATCATTTTGGGCACTTCGGCGTTGTACGATAGATAGCAAGCATGTCTCGCTCGATCAATGTCGACTGATTCTGATTTCGATCCTCATTGGGTGCCTGTACATTCGGACTTGTACCACATCTAACCTGCGCTCAGAAAATCATTTTGGGCACTTCGGCGTTGTACGATAGATAGCAAGCATGTCTCGCTCGATCAATGTCGACTGGATTCTGATTTCCTCATTGGATCCTCATTGGGCCTCGTACATTCGGACTTGTGGACCACATCTAACCTACGCTCAGAAAATCATTTTGGGCACTTCGGCGTTGTACGATAGATAGCAAGCATGTCTCGCTCGATCAATATCGACTGGATTCTGATTTCGATCCTCATTGGGTGCCTGTACATTCGGACTTGTACCACATCTAACCTACGCTCAGAAAATCATTTTGGGCACTTCGGCGTTGTACGATAGATAGCAAGCATGTCTCGCTCGATCAATGTCGACTGGATTCTGATTTCGATCATCATTGGGTGCCTCGTACATTTGGACTTGTACCACATCTAACCTATGCTCAGAAAGTAATTTTGGGCACTTCGGCGTTGTACGATAGCAAGCATGTCTCGCTCGATCAATGTCGACTGGATTCTGATTTTGTACGATCCTCATTGGGTGCCTCGTACATTCGGACTTGTACCACATCTAACCTACGCTCAGAAAATCATTTTGGGCACTTCGGCGTTGTACGATAGATAGCAAGCATGTCTCGCAATGTCGATCAATGTCGACTGGATTCTGATTTCGATCCTCATTCAGAAAAATCATTTTGGGCACTGCCTCGTACATTCGATTTGTACCACATCTAACCTATCGCTCAGAAAATCATTTTGGGCACTTCGGCGTTGTACGATAGATAGCAAGCATGTCTCGCTCGATCAATGTCGACTGGATTCTGATTTCGATCCTCATTGGGTGCCTCGTACATTCGGACTTGTACCACATCTAACCTGCGCTCAGAAAATCATTTTGGGCACTTCGGCGTTTGTACGATAGATAGCAAGCATGTCTCGCTCGATCAATGTCGACTGGATTCTGATTTCGATCCTCATTGGGTGCCTGTACATTCGGACTTGTACCACATCTAACCTGCGCTCAGAAAATCATTTTGGGCACTTCGGCGTTGTACGATAGATAGCAAGCTCCGATCATGTCGACTGCTTCGATCAATGTCGACTGGATTCTGATTTCAGATCCTCATTGGGTGCCTCGCTCGATCATTCTGGACTTTTCGATATTGGGTGCCACATCTAACCTACGCTCAGAAAATCATTTTGGGCACTTCGGCGTTGTACGATAGATAGCAAGCATGTCTCGCCTCGATCAATGTCGACTGGATTCTGATTTCGATCCTCATTGGGTGCCTCGTACATTCGGACTTGTACCACATCTAACCTACGCTCAGAAAATCATTTTTGGGCACTTCGGCGTTGTACGATAGATAGCAAGCATGTCTCGCTCGATCAATGTCGACTGGATTCTGATTTCGATCCTCATTGGGTTCCTCGTACATTCGGACTTGTACCACATCTAACCTGCGCTCAGAAAATCATTTTGGGCACTTCGGCGTTGTAATATAAAGCATGTCTCGCTCGATCAGATAGCAAGCATCATTGGTCATTCGGACTTGTATCACATCTAACCTACGCTCAGATCAACTTCGGCGTTGTCGACTGCTCGATCAATGTCGACTGATTCTGATTTCGATCCTCATTGGGTGCCTCGTACATTCGGACTTGTACCACATCTAACCTGCGCTCAGAAAATCATTTTGGGCACTTCGGCGTTGTACGATAGATAGCAAGCATGTCTCGCTCGATCAATGTCGACTGGATTCTGATTTCGATCCTCATTGGGTGCCCTGTACATTCGGACTTGTACCACATCTAACCTGCGCTCAGAAAATCATTTTGGGCACTTCGGCGTTGTACGATAGATAGCAAGCATGTCTCGCTCGATCAATGTCGACTGGATTCTGATTTCGATCCTCATTGGGTGCCTCGTACATTCGGACTTGTAATCGGTTTGGGCATCTAACCTGCGCTCAGAAAATCATTTTGGGCACTTTGGCGTTGTACGATAGATAGCAAACATGTCTCGCTCGATCAATGTCGACTGGATTCTGATTTCGATCCTCATTGGGTGCCCTCGTACATTCGGACTTGTACCACATCTAACCTACGCTCAGAAAATCATTTTGGGCACTTCGGCGTTGTACGATAGATAGCAAGCATGTCTCGCTCGATCAATGTCGACTGGATTCTGATTTCGATCCTCATTGGGGGTGCCTCGTACATTCGGACTTTGTACCACATCTAACCTGCGCTCAGAAAATCATTTTGGGCACTTCGGCGTTGTACGATAGATAGCAAGCATGTCTCTGCCTCGATCAATGTCGACTGGATTCTGATTTCGATCCTCATTGGGTGCCTCGTACATTCGGACTTGTACCACATCTAACCTGCGCTCAGAAAATCATTTTGGGCACTTCGGCGTTGTACGATAGATAGCAAGCATGTCTCGCTCGATCAATGTCGACTGGATTCTGATTTCGATCCTCATTGGGTGCCTCGTACATTCGGACTTGTACCACATCTAACCTGCGCTCAGAAAATCATTTTGGGCACTTCGGCGTTGTACGATAGATAGCAAGCATGTCTCGCTCGATCAATGTCGACTGGATTCTGATTTCGATCCTCATTGGGTGCCTCGTACATTCGGACTTGTACCACATCTAACCTACGCTCAGAAAATCATTTTGGGCACTTCGGCGTTGTACGATAGATAGCATGTTGTCCTGATCAATGTCAAGCATGTCCTCATTGCTCGATCAATGTCAGAAAATCTTTGGATTCGGTTGTACGATAGATAGCAAGCATGTCTCCGCTCGATAAGCCGATTTCGATCCTCAAATGTCGACTGGGTGTCTCGCTGATTGTGCATCCTCGATCAATGTCGACTGTACATTGGGTGCCTGTACATTCACATCTAACCTGCGCTCAGAAAATCATTTTGGGCACTTCGGCGTTGTACGATAGATAGCAAGCATGTCTCGCTCGATCAATGTCGACTGGATTCTGATTTCGATCCTCATTGACATGTACCATCTAACCTGTGCCACTTCGGCGTTGTACATTCGGACTTGTACCACATCTAACCTGCGCGCTCAGAAAATCATTTTGGGCACTTCGGCGTTGTACGATAGATAGCAAGCATGTCTCGCTCGATCAATGTCGACTGGATTCTGATTTCGATCCTCATTGGGTGCCTCGTACATTCGGACTTGTACCACATCTAACCTGCGCTCAGAAAATCATTTTGGGCACTTCGGCGTTGTACGATAGATAGCAATCAATGTCGACTGGATTCTGATTTCGATCCTCATTGTCTCGCTCGATCAATGTCGACATTTTTGGATTCTGATTTAGATAGATCCTCATTGTCGATTGGATTCTGATTTCATCCTCATTGGTTGCCTCATTCGGGACTTGTACCACATCTAACCTGCGCTCAGAAAATCATTTTGGGCACTTCGGCGTTGTACGATAGATAGCAAGCATGTCTCGCTCGATCAATGTCGACTGGATTCTGATTTCGATCCTCATTGGGTGCCTCGTACATTCGGACTTGTACTCTGTACCAAAATCATTTGGGCACTTCGGCGTTGTACGATAGATATGCATGTCTCATCAATGTCGACTGGATTCTGATTTCGATCCTCATTGGGTGCCTCGTACATTCGGACTTGTACCACATCTAACCTTCGCTCGTTGGCACTTCGGCGTTGTACGATAGATAGCAAGCATGTCTCTCTCGATCAATGTCGACTGGATTCTGATTTCGATCCTCATTGGGTTCCTCGTACATTCGGACTTGTACCACATCTAACCTGCGCTCAGAAAATCATTTTGGGCACTTCGGCGTTGTACGATAGATAGCAAGCATGTCTCGCTCGATCAATGTCGACTGGATTCTGATTTCGATCCTCATTGGGTGCCTCGTACATTCGGACTTGTACCACATCTAACCTGCGCTCAGAAAATCATTTTGGGCACTTCGGCGTTGTACGATAGATATGTAAGCATGTCTCCTTTCGATCAATGTCGACTGGATTCTGATTTCGATCCTCATTGGGTTGCCTCGTACATTCGGACTTGCCACATCTAACCTGCGCTCAGAAAATCATTTTGGGCACTTCGGCGTTGTACGATAAATATGGCATGATAGACTGGATTCTGATATCGATCTCAGCACATTCGTTGTCGCTCGATCAATGTCGACTGGATTCGACTGGATTCTGATTTCGATCCTCATTGGACTTGTACCACATCAACCTGCAACTCAGAAAATCATTTTGGGCACTTCGGCGTACATTCTGGACTTGTACCACATCTAACCTGCGCTCAGAAAATCATTTTGGGCACTTCGGCGTTGTACGATAGATAGCAAGCATGTCTCGCTCGATCAATGTCGACTGGATTCTGATTTCGATCCTCATTGGGTGCCTCGTACATTCGGACTTGTACCACATCTAACCTGCGCTCAGAAAAATCATTTTGGGCACTTCGGCGTTGTACGATAGATAGCAAGCATGTCTCGCTCGATCAATGTCGACTGGATTCTGATTTCGATCCTCATTGGGTGCCTCGTACATTCGGACTTGTACCACATCTAACCTGCGCTCAGAAAATCATTTTGGGCACTTCGGCGTTGTACGATAGATAGCAAGCCTCGTATGTCCACATCCTCGATCAATTCGTCGACTGGATTCTGATTTCGATCCTCATTGGGTGCCTCGTACATTCGGACTTGTACCACATCTAACCTGCGCTCAGAAAATCATTTTGGGCACTTCGGCGTTGTACGATAGATAGCAAGCATGTCTCGCTCGATCAATGTCGACTGGATTCTGATTTCGATCCTCATTGGGTGCCTCGTACATTCGGACTTGTACACATCTAACCTGCGCTCAGAAAATCATTTTGGGCACTTCGGCGTTGTACGATAGATAGCAAGCATGTCTCGCTCGATCAATGTCGACTGGATTCTGATTTCGATCCTCATTGGGTGCCTCGTACATTCGGACTTGTACCACATCTAACCTGCGCTCAGAAAATCATTTTGGGCACTTCGGCGTTGTACGATAGATAGCAAACCTGTCTCGCTCGATCAATGTCGACTGGATTCTGATTTCGATCCTCATTGGGTGCCTCGTACATTCGGACTTGTACCACATCTAACCTGCGCTCAGAAAATCATTTTGGGCACTTCGGCGTTGTACGATAGATAGCAAAGCATGTCTCGCTCGATCAATGTCGACTGGATTCTGATTTCGATCCTCATTGGGTGCCTCGTACATTCGGACTTGTACCACATCTAACCTGCGCTCAGAAAATCATTTTGGGCACTTCGGCGTTGTACGATAGATAAAAAGCATGTCTCGCTCGATCAATGTCGACTGGATTCTGATTTCGATCCTCATTGGGTGCCTCGTACATTCGGACTTGTACCACATCTAACCTGCGCTCAGAAAATCATTTTGGGCACTTCGGCGTTGTACGATAGATAGCAAGCATGTCTCGCTCGATCAATGTCGACTGGATTCTGATTTCGATCCTCATTGGGTGCCTCGTACATTCGGACTTGTACCACATCTAACCTGCGCTCAGAAAATCATTTTGGGCACTTCGGCGTTGTACGAAGCATGTCTCGATCAATGTCGACTGAGATTTCGATCCTCATTGTCTCGCATTTCGATCAATGTCGACTGGGCGTTGTGATTTCGATCCTCATCAATGTCGACCTTCGTACATTCGGACTTGTACCACATCTAACCTGCGCTCAGAAAATCATTTTGGGCACTTCGGCGTTGTACGATAGATAGCAAGCATGTCTCGCTCGATCAATGTCGACTGGATTCTGATTTCGATCCTCATTGCGGTGCCTCGTACATTCGGACTTGTACCACATCTAACCTGCGCTCAGAAAATCATTTTGGGCACTTCGGCGTTGTACGATAGATAGTAAGCATGTCTCGCTGATCAATGTCGACTGGATTCTGATTTCGATCCTCATTGGGTGCCTCGTACATTCGGACTTGTACCACATCTAACCTGCGCTCAGAAAATCATTTTGGGCACTTTGGCGTTGTACGATAGATAGCAAGTATCTCTCGCTCGATCAATGTCGACTGGATTCTGATTTCGATCCTCATTGGGTTCCACGTACATTCGGACTTGTACCACATCTAACCTGCGCTCAGAAAATCATTTTGGGCACTTCGGCGTTGTACGATAGATAGATAATGTCGACTGGATTCTGATTTCGATCCTCATTGTCCTCGTATTCGGACTCAATGTCGACATTTTGGACTTCGGCGTTGATTGTCTCGATCCAATGTCGATTGGATTCTGTTTCGATCCTCATTGGGTGCCTCGTACATTCGGACTTGTACCATCTAACCTGCGCTCAGAAAATCATTTTGGGCACTTCGGCGTTGTACGATAGATAGCAAGCATGTCTCGCTCGATCAATGTCGACTGGATTCTGATTTCGATCCTCATTGGGTGCCTCGTACATTCGGACTTGTACCACATCTAACCTGCGCTCAGAAAATCATTTTGGGCACTTCGGCGTTGTACGATGAATAGCAAGCATGTCTCGCTCGATCAATGTCGACTGGATTCTGATTTCGATCCTCATTGGGTGCCTCGTACATTCGGACTTGTACCACATCTAACCTGCGCTCAGAAAATCATTTTGGGCACTTCGGCGTTGTACGATAGATAGCAAACATGTCTCGCTGATCAATGTCGACTGGATTCTGATTTCGATCCTCATTGGTGCCTCGTACATTCGGACTTGTACACATCTAACCTACGCTCAGAAAAATCATTTTGGGCACTTCGGCGTTGTACGATAGATAGCAAGCATGTCTCGCTCTCAATGTCGACTGGATTCTGATTTCGATCCTCATTGGGTGCCTCGTACATTCGGACTTGTACCACATCTAACCTGCGCTCAGAAAATCATTTTGGGCACTTCGGCGTTGTACGATGATATCATGTCTCGCTCGATCAATGTCGACTGATTCTGATTTCGATCCTCATTGGGTGCCTCGTACATTCGGACTTGTACCACATCTAACCTGCGCTCAGAAAATCATTTTGGGCACTTCGGCGTTGTACGATAGATAGCAAGCATGTCTCTGCTCGATCAATGTCGACTGGATTCTGATTTCGATCCTCATTGGGTGCCTCGTACATTCGGACTTGCGCTACATTTTGGGCACATCGGCGTTGTACGATAACCTGCGCTCTGAGAAAATCAATTTGGATTTCGATCCTCATTGGGTGCCTCGTACATTCGGACTTGTACCATCTAGATAGCAAGTACAAGTCTCGCTCGATCAATGTCGACTGGATTCTGATTTCGATCCTCATTGGGTGCCTCGTACATTCGGACTTGTACCACATCTAACCTGCGCTCAGAAAATCATTTTGGGCACTTCGGCGTTGTACGATAGATAGCAAGCATGTCTCGCTCGATCAATGTCGACTGAATTCTGATTTCGATCCTCATTGTGCCTCGTACATTCGGACTTGTACCACATCTAACCTGCGCTCAGAAAATCATTTTGGGCACTTCGGCGTTGTACGATAGATAGCAAGCATGTCTCGCTCGATCAATGTCGACTGGATTCTGATTTCGATCCTCATTGGGTGCCTCGTACATTCGGACTTGTACCACATCTAACCTGCGCTCAGAAAATCATTTTGGGCACTTCGGCGTTGTACGATAGATAGCAAGCATGTCTCGCTCGATCAATGTCGACTGGATTCTGATTTCGATCCTCATTGGGTGCCTCGTACATTCGGACTTGTACCAAATCTAACCTGCGCTCAGAAAATCATTTTGGGCACTTCGGCGTTGTACGATAGATATGTAAGCATGTCTTAATTCAATGTCGACTGATTCTGATTTCGATCCTCATTGGGTGCCTCGTACATTCGGACTTGTACCACATCTAACCTGCGCTCAGAAAATCATTTTGGGCACTTCGGCGTTGTACGATAGATAGCAAGCTATGTCTCGACTGCTCGATCAATGTCGACTGGATTCTGATTAACCTGCGATCCTCACTGGGTTGCCTCGTACATTCGGACTTGTACCACATCTAACCTACGCTCAGAAAATCATTTTGGGCACTTCGGCGTTGTACGATAGATAGCAAGCATGTCTCGCTCGATCAATGTCGACTGATTCTGATTTCGATCCTCATTGGGTGCCCCGTACATTCGGACTTGTACCACATCTAACCTGCGCTCAGAAAATCATTTTGGGCACTTCGGCGTTGTACGATAGATAGCAAGTATGTCTCGCTCGATCAATGTCGACTGGATTCTGATTTCGATCCTCATTGGGTGCCTCGTACATTCGGACTTGTACCACATCTAACCTGCGCTCAGAAAAATCATTTTGGGCACTTCGGCGTTGTACGATAGATAGCATGTCTCGCTCGATCAATGTCGACTGGATTCTGATTTCGATCCTCATTGGGTGCCTCGTACATTCGGACTTGTACCACATCTAACCTGCGCTCAGAAAATCATTTTGGGCACTTCGGCGTTGTACGATAGATAGCAAGCATGTCTCGCTCGATCAATGTCGACTGGATTCTGATTTCGATCCTCATTGGGTGCCTCGTACATTCGGACTTGTACCACATCTAACCTGCGCTCAGAAAATCATTTTGGGCACTTCGGCGTTGTACGATAGATAGCAAGCATGTCTCGCCTGATCAATGTCGACTGGATTCTGATTTCGATCCTCATTGGGTGCCTCGTACATTCATTGTACCACATCTAACCTGCGCTCAGAAAATCATTTTGGGCACTTCGGCGTTGTACGATAGATAGCAAGCATGTCTCGCTCGATCAATGTCGACTGACGTTTCGATCCTCATTGGGGGCCTCGTACATTCGGACTTGTACCACATCAACCTGCGCTCAGAAAATCATTTTGATTCGGCGTTGTACGATAGATAAAGCATGTCTCATCGATCAATGTCGACTGGATTCTGATTTCGATCCTCATTGGGTTCCTTCGTACATTCGGACTTGTACCACATCTAACCTGCGCTCAGAAAATCATTTTGGGCACTTCGGCGTTGTACGATGATGATAAGCATGTCTCGCTCGATCAATGTCGACTGGATTCTGATTTCGATCCTCATTGGGTGCCTCGTACGACTGGACTTGTACCACATCTAACCTATGCTCAGAAAATCATTTTGGGCTTCGGCGTTTGTGCGATGAAAAGCATGTCTTCTCGCTCGATTTTCGGGAAAATCACGATTCAGCGTTGTACCACATCTAACCTTTCGCTCAGAAAATCATTTTGGGAAAGCATGTACATCGCTCGATCAATGTCGACTGGATTCTGATTTCGATCCTCATTGGGTGCCTCGTACATTCGGACTTGTACCACATCTAACCTACGCTCAGAAAATCATTTGGGCACTTCGGCGTTGTACGATAGATAGCAAGCATGTCTCGCTCGATCAATGTCGACTGGATTCTGATTTCGATCCTCATTGGGTGCCTCGTACATTCGGACTTGTACCATATCTAACCTGCGCTCAGAAAATCATTTTGGGCACTTCGGCGTTGTACGATAGATAGCAAGCATGTCTTCGCTCGATCAATGTCGACTGGTTCTGATTTTCGATCCTCATTGGGTGCCTCGTACATTCGGACTTGTACCACATCTAACCTGCGCTCAGAAAATCATTTTGGGCACTTCGGCGTTGTACGAAGCATGTCTCGCTCGATCAATGTCGACTGGATTCTGATTTCGATCCTCATTGGTGCCTCGTACATTCGGACTTGTACCACATCTAACCTGCGCTCAGAAAATCATTTTGGGCACTTCGGCGTTGTACGATAGATAGCAAGCATGTCGCTCGATCAATGTCGACTGGATTCTGATTTCGATCCTCATTGGGCCTCATGCATTCGGACTTGTACCACATCAACGTAGCTCAGAAAATCATTTTTGGGCACTTCGGCGTTGTACGATGAAACATGTCTAGCTCGATCGTGTATCGACTGGTTCTGAATCCTCATTATGCCTCGTACATTAGGACTTGTACCATCTAACCTATGCTCAGAAAATCATTTTGGGCACTTGTACGATAGATGTAGCAAGCATGTCTCCCTCGATCAATGTCGACTGGATTCTGATTTCGATCCTCATTGGGTGCCTCGTACATTCGGACTTGTACCACATCTAACCTGCGCTCAGAAAATCATTTTGGGCACTTCGGCGTTGTACGATAGATAGCAAGTCTCGCTCGTCTCGCCTGGATCAATGTCGACCTCATTAGATTCCTGATTGTACCATCCTCATTGGGCACTTCCTTGCTGATACATGTCGCTCGACAATATCGACATCTTCCCACCCATCTCAGAAAATCATTTTCGGCACTTGTACCACATTGTACGATCAGAAAATCATTTCTTGGGCACTTCGGATCAATGTCTCGCTCGATCAATGTCTGGATTTTCCAATCCTCATTGGGTGCCTCGTACATTCGGACTTGTACCATACATCCTTCTGCGCTCAAAAATCATTTTGGGCACTTCGGCGTTGTACGATAGATAGCAAGCATGTCTAGCTCGATCAATGTCGACTGGATTCTGATTTCGATCCTCATTGGGTGCCTCGTACATTCGGACTTGTACCACATCTAACTGCGCTCAGAAAATCATTTTGGGCACTTTGGCGTTGTACGATAGATACGCAAGCATGTCTCGCTCGATCAATGTCGACTGAATTCTGATTTCGATCCTCATTGGGTGCCTCGTACATTTCGGACTTGTACCACATCAACCTTCGCTCAGAAAATCATTTTGGGCACTTCGGCGTTGTAATGATAGATAGCAAGCATGTCTCGCTCGATCAATGTCGACTGGATTCTGATTTCGATCCTCATTGGGTGCCTCGTACATTCGGACTTGTACCACATCTAACCTTCGCTCAGAAAATCATTTTGGGCACTTCGGCGTTGTACGATAGATAGTCGACTCAGCATTTCGATCCTCATTGGGTGCCTCGTGCATTCGGACTTGCCACATCGCCTGCGCTCAGAAAATCATTTTGGGCACTTCTACGATTTGTCTCCGCTCGATCAATGTCGACTCTGATTTCGATCTCATTGCGCCTCGTACATTCGGACTTGTACCATATCTAACCTGCGCTCAAGAAAAATCATTTTGGGCACTTCGGCGTTGTACGATAGATAGCAAGCATGTCTCGCTCGATCAATGTCGACTAGTTCTGATTTCAATCCTCATTGGGTGCTTCATGCATTCGGACTTGTTGTACATCTAACCTGCGCTCAGAAAATCATTTTAAAACTTCGGCGTTGTACGATAGATAGCAAGCATGTCTCGCTCGATCAATGTCGACTGATTTCTGATTTCGATCCTCATTGGGTGCCTCGTACATTAGGACTTGTACCACATCTAACCTATGCTCAGAAAATCATTTTGGGCACTTCGGCGTTGTACGATAGATAGCAAGCATGTCTCGCCTCGATCAATGTCGACTGGATTCTGATTTCGATCCTCATTGTACCTCGGCCATTCGGACTTGTACCACATCTAACCTTCGCTCAGAAAAATCATTTTGGGCACTTCGGCGTTGTACGATAGATGTAAACATGTCTCGCTCGATCAATGTCGACTGGATTCTGATTTCGATCCTCATTTAGGTGCCTCATTACATTCGGACTTGTACCACATCTAACCTGCGCTCAGAAAATCATTTGGGCACTTCGGCGTTGTACGATAGATGCAAGTCTGTCTCGCTCGATCAATATCGACTGGATTCTGATTCGATCCTCATTGGGTGCCTCGTACATTCGGACTTGTGCCGCATATCTAACCTGCGCTCAGAAAATCATTTCACTTAACCTACGGCGTTGTACGATAGAATGGCATGTCTCCCCGCTGATCAATGTCGACTGATTCTGATTTCGATCCTCATTGGGTGCCTCGTACATTCAGACTTGTACCACATCTAACCTGCGCTCAGAAAAATCATTTTGGGCACTTTGGCGTTTGTACGATAGATAGTAAGCATGTCTCTCGATCAATGTCGACTGGATTCTGATTTTCGATCCTCATTGTGTGCCTTCCTCGTACATTCGGACTTGTACCACATCTAACCTATGCTCAGAAAAATCATTTTGGGCACTTCGGCTTTGTACGATAGATAGCAAAGCATGTCTCGCTCGATCAATGTCGACTGGATTCTGATTTCAATCCTCATTGGGTGCCTCGTACATTCGGACTTGTACCACATCTAACCTGCGCTCGAAAAATCATTTTGGGCACTTCGGCGTTGTACGATAGATAGCAAGCATGTCTCGCTCGATCAATGTCGACTGGTTCTGATTTCGATCCTCATTGGGTGCCTCGTACATTCGGACTTGTACCACATCTAACCTCCTC
This sequence comes from Acanthosepion pharaonis, assembly GCA_903632075.3. NCBI lineage: Eukaryota > Metazoa > Mollusca > Cephalopoda > Sepiida > Sepiidae > Acanthosepion > Acanthosepion pharaonis. Next base: position 592,183 of record CAHIKZ030000755.1, on the reverse strand, counting down.
AGAAAATCATTTGGCAACTTCGGCGTTGTACGATAGATAGCATGTCTCGCTCGATCAATGTCGACTGAATTCCTGATTTCGATCCTCATTGGTGCCTCGTACATTCGGACTTGTACCACATCTAACCTGCGCTCAGAAAATCATTTTGGGCACTTCGGCGTTGTACGATAGATAGTGCTATGTCTCGCTCGATCAATGTCGACTGGATTCTGATTTCGATCCTCATTGGGTGCCTCGTAATATCGGACTTGTACCACATCTAACCTGCATCAGAAAATCATTTTGTTCACTTCGGCGTTGTACGATAGATAGCAAACATGTCTCGCTGATCAATGTCGACTGGATTCTGATTTGATCCTCATTGGGAGCCTCATACATTCGGACTTGTACCACATCTAACCTACGCTCAGAAAAATGATTTTTGGGCACTTCGGCGTTGTACGATAGATAGCAAGCATTAATCAATGTCGACTGGATTCTGATTTCGATCCTCATTGCCTCGATTCGGACCTTATCATCTAACCTACATCGAAAATCATTTTGGGCACTTCCGGCGTTGTACGATTGTAGAATGTCCTCGATCAATATCGACTGGATTCTGCCCTCATTGTCGTATATTCGGACTTGTACCACATCTAACCTGCGTTCAGAAAATCATTTTGGGCACTTCGGCGTTGTACGATAGATAGCAAACATGTCGTGGCCTGATTGCGGTCGACATTGGATTCTGATTTTTGATCCTCAACCTGGGTTTTTGCCTTCGGCGTTGTACATGAATGGAAGCTGTGTACCACATCTAACCTCATTGGGTGCCTCGTATCAGAAATCATTTTGGGCACTTCGGCGTTGTACGATAGATAGTGCATGTCTCGTCTCGATCAATGTCGACTGGATTCTGATTTCGATCCTCATTGGGTGCCCTGTACATCTGGACTTGTACCCATCTAACCTGCATCAGAAAAATCATTTTGGGCACTTCGGCGTTGTACGATAGATAGCAAGCATGTCTCGCCTGATCAATGTCGACTGGATTCTGATTTCGATCCTCATTGGGTACCTCGTACATTCGGACTTGTACCACATCTAACCTGCGCTCAGAAAATCATTTGGGCACTTCAGCGTTGTAAGATAGATAGCAGCATGTCTCGCTCGATCAATGTCGACGGATTCGTTTCCCGGTCCTCGTTGGAGTTGTACATTCGGACATGCCACATCTAACCTGCGCTCGAAAATCATTTTGGGCACTTCGGCGTTGGCACGATAGATAGCAAGCATGTCTCGCTCGATCAATATCGACTGGATTCTGTTCGATCCTCAATGTATTACTTCGTACATTCGGACTTATTACCACATCAACTTTATCAGAAAATCATTGGCACTTCGGCGTTGTGCGATAGATAGCAAAGCATGTCTCGCTCGATCAATGTCGACTGGATTCTGATTTCGATCCTCATTGGGTGCCTCGTACATTCGGACTTGTACCACATCAACCTGCGCTCAGAAAATCATTTGGGCACTTCGGCGTTGTACGATGAATGTAAGCATGTCGCTCGATCAGTATCGACTGGTTGATTCCCGATCCTCATTGGGTGCCTCGTACGACCGGACTTACCACATCAACCTACGCTCGAAAATCATTTTTGGGCACTTCGGCGTTGTACGATAGATATAAACATGTCTCGCTCGATCAATGTCGACTGGATTCTGATTTCGATCCTCACTGGGTGCACCTCGTACATTCGGACTTGTACCACATCTAACCTGCGCTCAGAAAATCATTTGGAAGGCACTCCGGCGTTGTACGATAGATAGCAATTTCATGTCTCGCTCGATCGGACTTGTTTATCTAACCTACGCTCGAAAATCTTTGGATTCTGATTCGCATCCTCATTGGGTGCCTCGGGTGCTGGTACATTCGGACTTGTACCACATCTAACCTGCGCTCAGAAAATGATTTGGGCACTTCGGCGTTTAATAGATAGCAAGCATGTCTAGCTCGATCTCGACTGGTTCGATCAATGTCGTACGTAGGATTCCACATTTCGAAAATCCTCATTGGGCACTTCAGCGTTGCGATAGCAAGCATGTCTCGCTCGTCAATATCGACTGAATTCTGATTTCGGTTGTTGTATTGCCTCGTAACCTGCGCTCCTTCAGAAAATCGAATTTGGGCACTTTAAGCGTTGTACGATGAATGTACGATGTCTCTAACTCGAAATATATGATTCGATTTCGAGCATGTCTCGGACTTGATCAATATCGAAAATCATTTTTTGGATTCTTGATTTCCATGTCTCTATCCTCGACTTGGTGCCTCATTACATTCGGACTTGTACACATATCAACCTGCACTCAAAAAATCATTTTGGGCACTTCGAATTGGCGATAGATAGCAAGCATGTCTCGCTCGATCAATGTCGACTGGATTCTCCTCATTGGATTTTTACTCCGTACATCGGACTCATTGGCTCAAGAAAAATCATTTTGGGCACTTCGGCGTTGTACGATAGATAGCTTGTCCTTTCGATCAATGTCGACTGGATTCTGATTCCGATCCTCATTGGGTTCCTCGTACATTCGGACTTGTACCACATCTAACCTGCATTCATTTGGGCACTTCGGCGTTTGTACGATAGATAGCAAGCATATATAAACGCTCGATCAATAAACTGGATTCTAATTTCGTATTGCCTCATTCGGACTTGTTCCATCGAAAATCATTTGAGCACTTCGGCGTTGTACGATTCTCGATCATTGGATTCGATCATTGGTTTGCCTCGTACATTCGGACTTGTACCACATCCTGCGCTCAAGAAAATCATTTTGGGCACTTCGGCGTTGTACGATACAACATTCTCCGCTCGATCAATGTCGATGATTCTGATTTCGATCCTCAACATTAGGACTTGTACCACATCGAAAATCATTTTGGGCACTTCGGATGGCAAACGTTATTACGATAGCAAGCATGTCTCAATGTCGGCTGAATTGGTTCATTCTGATTGTGTGCCTCCTTAATTCGGACTTGTACCACATCTAACCTTCGCTCAAAGTATTTTGGGCACTTCAGCGTTGTACGATGAATATGGCATGTCTCTCGCTCATCAAAATTCTGATTTCGATCCTCACCTCGTACATTCGGACTTGTACATCTAACCTTCGCTCAGAAAATCATTTGGGCACTTCGGCGTTGTAATAGATAGCATGTCTCTCTCGATCAATGTCGACTGGATTCTGATTTCGATCCTCATTGGGTGCCTCGGCACGATCGGACTTGTGCCACATCTAACCTGCGCTCAGAAAAATCATTTTGGGCCACTTCGGCGTTGTACGATAGATAGCAAGCATGCTCGCTCGATCAAAGTATCGACTGGTTCCTGATTTCGATCCTCATTGGGTGCCTCGTACATTCGGACTTGTACCACATCTAACCTTCGCTCAGAAAATCATTTTGGGCACTTCAGCGTTGTACGATAGATATGCTAAATGTCTCGCTCGATCAATGTCGACTGGATTCTGATTTCGATCCTCATTGGGTGCCTCGTACATTCGGACTTGTACCATCTAACCTTCGCTCATAGAAAATCGTATTTCGTCAATGTCGCTGATTTCTTTGGGTGCCTCGTACGACTGGACATACCATCAATACGCTCAGAAAATCATTTCTCTCTCTCATCGATCAATGTCGACTGGATTCTGATTTCGATCCTCATTGGGTGCCTCAATGCATTCGGACTTGTGCCTATCCTAACCTGCGCTCAGAAAATCATTTTGGGCACTTCGGCGTTGTACGATGGATAGCAAGCATTCCCTCGCTCGATCAATATCGACTGGTTCTGATTTTGATCCTCATTTCGGTGCCTCTTACATTCGGACTTCAATTTGTACGATAGATATAGCATGTCTCCTTTCGATCTAACTGGATTCTGCGCTCAGAAAATCATTTTGGGCGCTTTGGCGTTTGTACGATGAATAGCAAGCATGTCTCGCTCGATCAATGTCGACTGGATTCTGATTCGATCTCTCATTGGGTTCCTCATACATTTGGACTTGTACCACATCTAACCTATGCTCAGAAAATCATTTTACGGGCACTTCGGCGCTGTACGATAGATAGCAAGCATGTCTCCGCTCGATCAATGTCGACTGGATTCTGATTTCGATCCTCATTGTGTGCCTCGTACATTGGACATGCCACATCTAACCTACGCTCAGAAAATCATTTTGGGCACTTCGGCGTTGTACGATAGATAGCAAGCATGTCTCGCTCGATCAATGTCGACTGGATTCTGATTTCAATCCTCATTGGGTGCTTCGTACATTCGGACTTGTACCACATCTAACCTGCGCTCAGAAAAATCATTTTTGGGCACTTCGGCGTTGTACGATAGATAGCAAAAGCATGTCTCGCTCGATCAATGTCGACTGGATTCTGATTCAGATCCTCATTGGGTGCCTCGTACATTGGACTTGTACCACATCTAACCTACATCCAGAAAATCATTTTGGGCACTTCGGCGTTGTACGATAGATGTCGCAAGTCGACTGAATTCTGCCTCGATGCCTCAATGTCGACTGGATTTCTGAAAATTTTGATCCTTGTACGATTGGCAAGCATGTCTCGTACATTCGGACCTCATTACAGGTACCACATCTAACCTGCGCTCAGAAAATCATTTTTGGGCACTTCGGCGTTGTACGATAGATAGTGATGTAAGCATGTCTCGCTCGATCAATGTCGACTGAATTCTGATTTCGATCCTCATTGGGTGCCTCATGCATTCGGACTTGTACCATATCTAACCTGCGCTCAGAAAATCATTTTGGGCACTTCGGCGTTGTACGATAGATAGCAAGCATGTCTCACGCTCGATCAATGTCGACTGGTTCTGATTTCGATCCTCATTGGTGCCTCGTACATTCAGACTTGTACCACATCTAACCTGCGCTCGAAGAAAATCATTTTTAGGCACTTTGGCGGTGTACGATGAATGTAAGCATGTCTCGCTCGATCAATGTCGACTGGATTCTGATTTCGATCCTCATTGGGTTCCTCGTACATTCGGACTTGTATCACATCTAACCTACGCTCAGAAAAATCATTTTGGGCACTTCGGCGTTGTACGATAGATAGCAAGCTTTATATTAGCTCGATTAATGTCGACTGGTTTGTTTTCCATCCTCATTGGGAACCTCGTACATTAGGACTTGTACCACATCTAACCTACGTTCAGAAAATCATTTGGGCACTTCGGCGTTGTACGATAGATAGCAAGCATGTCTCGCTCAATGAATGTCGACTGGATTCTAATTCGATCCTCATTGTGTGCCTCGTACATTCGGACTTGTACACATCTAACCTACGCTCAGAAAATCATTTTGGGCACTTCGGCGTTGTACGATGGGATAGCAAGCATGTCTCGCTCGATCAATATCGACTGGTTCTGATTTTCGATCCTCATTGGGTGCCTCAATATTCGGACTTGTACCACATCTAACCTACGCTCGAAAATCATTTTGGGCACTTCGGCGTTGTACGATAGATAGCAAGCATGTCTCTCTCGATCAATGTCGACTGGATTCATTTCGATCCTCATTGCGCCTCGCACATTCGGACTTGTGCCATATCTAACCTGCGCTCAGAAAATCATTTTGGGCACTTCGGCGTTGTACGATAGATAGCAAGCATGTCTCGCTCGATCAATGTCGACTGGATTCTGGAACCGATCCTCATTGGGTACCTGTACATTGCGGACTTTTACCGTGGTACATCTAACCTGCGCTCAGAAAATCATTTTGGGTACTTGCGCTCAATCATTTTGACGCTTCGGCGTTGTACGATAGATAGCAAGCATGTCTCGCTCGATCAATGTCGACTGGATCTGATTTCAATCCTCATTGGGTCCTTCGTACATTCGGACTTGTACCACATCTAACCTGCGCTCAGAAAATCATTTTGGGCACTTCGGCGTTGTACGATGGTCTAAACATGTCTCGCTCAGAAAATTCTGATTTCGATCCTCATTGGGTTGCCTCGTACATTCGGCGTTACCACATCTAACCTATGCTCAGAAAATCATTTTAGGCATGTCTCAGTCTGTCGATTCTGATTTCGATTCTCATATCGACTCAACCTTCGCTCAGATTTCAGATGATTTCGATCTCATTGGGTGCCTCGTACATTTGGACTTGTACCATCTAACCTTCGCTCAGAAAATCATTTTGGGCACTTCGGCGTTGACGATAGATAGCAAAGCATGTCTCGCTCGATCAATGTCGACTGAATTCTGATTTCGATCCTCATTGGGTGCCTCGTACATTCGGACTTGTGCTAACCTGCGCTCTAACCTTTTGGGCACTTCGGCGTTGTACGAGAATATCATTTCTCGCTCAGTCAATGTCGACTGGATTCTGATTTCGATTCCTCATTGGGTGCCTCGTACATTCGGACTTGTGCCACATCTAACCTGCGCTCAGAAAATCATTTTGGGCACTTTGGCGTTGTACGATAGATATCCTGTCTCGCTCGATCAATGTCGACTGGTTTCTTTCGATCCTCATTTGGTTCCTGTACATTCGGACTTGTACATCAACCTGCGCTCAGAAAATCATTTTGGGCACTTCGGCGTTGTACGATGAATAGTTTGTCCTCGCTGATCAATGTCGACTGGATTCTGATTTCATCCTCATTTGCGCCCTTTCGGACTTGTACCACATCTAACCTACGCTCAGAAAATCAATTTGGGCACTTCGGCGTTGTACGATGAATATGGCATGTCTCGCTCGATCAATGTCGACTGGATTCTGATTTCGATCCTCATTGGGGTGCCTCGTACATTCGGACTTGTACCACATCTAACCTGCGCTCAGAAAATCATTTTTGGGCACTTGGCGTTGTACGATAGATAGTGCCATGTCTCGCTCGATCAATGTCGACTGGATTCTGATTTCGATCCTCATTGGGTGCCTACATTCGGACTTGTACAACCTGCGCTCGAAAATCATTTCTGGCTTTCTGATTTCAATACTCATTGGGTGCAAACATTCGAACATGTCTAACCCACGCGCTCAGAAAATCATTTTATACACCCTCGGCGTGTACGATAGATAAAGGTGTCTAGCCATCAATGTCGACTGGATTCTGATTTCGATCCTCATTGGGTGCCTGTACATTAGGACTTGTACCACATCTAACCTTTCGCTCAGAAAATCATTTGGGCACTTTGGCGTTGTACGATAGATATCGATCAATGTCGCTGAATTCTGATCAATTGTCGACTGATCAACCTCGCTCAGATTTTTGGGCACTTCCGTCGATAGATAGCAACGGTCTCGCTCGATGTACATTTCGATTTCGAATGTCGAAAATCATTTTGGGCACTTCGGCGTTGTACGATAGATAAAGTGCATGTCTCTCTCGATCAATGTCGACTGGGATTTCGATCCTCATTGGGTGCCTTCATCTGGACTTGTACCACATCTAACCTACGCTCAGAAAAATCATTTTTGACACTTCGGCGTTGTACGATAGATGGCAAAGCTTCTCGCCCGATCAATGTCGACAGGATTCTGGTTCGATCCTCATTGGGTGCCTCGTATCCAGACTTGTACCATCTAACCTGCGCTCAGAAAATCATGTCTTGTACGACAGATAAAGTAAGCATGTCTCGCTCGATCAATGTCGACTGGTTCTGATTTCGATCCTCATTGGGTTCCTCGTACATTCGGACTTGTACCATCAACCTGCTCAGAAAATCATTTTGGGCACTTCGGCCGACAGATAGCAACCGCTCAGATCAATGTCATTTCTGATTCGATCCTCATTGGGCCTCGTACATTTGGACTTGTACCACATCAACCTATGCTCATATTTTGATGGCGTTATCCACACGATGCTATCTGCGCTCGATCAATGTCAACTGGTTTCTGATTTCGATCCTATTGGTGCCTCGTACAAAAACTTGTACCACATCTAACCTGCGCTCAGAAAATCATTTTAGCACTTCGGCGTTGTACGATAGATAGCAAGCATGTCGACTGGATTCTGGTTTCGATCCTCATTGGGTGCCTCGTACATTCGGACACATGTACCACATCTAACCTACGCTCAGAAAATCATTTTGGGCACTTCGGCGTTGTACGATCAGATATTCTGATTTCAATTAGATTTTACACTCGTCGCCATCAGAAAATCAATGTCGACTGATTCTGATTTCGATCCCTCATTGGGTGCCCTGTACATTCGGACTTGCCACATCTAACCTACGCTCAGAAAATCATTTTGGGCACTTCGGCGTTGTACGATAGATAGCAAGCATGTCTCGCTCGATCAATGTCGGCTTCTGGATTCTGATTTCGATCCTCATTGGGTGCCTGTACATTCGGACTTTGTACCACATCTAACCGCTATGCTCAGAAAAATCATTTTGGGCACTTTCAGCGGGTTGTACGATATCAACCTACGCTCATCATTTGCAAGTATGAATGAAGCATGTCGCTCGATCAATGTCGACTGGATTCTGATTTCGATCCTCATTGGGTCCCTCGTACATTCGGACTTGTACCATCTAACCTACGCTCAGAAAAAGAATCAACTTCATTTTTGAGCACGATCAGAAAAAATTTCCACTTCGGCAATGTACTCAGTAGCATATCGCTCAATGATTTCAATCCTCATTGGGTGCCTCTACATTCGGACTTGTACCACATCTAACCTACGCTCAGAAAATCATTTGGGCACTTCGGCGTTGTGCAATGTCATGTCTCGCTCGATCAATGTCGACTGGATTCTGATTTCGATCCTCATTGGGTGCCTCGTACATTCGGACTTGTCACCTACATCTAACATTTTGGGCACTTCGGCTCCCGAAAATCATTTTCGGGCGACTTTGGCGTTGTACGATACTTGATAACCTTCGCTCAGAGCTTCGGCGTTATTAGTCGCTCGATCAATGTCGACTGGATTCTGATTTCGATCCTCATTGGGTTCCCTGTACATTCGGACTTGTACATCTAACCTTCGCTCAGAAAATCATTTTGGGCACTTCGGCGTTGTACGATAGATAGCAAAGCATGTCTCTCTCGATCAATGTCGACTGGATTCTGATTTCGATCCTCATTGGGTGCCTCATTGCATTCGGACTTGCATGTCACACTTCTAACCCATGTCTCGCTCGATCAATGTCGACTCTGATTTCGATCCTCATTGGGTACCTCGTACATTCGGACTTTTTACCACATCTAACCTGCGCTCAAAATCATTTTGGGCGCTTTGGCGTTGTACGATAGATAGCAAGCATGTCTCGCTCGATCAATGTCGACTGGATTCTGATTTCGATTCATTGGGTTCATTCGGACTTGTACCTCTAACCTTCGCTCAGAAAATCATTTTGGGCACTTCGGCGTTGTACGATGATAGCAAGCATGTCTCCCGTCACTGGATTCTGATTTCGATCCATTTCTGGGTGCCTCGTACATTCGGACTTGTACCATATCTAACCTACGCTCAGAAAATCATTTTGCACTTCGGCGTTGTACGATAGATAACAAATGTCTCGCTCGATCAATGTCGACTGGATTCTGATTTCGATCCTCATTGGGTGCCTGTACTTCGGACTTCGTACCATCAACCTCCGCTCTGAAAATCATTTTGGGCACTTCGGACGTTGTACGATAGATATTTTGCAAGCATGTCTCGCTCGATCAATGTCGACTGGATTCTGATTTCGATCCTCATTGGGTGCCTCGTACATTCAGACTTGTACCACATCCCTCGCTCAGAAAATCATTTTGGGCACTTCGGCGTTCTGTAGATAGCAAGCATGTCTCGCTCGATCAATATCGACTGGTTCTGATTTCGATCCTCATTGGGTGCCTGTACATTTTGGACTTGTACCATCTAACCTACGCTCAGAAAATCATTTTTGGGCACTTCAGCGTTTTGGGCACTACGATGGCGATATAGCAAGCATGTCTCGCTCGATCAATGTCGACTGGATTCTGATTCATTGGTGCCTCGATCTTGTACTCATTGCTCAGAAAATCAATTTGGGCACTTCGGTTGATAGATATGAAAGCCCGCTCTCGATGCATTCGGACTTCATTGCCACATCCTTGTACAACCTACGCTCAGAAAATCATTTTTGGGCACTTCGGCGTTGTGCGATAGATAGCAACATGTCTCACTCGATCAATGTCGACTGGATTCTGATTCGATCCTCATTGGGTGCCTCGTACATTCGGACCTACCTCTAACCTACGCTCAGAAAATCATTTTGGGCACTTCAGCTGTACGATAGATAGCAAGCATGTCTCGCTCGATCAATGTCGACTGGATTCTGATTTCGATCCTCATTGGGTGCCTGTACATTCGGACTTGTACCATCTAACCTACGCTCAGAAAATCATTTTGGCACTTCGGCGTTTGTACGATAGATAGCAAACATGTCTCGCTCGATCAATGTCGACTGGATTCAATTTCGATCCTCATTGGGTGCCTCGTACATTCGGACTTGTACCATCTAACCTGCACTCAGAAAATCATTTGGGCACTTCGGCGTTGTACGATAGCGCAAGCATGTCTCGCTCGATCAATGTCGACTGGATTCTGATTTCGATCCTCATTGGGTTCTCGCCTGTACATTCGGACTTTTGGGCACTTCGACATCTAATGGCCTGCGCTCAGAAAATCATTTTGGGCACTTCGGCGTTGTACGATAGTTGTAACTTCGCAAGCGTAATGTCTCTCTGATTTCAATGGGTGCCTGACATTCGGATTCAGATTTCAGAAAATCCTCATTGGGTGCCCCGTCAGCCGCCAGCTGGATTCTGATTTGGACTTGTACCCACATTTAACCTACATCAGAAAATCATTTTTGGGCACTTGGGCGTTGTACGATGATATAAACATGTCTCGCTCGATCATGTCGACTGGATTCTGATTTCGATCACTCATTGGGTGCCTGTACATTCGGACTTGTGCCACATCCCAACCTACGCTCAGAAAATCATTTTGGGCACTTTGGCGTTGTACGATAGATAGCAAACATGTCACTCTCGATCAATGTCGACTGGATTCTGATTTCGATCCTCATTTGGTGCCCATATGTTCATTCGGACACCACATCTAACCTACGCTCAGAAAATCATTTTGGGCACTTCGGCGTTGGCGATAGATATGGCATGTCTCGCTCGATGATGTCTCGACTGATTCTGATTTCGATACTCATTGGGTGCTGTGCATTTCAGACTTGCCATACCACATCTAACCTACGCTCCAGAAAATCATTTGGGCACTTCGGCGGCGTTGTACGATAGCATGTCTCGCTCGATATATGTCGACTGGATTCTGATTTCGATCCTCATTAGGTGCCTGTACATTCGGACTTAAACCACATCTAACCACGCTCAGAAAAATCATTTTGGGCACTTTGGCGTTGTACGATAGATATGGCAAAGTGTCTCTCGATCAATGTCGACTGGATTCAATTTCGATCCTCATTGGGTGCCTCGTACATTTGGACTTACCATCTAACCTGTCAGAAAAATCATTTTGGGCACTTCGGCGTTTGTACGATAGATATGGCATGTCTCGCTCGATCAATGGGACTGGATTCTGATTTCATCCTCATTGGGTGCCTGTACATTCGGACTTGTACATCAACCTACGCTCAGAAAATCATTTTGGGCACTTCGGCGTTGTACGATACTTAAAAGCATGTCACTCTCGTCAATGTCGACTGGTTCTGATTTCGATCCTCATTGGGTGCCCCGGTATTTGGACATACCCATCTAACCTACGCTCAAAATCATTTTGGGCGCCTTCCGGCGTTTACGATAGATAGCAAGTATCTCGCTCGATGCGACTGCATTCGATCTCAATGGGTGCCTGTGCATTCGGACTAACCCAACCTACGCTCAGAAAATCATTTTGGGCACTTCAGCGTGGTACGATAGATGGCAAGCATGTCTCTCTCGATCAATGTCGACTGGATTCTTGATTGATCCTCATTGGGTGCCCCTGTCATTCATTTGTACCATCAACCTACGCTCAGAAAATCATTTTGGGCACTTCATTAGCAAGCATGTCTCGCTCGATCAATGTCGACTGGTTCTGATTTCGATCCTCATTGGGTGCCTTGTACATTCGGACTTGTACCCAGCTCAACCTACGCTCAGAAAATCATTTTGGGCACTTTGGCGTTGTACGATAGATAGCAAGCATGTCTCGCTCGATCAATGTCGACTGGATTCGATCCTCATTGGTGCTGGATTCTTGTTATCAACCTACGCTCTCATTTTGGGCACTTCTGCGTTGTACGATGAATAACAGCATGTCTCATCATTGCAATGTCTGACTGGAGTTCTGATTTCGATCCTCATTGCGTTTTCATTCGGACAGAAAATCATTTTGGGCACTTCGGCGTTGTACGATAGAATAGCAAGCATGTCCGACTGGACATTTCTAACCTGCTTGCTCTAACCTGCGCTCGAAAATCATTTTGGGCATTTCGGCGTTATACGATAGATAGCAAGCATGTCTCGCTCGATCAATGTCGACTGGATTCTGATTTTCGATCCTCATTGGGTTGCCTCGTACATTTCGGACTTGTACCATATCTAACCTGCGCTCAGAAAATCCATTTTGGGCACTTCGGCGTTGTACGATGAATAGCAAGCATATACCAACTCGATCAATGTCGACTGGATTCTGATTTCGATCCTCATTGGGTGCCTCTCATTCGGACTTGTATCACATCTAACCTACACTCAGAAAATCATTTGAGCACTTCAGCGTTGTACGATCGATAACAAGCATGTCTCGCTCGATCATGTCGACTTCTTTGATTTCGATCTCCTCATTGGGTGCCTTCAGACTTTTACCCATCTAACCTGCTCAGAGAAAATCATTTGGGCACTTCGGCGTTGTACGATAGATAACGCAAGCATGTCTCGCTCAGTCAATGTCGACTGGATTCTGATTTCAATCCTCATTGGGTTGCCTCATGCGATGGACTTGTACCACATCAACCTGCGCTCAGAAAATCATTTGGGCGCTTCGGCGTTGGTACGATGAATAGCAAACATGTCTCGCTCGATCATGTCGACTGGATTCTGATTTCGATCCTCATTGGGTTCCTCATACATTTCGGACTTGTACCATCTAACCTGCGCTCAGAAATCAGTTTGGGCGCTGGCGTTAAGCAAGCATGTCGCTCGATCAATGTCGACTGGATGTGATTTCTCTCATTGGGTGCCTCAATGTCGACTGGATTCAATTTCGACATTCAATCGAAAATCATTTTTGGGCTTCGGCGTTGTACGATGAATAGCAAGCATGTCTCGCTCGATCAATGTCGACTGGATTCTCCTGATTTCGATCCTCATTGGGTGCCTCATTCGGACTTGTACCATCTAACCTCTAACCTACGCTCAGAAAATCATTTGGGCACTTCGGCGTTGTACGATAGATAGCAAAGCATTTGGGCACTCGGCGTCGATCAATGTCGACTGGATTCTGATTTCGATCCTCATTGGGTGCCTCGTACATTCGACTTGCCACATCTAACCTACGCTCAGAAAATCATTTTGGGCACTTCGGCGTTGTACGATAGATAGCAAGCATGTCTCGCTCGATCAATGTCGACTGGATTCTGATTTCGATCCTCATTGGGTGCCCTCGTACATTCGGACTTGTACCACATCTAACCTGCGCTCAGAAAATCATTTTGGGCACTTCGGCGTTGTACGATGAATAGCAAGCATGTCTCGCTCGATCAATGTCGACTGGATTCTCTGATTTCGGATCCTCATTGGGTGCCTCGTACATTCGGACTTGTGTCACATCTAACCTGCGCTCAGAAAATCATTTGGGCACTTCGGCGTTGTACGATAGATATGCAAGCATGTCTCGCTCGATCAATCGACTGGATTCTGATTTCGATCCTCATTGGGTGCCTCTGACATTCGGACTTGTACCATCTAACCTGCGCTCAGAAAATCATTTTGGGCACTTCGGCGTTGTACGATAGATAGCAAAGCATGTCTCGCTCGATCAATGTCGACTGGATTCTGATTTCGATCCTCATTGGGTGCCTCGTACATTCGGACTTGTTACCATCTAACCTACGCTCAGAAAATCATTTTGGGCACTTCGGCGTTGTACGATAGATAAGCAAGCATGTCTCGCTCGATCAATGTCGACTGGATTCTTTTCGATCCTCAATGGGTTGCCTCATACATTCGGACTTGTACCACATCTAACCGCTCAGAAATCATTTTGGGCACTTCAAATAGATAGCAATCAAATTTTCTGGGCACTTCGGACTTGTACCACATCAACACACTCATATAATGAATATGGCGTCTCGCTCGATCAATGTCGACTGGATTCTGATTTCGATCCTCATTGGGTGCCTCATATTCGGACTTGTACCACATCTAACCTACACTCAGAAAATCATTTTGGGCACTTCGGCGTTGTACGATGAATGGCTTGTCTCCTTTCGATCAATGTCGACTGGATTCTGATTTCGATCCTCGAACCTCGTACATTCGGACTTGTACCACTATCCGCTCAATCATTTGGGCACTTCGGCGTTGTACGATGAATAGCAAACATGTCTCGCTCGATCAATGTCGACTGGATTCCTGATTTCGATCACTCATTGGTGCCTCGTACATTCGGACTTGCCACATCTAACCTGCGCTCAGAAAATCATTTTGGGCACTTCGGCGTTGTACGATAGATAGCAAGCATGTCTCCGCTCGATCAATGTCGACTGGATTCTGATTTCAATCCTCATTGGGTGCCTGTGCATTCGGACTTGTATCTAACCTGCGCTCAGAAAATCATTTTGGGCACTTCGGCGTTGGTACGATAGATGTAAGCATGTCTCGCTCGATCAATGTCGATTTCGATCCTCATTGGGTGCCTCGTACATTCGGACTTGTGCCACATTTAACCTACGCTCAGAAAATCATTTTGCCTGTCTCGCTCGATCAATGTCGACTGGATTCTGATTTCGATCCTCATTGGGTGCCTCGTACATTCGGACTTGTACCACATCTAACCTTCGCTCAGAAAATCATTTGGGCACTTCGGCGTTGTACGATAGATAGCAAGCATGTCTCGCTCGATCAATGTCGACTGGATTCTGATTTCGATCCTCATTGGGTGCCTGTACATTCGGACTTTGCCCACATCTAACCTTCGCTCAGAAAATCATTTTGGGCACTTCGGCGTTGTACGATAGATAGCAAGCATGTCTCGACTGGATTCTGATTTCGATCCCTCATTGGGTGCCTGTACATTCGGACTGTACCATATCAACCTGCGCTCAGAAAATCATTTTTGGCGATTCGGCGTTGTACGATAGATAACAAGCATGTCTCGCTCGATCAATGTCGACTGGATTCTGATTTCGATCCTCATTGGGTGCCTCGTACATTCGGACTTGTACCACATCTAACCTGCGCTCAGAAAATCATTTTGGGCACTTCGGCGTTGTACGATAGATAGCAAGCATGTCTCGCTCGATCAATGTCGACTGGATTGATTTCGATCCTCATTGGGTGCCTGTACATTCGGACTTGTACCACATCTAACCTACGCTCAGAAAATCATTTTGGGCACTTCGGCGTTGTAAGATAGATAGCAAGCATGTCTAGCTCGATCAATGTCGACTGGATTCTGATTTCGATCCTCATTGGGTGCCTCGTACATTAGGACTTGTACCACATCTAACCTATGCTCAGAAAATCATTTTGGGCACTTCGGCGTTGTACGATAGCAAGCATGTCTCGCTCGATCAATGTCGACTGAATTCTGATTTCGATCCTCATTGTGTGCCTCGTACATTCGGGACTTGTACCACATCTAACCTACGCTCAGAAAATCATTTTGGGCACTTCGGCGTTGTACGATAGCTCGATCAATGTCGACCTGATTCTCGATCAATGGGTCCTCGACTTGATTCTAATCCTCATTGGGTGCCTCATTCGGAAAATCTAACCTACGCTCAGAAAATCATTTTGGGCACTTCGGCGTTGTACGATAGATAGCAAGCATGTCTCGCTCGATCAATGTCGACTGGATTCTGATTTCGATCCTCATTGGGTGCCTCGTACATTCGGACTTGTACCACATCTAACCTGCGCTCAGAAAATCATTTTGGGCACTTCGGCTTTTGTACGATAGATAGCAATAGCATGTCTCGCTCGATCAATGTCGACTGGATTCTGATTTCGATCCTCATTGGGTGCCTCATACATTCGGACTTGTACCACATCTAAAATCCTTTGGCGTTGTACGATCAAGAAAACTGGATTCATTTTCCTCATTGGGCACTTTCGGACTCGTGATCGATATTTTTGAGCACTTCGGCGTTGTACGATCGATATCCATGTCTCGCTCGATCAATGTCGACTGGATTCTGATTTCGATCCTCATTGGGTGCCTGTACATTCGGACTTGTACCATCTAACCTACGCTCAGAAAATCATTTTGGGCACTTCGGCGTTGTACGATGAATATGGCGCATGTCTCGCTCGATCAATGTCGACTGGATTCTGATTACGATCCTCATTGGGTGCCTAGTACATTCGGACTTTGTACCACATCTAACCTACGCTCAGAAAATCATTTTGGCACTTCTGGTGTGGTACGATAGATAGCAAGCATGTCTCGCCTGATCAATGTCGACTGGATTCTAATTTCGATCCTCATTGCGCCTGTACATTCGGACTTGTACCATATCTAACCCATGCTCAGAAAATCATTTTGCGTACTTCGGCGTTGGTACGATAGATAGCAAGCATGTCTCGCTTCGATCAATGTCGACTGGATTCTGATTTCGATCCTCCATTCGGACTTAAAATACATCTAAATCCTATGCTCAGAAAATCATTTTGGGTACTTCGGCGTTGTACGATAAAGTCGGATGTCTTGTGTCGACATCTAACCCACGTAGTGCCTCAGATTCGGACTCAGAAAAATCATTTTTGGGTAATTTCGGCGTTGTACGATAGATAGCAAGCATGTCTCTCGATCAATGTCGACTGATTCAGATTTCGATCTCATTATGCCCCTGCATTTGACTTGTACCACATCTAACCTACGCTCAGAAAAAATCATTTTAACACCTCATACAGACGATAGATAGCAAAGGCTGTCTCGTCGATCAATGTCGACTGGATTCTGATTTCGATCCTCATTAAAAGCCTGCACATTCGACTTGTGCCACATCTAACCTGCATGCTCAGAAAATCATTTTTAAGGCGCACTTCGGCGTTGTACGATAGATAGCAAAGTATGTCTCTCGATCAATGTCGACTGATTCTAATTTCGATCCCCTCATTTGCGCCCCCGTACATTCGGACTTGTACCACATCTAACCTGCGCTCAGAAAAATCATTTTGGGCACTTCGGCGTTGTACGATAGATAGCAAGCATGTCTCGCTCGATCAATGTCGACTGGATTCTAACCTGATCCTCATTTGCGCCCCGTACATTCGGACTTGTACCACATCTAACCTACGCTCAGAAAATCATTTTGGGCACTTTTGCGTTGTAATGATAGATAGCAAGCATGTCCTGCTCGATCAATGTCGATTGGATTCTGATTTCTGATCCTCATTGGTGCCTGCATTCGGATTGCAACCACATCTAACCTACGCTCAGAAAATCATTTTAAGCATTTCTTGGCGTGGTATGATTAGATAGTGCCATGTCTCGCTTCCGATCAATGTCGACTGGATTTCGATTGATCATCATTGGGTGCCTGTACATCTGGGCTTTACCATATCTAACCCACGCCCAAAATCATTATGCCCCCTGCGTTGTTGTACGATAGATAAAGCAGTAATGTCTCGCCTGATCAATGTCGACTGGATTCTGATTGATCCTCATTAAGTGCCTGTACATTCGGGACTTGTACCACATCTAACCTTCGCTCAGAAAATCATTTTGGGCACTTTGGCGTTGTACGATAGATAGTGCTATGTCTCGCCTGGATCAATGTCGACTGATTCCTGATTGATCCTCATTAAGGTGCCTGTACATTCGGACTTGCAATTACATCTAACTCCGCCGCTCAGAAATCATTTTGCGCACTTCGGCGTGCTACGATAGATAAAAGTGCATGTCTCTGCTCGATCAATGTCGACTGGATTCTGATTTTGATCCTCATTAGTGCCTGTACATTCGACCACATCTAACCTACGCCTGAAAAATCATTGAGCACTATCAGAAGCAAAGTACGTTAAAATCAATGTCGACAGGATCTACATTTCGATCCCCATTGGTACCATCCAGACTTGTACCATATTTACGCTCAGAAAATCATTTTAAGCACCCCTGGCGGTTGTACGACAGATAAAGTAAAGTATGTCCTCAGCTCGATCAATATCAGACTGATTCTGATTGATCCTCATTAAGTGCCTGTACATTCGGACTTGTACCACATCTAACCTACGCTCAGAAAATCATTTTGGGCACTTCTGGCGTTGTACGACAGATAGCAAGTATGTCTTCGCTCGATCAATGTCGGCCTGGATTCTGATTTTGATCATCATTAAGCTCCTGTACATTTGGACTTGTACCACATCTAACCTATGCTCAGAAAGTAATTTTGGGCACTTCGGTGCCTCGTACATTAGGACTTGTACCACATCTAACCTACGCTCAGAAAATTATTTTGGGCACTTCGGCGTTGTACGATAGATAGCAAGCATGTCTCGCTCGATCAATGTCGACTGGATTCTGATTTCGATCCTCATTGGGTGCCTCGTACATTCGGACTTGTACCATCTAACCTACGCTCAGAAAATCATTTTGGGCACTTCGGCGTTGTACGATAGATAGCAAAGCATGTCTCGCTCGATCAATATCGACTGGATTCGATTTCGATCCTCATTGGATTTGCCTCGTGCATTTCGGACTTGTACCACATCAACCTACGCTCAGAAAATCATTTTGGGCACTTCGGCGTTGTACGATAGATAGCAAGCATGTCTCGCTCGATCAATGTCGACTGGATTCTGATTTCGATCATCATTGGGTGCCTTCGTACATTCGGACTTGTACCATATCTAACCTACGCTCAGAAAATCATTTTGGGCACTTCGGCGTTGTACGATAGATAGCAAGTTCATGTCTCGCTCGATCAATGTCGACTGAATTCTGATTTCGGATCCCTCAATGGGTGCCTGTACATTCGGACTTGCCACATCTAACCTATGCCTCAGAAAAAATCATTTTGGGTACCGCATTGTATTGTTATAGATAGCAAAGCATGTCTCGCTCGATCAATGTCGAGACTGATTCAGATTTCGATCCCTCATTGGGCCCTGTACATTTGACTTGTACCACATCTAACCTACGCTCAGAAAATCATTTTGGGCACTTCGGCGTTGTACGATAGATAGCAAGCATGTCTCGCTCGATCAATGTCGAGACTGGATTCTGATTTCGATCCTCATTAAGTGCCTGTACATTTGGACTTGTACCATCTAACCCACGCTCAGAAAATCATTTTGGGCACTTTTGGCATTGTACGATAGATAGCGAAGCATGTCTTCGCTCGATCAATGTCGACTGATTCTGATTTCGATCCTCATTGGGTGCCTGTACATTCTGGACTTGTACCACATCTAACCCACGCTCAGAAAATCATTTTGGGTACTTTGAAGGTTGTAGATAGATAGCATGTCTCGCTCGATGAATGTCGACTGGATTCTGATTTCGATCCTCATTAAGCTCCTGCACATTCGACTTGTACCATATCTAACCCACGCTCAGAAAATCATTTTGGGCACTTCGGCGTAATGATAGATAGCAAGCATGTCTCGCTCGATGAATGTCGACTGATTCTGATTTCGATCCTCATTGGGTGCCTGTACATTCGGACTTGTACCATGATCTAACCTACGCTCAGAAAATCATTTTGGGCACTTCGGCGTTGTACGATAGATAGCAAGCATGTCTCGCTCGATCAATGTCGACTGATTCTGATTTCGATCCTCATTGCGCCTGTACATTCGGACATGTACCCACATCTAACCTACGCTCAGAAAATCATTTTGGGCAATTTCGGCGTTGTACGATAGATAGCAAGCATGTCTCGCTCGATCAATGTCGACTGATTTCGATTCATGATTTCGATCCATATCTAACCTACGCTCAGAAATCATTTTGGGCACTTCGGCGTTGTACGATATCTAACCTACGCTCAGAAAATCATTTTATCATCATTGTACTAGTACATTCGGACTTGTACGATCTAACCTATGCTCAGAAAATCATTTTGGGATCTTCGGCGTTGTACGATAGCAAGTATGTCTCGCTGATCAATGTCGACTGATTCTGATTTCGATCCTCAATGGGTGCCTGTACATTCGGACTTGTGTTTCATCTAACCCACGCTCAGAAAATCATTTTGGGCACTTCGGCGTTGTACGATAGATAGCAAGCATGTCTCTCGCCTGATCAATGTCGACTGATTCAGATTTCGATCCTCATTGGGTGCCCGTACATTCGGACTTGTACCATATCTAACCTACGCTCAGAAAATCATTTTAGTACTTCGGCGTTGTACGATAGATAGCAAGCATGTCCGCCTGATCAATGTCGACTGGATTCTGATTTCGATCCTCATTGGGTGCCTGTACATTCGGACTTGTGCCACATCTAACCTACGCTCAGAAAAATCATTTTGAGCACTTCGGTTGTTGTACGATAGATAGTGAAGCATGTCTCGCCCGATCAATGTCGACAGGATTCTGATTTCGATCCTCATTTGGTGCCTGTACATTCGACTTGTACCATTTAACCTACGCTCAGAAAATCATTTTAAGCACTTCGGCGTTGTACGATAGATAAAGCAAGCATGTCTCGCCTGATCAATGTCGACTGATTCCTGATTTCGATCCTCATTTAAGCCTGTACATTCGACTTGTACCACATCTAACCTACGCTCAGAAAATCATTTTGGCACTTTGGCGTTGCAATGATAGATAGCAAGCATGTTCCGCTGATCAATGTCGACTGGATTCTGATTTCGATCCGATCATTGGGTGCCTCGTACATTTGGACTTGTACCACATCTAACCTATGCTCAGAAAATCATTTTGGGCACTTCGGCGTTTCAAGAATTGCTCGATCAATTCGACTTGATTTCTGATCCTCACATCTAACCTACGCTCAGAAAATCATTTTGGGCACTTCGGCGTTGTACGATAGATAGCAAGCATGTCTCGCTCGATCAATGTCGACTGGATTCTGATTTCGATCCTCATTTGGTGCCTGTACATTCGGACTTTACCACATCTAACCTACGCTCAGAAAATCATTTTGGGCACTTCGGCGTTGTACGATAGATAGCAAGCATGTCTCGCTCGATGAATGTCGACTGGATTTCTGATTTCGATCCTCATTGGGTGCCTGTACATTCGGATTTGTACCACATCTAACCTACGCTCAGAAAATCATTTTGAGCACTTCGGCGTTGTACGATAGATAGCAAGCATGTCTCGCTCGATCAATGTCGACTGGATTCTGATTTCGATCCTCATTGGGTGCCTGTACATTCGGATTTGTACCACATCTAACCTACGCTCAGAAAATCATTTTGGGCACTTCGGCGTTGTACGATAGATAGCAAGCATGTCTCGCTCGATCAATGTCGACTGATTCTGATTTCGATCCTCATGTGCCTGTTATCTGGACTTGTACCACATCTAACCTACGCTCAGAAAATCATTTTGGGCACTTCGGCGTTGTACGATAGATAGCAAGCATGTCTCGCTCGATCAATGTCGACTGGATTCTGATTTCGATCCTCATTGGGTGCCCTGTACATTTGACTTGTACCACATCAACCTACGCTCAGAAAATCATTTTGGGCACTTCGGCGTTGTACGATAGATAGCAAACATGTCTCGCCTCGATCAATGTCGACTGGATTCTGATTTCGATCCTCATTAAGTGCCTGTACATTCGGACTTGGTACCACATCTAACCTACGCTCAGAAAATCATTTTGGGCACTTCGGCGTTGTACGATAGATAGCAAGCATGTCTCGCTCGATCAATGTCGACTGGATTCTGATTTCGATCCTCATTGGGTGCCTGTACATTCGGACTTGTACCACATCTAACCTGCGCTCAGAAAATCATTTTGGGCACTTTGGCGTTGTAATGATAGATAACCTAGCTCAAAACATGTCCTCTCGATCAATGTCGACTGGATTCTGATTTCGATCCTCATTGGGTGCCTGTACATTCGGACTTGTACCACATCTAACCTACGCTCAGAAAATCATTTTGGGCACTTCGGCGTTGTACGATAGATAGCATGTCTCGCCGATCAATGTCGACTGGATTCTGATTTCGATCCTCATTGGGTGCCTGTACATTCGGACTTGTACCACATCTAACCTACGCTCAGAAAATCATTTTGGGCACTTCGGCGTTGTACGATAGATGCAAAGCATGTCTCGCTCGATCAATGTCGACTGGATTCTGATTTCGATCCTCATTGGGTGCCTGTACATTCGGACTTGTACCACATCTAACCTACGCTCAGAAAATCATTTTGGGCACTTCGGCGTTGTACGATAGATAGCAAGCATGTCTCGCTCGATCAATGTCGACTGGATTCTGATTTCGATCCTCATTGGGTGCCTGTACATTCGGAAAATCTTTTGCCACATCTAACCTGTCGCTCGAGAAAATTTCGATCCTCATTTTTCGGACATGTACCACATTTTGGGCACTTCGCACTTCTTCAATGGCGTTTGGGTGCCTTTCGGACTGTACGGCGTTGTAGATAGATAGCAAGCATGTCTCGCTCGATCAATGTCGACTGGATTCTGATTTCGATCCTCATTGGGTGCCTGTACATTTGGACTTGTACCACATCTAACCTACGCTCAGAAAATCATTTTGGGCACTTCACGGCGTTGTACGATAGATAGCAAGCATGTCGATCTCGATCAATGTCGAGGATTCTGATTTCGATCCTCATTGGGTGCCTGTACATCCGGACTTGTACCACATCTAACCTACGCTCAGAAAATCATTTTGGGCACTTCGGCGTTGTACGATAGATAGCAAGCATGTCTCGCTCGATCAATGTCGACTGGATTCTGATTTCGATCCTCATTGGGTGCCTGTACATTCGGACTTGTACCACATCTAACCTACGCTCAGAAAATCATTTTGGGCACTTCGGCGTTGTACGATAGATAGCAAGCATGTCTCGCTCGATCAATGTCGACTGTTCTGATTTCGATCCTCATTGGGTGCCTGTACATTCGGACTTGTATTCTAACCTGCTCAGAAAATTTTTGGACTTCCGTTGTACGATAGATATAAAGCATGTCTCGCTCGATCAATGTCGACTATTCTGATTTTCGATCCTCATTGGTGCCCCGGTACATTCGGACTTGTACCACATCTAACCTACGCTCAGAAAAATCATTTTGGGCACTTCGGCGTTGTACGATAGATAGCAAGCATGTCTCGCTCGATCAATGTCGACTGGATTCTGATTTCGATCCTCATTGGGTGCCTGTACATTTGGACTTGTACTTCGGCGTGGTACGATCTAACCTGTCGCTCAGAAAATCATCATTTGTACATTCGGGCTTTTACCACATCTAACCTACGGCATTTGTTGTACGATAGATATGCAAGCATGTCTCGCTCGATCAATGTCGACTGGATTCTGATTTCGATCCTCATTGGGTGCCCCTGTACATTTCGGACTTGTACCATATCTAACCTACGCTCAGAAAATCATTTTGGGCACTTCGGCGTTGTACGATAGATAGCAAGCATGTCTCGCTCGATCAATGTCGACTGGATTCTGATTTCGATCCTCATTGGGTGCCTTGTACATTCAGGACTTCGTACCGATGAATGCAAGCATGTCTCGCTCGATCAATAACCAGCGCTTCAGAAAATCATTTTGGGCACTTCGGCGTTGTACGATAGATAGCAAGCATGTCTCTCTCGATCAATGTCGACTGATTCTGATTTCGATCCTCATTGGGTGCCTCGTACATTCGGACTTGTACCACATCTAACCTACGCTCAGAAAATCATTTTGGGCACTTCGGCGTTGTACGATAGATAGCAAGCATGTCTCGCTCGATCAATGTCGACTGGATTCTGATTTCGATCCTCATTGGGTGCCTGTACATTCGGACTTGTACCACATCTAACCTACGCTCAGAAAATCATTTTGGGCACTTCGGCGTTGTACGATAGATAGCAAATCGTAATGTCGACTGGATTCTGCTTTTCGATCATTGTCGACGACATTCAGATTCTGATTTTGGGCACTTCGGCGATCCTCATTGTCGCCCTCACATTTGGTGCCCCAGACTTGTACCACATCTAACCTACGCTCAGAAAATTTTTGGGCACTTCGGCGTTGTACGATAGATAGCAAGCATGTCTCGCTCGATCAATGTCGACTGGATTCTGATTTCGATCCTCATTGGGTGCCTGTACATTCGGACATGTACCACATCTAACCTACGCTCAGAAAATCATTTTGAAAATAGATATCATGTCTCGCTCGATCAATGTCGACTGGATTCTGATTTCGATCCTCATTGGGTGCCTGTACATTCGGACTTTTACCATATCTAACCTACATCTTTTGCAACCTACGCTCAGATCATTTTGGGCACTTCATTCGGACTTGTTGTAGATAGATAGCATGTCTCGCTCGATCAATGTCGACTGGATTCTGATTTCGATCATCATTGGGTGCCTGTACATTTGGACTTGTACCACATCTAACCTACGCTCAGAAAATCATTTTGGGCACTTCGGCGTTGTACGATAGATAGCAAGCATGTCTCGCTCGATCAATGTCGACTGGATTCTGATTTCGATCCTCATTGGGTGCCTGTACATTCGACTTGTGCCACATCTAACCTACGCTCAGAAAAATCATTTTGGATGCACTTCGGCGTTGTACGATAGATTGGGTGCCTCGTACATTCAGACTTGAAAATCATTTGGGCGCACTTCGCGTTGTACGATGTCAAGCATGTCTCGATCAATGTCGACTGGATTCTGATTTCGATCCTCATTGGGTGCCTGTACATTCGGACTTGTACCACATCTAACCTACGCTCAGAAAATCATTTTGGGCACTTCGGCGTTGTACGATAGATAGCAAGCATGTCTCGCTCGATCAATGTCGACTGGATTCTGATTTACATCCTCATTGTACCACATCTAACCTTCGCTCAGAAAATCATTTTGGGGACGATTGTACCGCTCGATCTAACCTTTCGATCCTCATTGCCTCAGAAAAAACCTCATTTTTGGGCACTTCGGCGTTGTACGATAGATAGCAAGCATGTCTCGCTCGATCAATGTCGACTGGATTCTGATTTCGATCCTCATTGGGTGCCTGTACATTCGGACTTGTACCACATCTAACCTACGCTCAGAAAATCATTTTGGGCACTTCGGCGTTGTACGATAGATAGCAAGCATGTCTCGCTCGATCAATGTCGACTGGATTCTGATTTCGATCCTCATTGGGTGCCTCGTACATTTCGGACTTGTACCACATCTAACCTACGCTCAGAAAATCATTTTGGGCACTTCGGCGTTGTACGATAGATAGCAAACATGTCTCGCTCGATCAATGTCGACTGGATTCTGATTTCGATCCTCATTGGGTGCCCTGTACATTCGGACTTGTACCATATCTAACCTACGCTCAGAAAATCATTTTGGGCACTTCGGCGTTGTACGATAGATAGCAAGATCATGTCGACTGCCTGATCAATGTCGACTGGATTCTGATTTCCTACGCTCCTCATTTTGTGCCTGTACATTCGGACTTGTACCACATCTAACCTACGCTCAGAAAATCATTTTGGGCACTTCGGCGTTGTACGATAGATAGCAAGCATGTCTCGCTCGATCAATGTCGACTGGATTCTGATTTCGATCCTCATTGGGTGCCTGTACATTCGGACATGTACCACATCTAACCTGCGCTCAGAAAATCATTTTGCGCACTTCGGCGTTGTACGATAGATAGCAAGCATGTCCGCTCGATCAATGTCGACTGATTCTGATTTCGATCCTCATTGGGTGCCTCGTACATTCGGACTTGTAAATTACATCTAACCTGATTTCGCTCAGAAAATCATTTTGAGCACTTCCTATACTCAGGCGTTGTACGATAGATAAGTAGCATGTCTCGCTCGATCAATGTCGACTGGATTCACAATTTCGATCCTCATTGGGTGCCTGTACATTCGGACTTGTACCACATCTAACCTACGCTCAGAAAAATCATTTTGGGCACTTCGGCGTTGTACGATAGATAGCAATTGCCTGTCTCGCTCGATCAATGTCGACTGGATTCAATTCGATCCTCATTGGGTGCCTTGGTACATTCGGACTTGTACCACATCTAACCTACGCTCAGAAAAATCATTTTGGGCACTTCGGCGTTGTACGATAGATAGCAAGCATGTCTCGCTCGATCAATGTCGACTGGATTCTGATTTCGATCCTCATTGGGTGCCTGTACATTCGGACTTGTACCATCTAACCTACGCTCAGAAAATCATTTTGGGCACTTCAGTTGTACGATAGATAATAAGCATGTCTCGCTCGATCAATGTCGACTGGATTCTGATTTCGATCCTCATTGGAGTCCTGACTCGTACATTCGGAAAATCATTTTGAGCACTTGTACCATCTAACCTGCGCTCAGAAAAATCATTTTGGGCACTTCGGCGTTGTACGATAGATAGCAAGCATGTCTCGCTCGATCAATGTCGACTGGATTCTGATTTCGATCCTCATTGGGTGCCTCGTACATTCGGACTTGTACCACATCTAACCTGCGCTCAGAAAATCATTTTGGGCCTCATTGGGTTTCGGCGTTTGTACGATAGATAGCAAGCATGTCTCGCTCGATCAATGTCGACTGGATTCTGATTTCGATCCTCATTGGGTTGCCTCGTACATTTGGACTTGTACATTCGGGCGTTGTACGACATCTAACCTGCGCTCAGAAAATCATTTTGGGCACTTCGGCGTTGTACGATTCTCGGCGTTGTATTTGGAGATAGATAGCAAGCATGTCTCTCGCTCGATCAATGTCGACTGGATTCTGATTTCGATCCTCATTGGCGTTGCCTGTACATTCGGACTTGTACCATCTAACCTGCGCTCAGAAAATCATTTTGGGCACTTTGGCATTGTACGATAGATAGCAAGCATGTCTCTCTCGATCAATGTCGACTGGATTCTAATTTCGATCCTCATTTGGTGCCCCGTACATTCGGACTTGTACCACATCTAACCTACGCTCAGAAAATCATTTTGGGCACTTCGGCGTTGTACGATAGATAGCAAGCATGTCTCGCTCGATCAATGTCGACTGGATTCTGATTTCGATCCTCATTGGGTGCCTCGTACATTCGGACTTGTACCACATCTAACCTACGCTCAGAAAATCATTTTGGGCACTTCGGCGTTGTACGATAGATAGCAAGCATGTCTCGCTCGATCAATGTCGACTGGATTCTGATTTCGATCCTCATTGGGTGCCTGTACATTCGGACTTGTACCACATCTAACCTACGCTCAGAAAATCATTTTGGGCACTTCGGCGTTGTACGATAGATAGCAAGCATGTCTCGCTCGATCAATGTCGACTGGATTCTGATTTCGATCCTCATTGGGTTTCGACTTGTACCACATCTAACCTACGCTCAGAAAATCATTTTGGGCACTTCGGCGTTGTACGATAGATAGCAAGTGCTCTCGCTCGATCAATGTCGACTGGATTCTGATTTCGATCCTCATTGGGTGCCTGTACATTCGGACTTGTACCATCTAACCTACGCTCAGAAAATCATTTTGGGCACTTCGGCGTTGTACGATAGATAGCAAGCATGTCTCGCTCGATCAATGTCGACTGGATTCTGATTTCGATCCTCATTGGGTGCCTCGTACATTCGGACTTGTACCACATCTAACCTACGCTCAGAAAATCATTTTGGGCACTTCGGCGTTGTACGATAGATAGCAAGCATGTCTCGCTCGATCAATGTCGACTGGATTCTCGACTGATTTCGATCCTCATTGGGTGCCTGTGCATTCGGACTTGTACCATTCTAACCTACGCTCAGAAAATCATTTTGGGCACTTCGGCGTTGTACGATAGATAGCAAGCATGTCTCGCTCGATCAATGTCGACTGGATTCTGATTTCGATCCTCATTGGGTGCCTGTACATTCGGACTTGTACCACATCTAACCTACGCTCAGAAAATCATTTTGGGCACTTCGGCGTTGTACGATAGATAGCAAGCATGTCTCGCTCGATCAATGTCGACTGGATTCTGATTTCGATCCTCATTGGGTGCCTCGTACATTCGGACTTGTACCACATCTAACCTACGCTCAGAAAATCATTTTGGGCACTTCGGCGTTGTACGATAGATAGCAAGCATGTCTCGCTCGATCAATGTCGACGGATTCTGATGTCGATCCTCATTCTCTCTCGATCAATTCCTGTATTTCGATCCCTACGCTCAGAAAAAATCATTTGGGCACTTCCTGTACATTCGCTCGATCAATGTCGACTGGATCTAACCTCATTGGCCTGTACAGGAAATCATTTGCTCAGAAAATCATTTTCACTGGCGTTGTACGATAGCAAAGCATGTCTCGCTCGATCAATGTCGACTGGATTCTGATTTCGATCCTCATTGGGTGCCTGTACATTCGGACTTGTACCACATCTAACCTACGCTCAGAAAATCATTTTGGGCACTTCGGCGTTGTACGATAGATAGCAAGCATGTCTCGCTCGATGAATGTCGACTGGATTCTGATTTCGATCCTCATTGGGTGCCTGTGCATTCGGACTTGTACCATATCTAACCTACGCTCAGAAAATCATTTTGGGCACTTCGGCGTGGTACGATAGATAGCAAGCATGTCTCGCTCGATCAATGTCGACTGGATTCTGATTTCGATCCTCATTGGGTGCCTGTACATTCGGACTTGTACCACATCTAACCTACGCTCAGAAAATCATTTTGGGCACTTCGGCGTTGTACGATAGATATAAAGCATGTCTCGCTCGATCAATGTCGACTGGATTCTGATTTCGATCCTCATTGGGCCCTCACATTCGGACTTGTACCACATCTAACCTACGCTCAGAAAATCATTTTGGGCACTTCGGCGTTGTACGATAGATAGCAAGCATGTCTCGCTCGATCAATGTCGACTGGATTCTGATTTCGATCCTCATTGGGTGCCTGTACATTCGGACTTGTACCACATCTAACCTGCGCTCAGAAAATCATTTTGGGCACTTCGGCGTTGTACGATAGATAGCAAGCATGTCTCGCTCGATCAATGTCGACTGGATTCTGATTTCGATCCTCATTGGGTGCCTCGTACATTCGGACTTGTACCACATCTAACCTACGCTCAGAAAATCATTTTGGCACTTCGGCGTTGTACGATAGATAGCAAGCATGTCTCGCTCGATCGATCAATGTCGACCTGGATTCCTGATTTCGATCCTCATTTTTGGGCGCCTTGTACGTACATTCGGATCAATTGTACCACATCCTAACCTCTACGCTCAGAAAATCATTTTGGGCACTTCGGCGTTGTACGATAGATAGCAAGCATGTCTCGCTCGATCAATGTCGACTGGATTCTGATTTCGATCCTCATTGGGTGCCTCGTACATTCGGACTTGTACCACATCTAACCTGCGCTCAGAAAAATCATTTTGGGCACTTCGGCGTTGTACGATCGATAGCAAGTATGTCTCGCTCGATCAATGTCGACTGGATTCTGATTTCGATCCTCATTGGGTGCCTGTACATTCGGACTTGTACCACATCTAACCTGCGCTCAGAAAATCATTTTGGGCACTTCGGCGTTGTACGATAGATAGCAAAGCATGTCTCGCTCGATCAATGTCGACTGGATTCTGATTTCGATCCTCATTGGGTGCCTCGTACATTCGGACTTGTACCACATCAACCTGCGCTCAGAAAATCATTTTGGGCACTTCGGCGTTGTACGATAGATAGCAAGCATGTCTCGCTCGATCAATGTCGACTGGATTCTGATTTCGATCCTCATTGGGTGCCTCTACCTGTACATTCGGACTTGTACCACATCTAACCTGCGCTCAGAAAATCATTTTTTGGGCACTTCGGCGTTGTACGATAGATAGCAAGCATGTCTCGCTCGATCAATGTCGACTGGATTCTGATTTCGATCCTCATTGGGTGCCTCGTACATTCGGACTTGTACCACATCTAACCTACGCTCAGAAAATCATTTTTTGGGCACTTCGGCGTTGTACGATAGATAGCAAGCATGTCTCGCTCGATCAATATCGACTGGATTCTGATTTCGATCCTCATTGGGTGCCTCGTACATTCGGACTTGTACCACATCTAACCTGCGCTCAGAAAATCATTTTGGGCACTTCGGCGTTGTACGATAGATAGTAAGCATGTCTCGCTCGATCAATGTCGACTGGATTCTGATCATCATCGATCCTCATTGCTCAGAAAATCATTTTGGGCCTCGGCGTTGTACATTCTCGGATCAATGTCGACTGGATTCTGATTTCGATCTCAACCTCGTGGACGCTCAGAAAATCATTTTGGGCACTTCGGCGTTGTACGATAGATAGCAAGCATGTCTCGCTCGATCAATGTCGACTGGATTCTGATTTCGATCCTCATTGGGTGCCTCGTACATTCGGACTTGTACCACATCTAACCTACGCTCAGAAAATCATTTTGGGCACTTCGGCGTTGTACGATAGATAGCAAGCATGTCTCGCTCGATCAATGTCGACTGGATTCTGATTTCGATCCTCATTGGGTGCCTCGTACATTCGGACTTGTACCACATCTAACCTGCGCTCAGAAAATCATTTTGGGCACTTCGGCGTTGTACGATAGATAGCAAACATGTCTCGCTCGATCAATGTCGACTGGATTCTGATTCTGATCGATCCTCATTGGGTGCCCGTACATTCGGACTTGTACCACATCTAACCTGCGCTCAGAAAATCATTTTGGGCACTTCGGCGTTGTACGATAGATAGCAAACATGTCTCGCTCGATCAATGTCGACTGGATTCTGATTTCGATCCTCATTGGGTGCCTCGTACATTCGGACTTGTACCACATCTAACCTGCGCTCAGAAAATCATTTTGGGCACTTCGGCGTTGTACGATAGATAGCAAGCATGTCTCGCTCGATCAATGTCGACTGGATTCTGATTTCGATCCTCATTGGGTGCCTCGTACATTCGGACTTGTACCACATCTAACCTGCGCTCAGAAAATCATTTTGGGCACTTCGGCGTTGTACGATAGATAGCAAGCATGTCTCGCTCGATCAATGTCGACTGGATTCTGATTTCGATCCTCATTGGGTGCCTCGTACATTCGGACTTGTACCATCTCAACCTACGCTCAGAAAATCATTTTGGGCACTTCGGCGTTGTACGATAGTTAGCAAGCATGATCAATGTCGAATTCTGATTTCGATCCATTGAGTTGCTCCTCAATTGGGTCACTGTACATTTTGGACATGTCCATATCTAACCTGCTCAGAAATCAATTTGTCACTTCGGCGTTGTACGATAGATAGCAAGCATGTCTCGCTCGATCAATGTCGACTGGATTCTGATTTCGATCCTCATTGGGTGCCTGTACATTCGGACTTTGTACCACATCTAACCTGCGCTCAGAAAATCATTTTGGGCACTTCGGCGTTGTACGATAGATAGCAAGCATGTCTCGCTCGATCAATGTCGACTGGATTCTGATTTCGATCCTCATTGGGTGCCTCGTACATTCGGACTTGTACCACATCTAACCTACGCTCAGAAAATCATTTTGGGCACTTCGGCGTTGTACGATAGATAGCAAGCATGTCTCGCTCGATCAATGTCGACTGGATTCTGATTTCGATCCTCATTGGGTGCCTCGTACATTCGGACTTGTACCACATCTAACCTGCGCTCAGAAAATCATTTTGGGCACTTCGGCGTTGTACGATGAATAGCAAACATGTCTCGCTCGATCAATGTCGACTGGATTCTGATTTTCGATCCTCATTGGGTGCCTCGTACATTCGGCGTCGGACTTGTACCACATCTAACCTGCGCTCAGAAAATCATTTTGGGCACTTCGGCGTTGTACGATAGATAGCAAGCATGTCTCGCTCGATCAATGTCGACTGGATTCTGATTTCGATCCTCATTGGGTGCCTCGTACATTCGGACTTGTACCAATATCAACCTGCGCTCAGAAAATCATTTTGGGCACTTCGGCGTTGTACGATAGATAACAAGCATGTCTCGCTCGATCAATATCGACTGGATTCTGATTTCGATCCTCATTGGGTGCCTCGTACATTCGGACTTGTACCACATCTAACCTGCGCTCAGAAAATCATTTTGGGCACTTCGGCGTTGTACGATAGATAGCAAAGCATCGTCTCGCTCGATCAATGTCGACTGGATTCTGATTTCAGAAAATCATTTGATCCTCATTGGGTGCCTCGTACATTCGGACTTGTACCACATCTAACCTGCGCTCAGAAAATCATTTTGGGCACTTCGGCGTTGTACGATAGATAGCAAGCATGTCTCGCTCGATCAATGTCGACTGGATTCTGATTTCGATCCTCATTGGGTGCCTCGTACATTCGGACTTGTACCACATCTAACCTGCGCTCAGAAAATCATTTTGGGCACTTCGGCGTTGTACGATAGATAGCAAGCATGTCTCGCTCGATCAATGTCGACTGGATTCTGATTTCGATCCTCATTGGGTGCCTCGTACATTCGGACTTGTACCACATCTAACCTGCGCTCAGAAAATCATTTTAAACTTCGGCGTTGTACGATAGATAGCAAGCATGTCTCGCTCGATCAATGTCGACTGGATTCTGATTTCGATCCTCATTGGGTGCCTCGTACATTCGGATTCTGTACCACATCTAACCTGCGCTCAGAAAATCATTTTGGGCACTTCGGCGTTGTACGATAGATAGCAAACATGTCTCGCTCGATCAATGTCGACTGGATTCTGATTTCGATCCTCATTGGGTTCCTCGTACATTCGGACTTGTACCACATCTAACCTGCGCTCAGAAAATCATTTTGGGCACTTCGGCGTTGTACGATAGATAGCAAGCATGTCGATCAATGTCGACTGGATTCTGATTTCGAATTGGGTGCGATCACTGACTTTCTGATTTGCATCCTCATCGAAAAATTTTGGGCACTTCGGCGTTGTACGATAGATAGCAAAGCATGTCTCGCTCTGATCAATTCGACTGGACTTGTATTTACGATCCTCACATCTCGTAACGGACTTTCGATCCTCCATTGGGTGCCTCGTACATTCGCCTGCGCTCAGAAAATCATTTTGGGCACTTCGGCGTTGTACGATAGATAGCAAGCATGTCTCGCTCGATCAATGTCGACTGGATTCTGATTTCGATCCTCATTGGGTGCCTCGTACATTCGGACTTGTACCACATCTAACCTGCGCTCAGAAAATCATTTTGGGCACTTCGGCGTTGTACGATAGATAGCAAACATGTCTCGCTCGATCAATGTCGACTGGATTCTGATTTCGATCCTCATTGGGTGCCTCGTACATTCGGACTTGTACCACATCTAACCTGCGCTCAGAAAATCATTTTGGGCACTTCGGCGTTGTACGATAGATATGCAAGCATGTCTCGCTCGATCAATGTCGACTGGATTCTGATTTTCGATCCTCATTGGGTGCCTCGTACATTCGGACTTGTACCATCTAACCTGCGCTCAGAAAATCATTTTGGGCACTTCGGCGTTGTACGATAGATAGCAAGCATGTCTCGCTCGATCAATGTCGACTGGATTCTGATTTCGATCCTCATTGGGTGCCTCGTACATTCGGACTTGTACCACATCTAACCTGCGCTCAGAAAATCATTTGGGCACTTCGGCGTTGTACGATAGATAGCAAGCATGTCTCAATGTCGACTCTGATTCAATCCTCATTGTCGACTGGACTTCTGATTTCGATCCTTCATTGTACGGTAGATAGCAAATTCGGATTTGTACATCAATGTGCGCTCTGAAAAATCATTTTGGGCCTCGTACATTCGGACTTGTACGATAGATAATCAAGCACTTCGGCGTTACGATCGCTCGATCAATGTCGACTGGATTCTGATTTCGATCCTCATTGGGTGCCTCGTACATTCGGACTTGTACCACATCTAACCTGCGCTCAGAAAATCATTTTGGGCACTTCAGCGTTGTACGATAGATAGCAAGCATGTCTCTCTCGATCAATGTCGACTGGATTCTGATTTCGATCCTCATTGGGTGCCTCGTACATTCGGACTTGTACCACATCTAACCTGCGCTCAGAAAATCATTTTGGGCATTTTGGGCTCGGCGTTGTACGACATTCCGGAGTTAGCAAGCATGTCTCGCTCGATCAATGTCGACTGGATTCTGATTTCGATCCTCATTGGGTGCCTCGTACATTCGGACTTGTACCACATCTAACCTGCGCTCAGAAAATCATTTTGGGCACTTCGGCGTTGTACGATAGTTAACAAACATGTCTCGCTCGATCAATGTCGACTGGATTCTGATTTCGATCCTCATTGGGTTCTCACATTCGGACTTGTACCACATCTAACCTGCGCTCAGAAAATCATTTTGGGCACTTCAACGTTGTACGATAGATAGCAAGCATGTCTCGCTCGATCAATGTCGACTGGATTCTGATTTCGATCCTCATTGGGTGCCTCGTACATTCGGACTTGTACCACATCTAACCTACGTTCAGAAAATCATTTTGGGCACTTCGGCGTTGTGCGATAGATAGCAAGCATGTCTCGCTCGATCAATGTCGACTGGATTCTGATTTCGATCCTCATTGGGTGCCTCGTACATTCGGACTTGTACCACATCTAACCTGCGCTCAGAAAATCATTTTGGGCACTTCGGCGTTGTACGATAGATAGCAAACATGTCTCGCTCGATCAATGTCGACTGGATTCTGATTACGATCCTCATTGGGTGCCTCGTACTTTCGGACTTGTACCACATCTAACCTGCGCTCAGAAAATCAATTTGGGCACTTCGGCGTTGTACGATAGATAGCAAGCATGTCTCGCTCGATCAATGTCGACTGGATTCTGATTTCGATCCTCATTGGGTGCCTCGTACATTCGGACTTGTATCACATCTAACCTACGCTCAGAAAATCATTTTGGGCACTTCGGCGTTGTACGATAGATAGCAAGCATGTCTCGCTCGATCAATGTCGACTGGATTCTGATTTCGATCCTCATTGGGTGCCTCGACTTCGGACTTTACCACATCTAACCTGCGCTCGAAAATCATTTTGGGCACTTCGGCGTTGTACGATGAATGGCATGTCTCGCTCGATCAATGTCGACTGGATTCTGATTTCGATCCTCATTGGGTGCCTCGTACATTCGGACTTCCACATCTAACCTTCGCTCAGAAAATCATTTTGGGCACTTCGGCGTTGTACGATAGATATGAAGCATGTCTCGCTCGATCAATGTCGACTGGATTCTGATTTCGATCCTCATTGCGCTCAGTGCCTTCGTTGTACGATTCGCTCGATCTTCGTACCACATCTAACCTGCGCTCAGAAAATCATTTTGGGCACTTCGGCGTTGTACGATAGATAGCAAGCATGTCTCGCTCGATCAATGTCGACTGGATTCTGATTTCGATCCTCATTGGGTGCCTCGTACATTCGGACTTGTACCACATCTAACCTGCGCTCAGAAAATCATTTTGGGCACTTCGGCGTTGTACGATAGATAGCAAACATCTCGCTCGATCAATGTCGACTGGATTCTGATTTCGATCCTCATTGGGTGCCTCGTGCATTCGGACTTGTACCACATCTAACCTGCGCTCAGAAAATCATTTTGGGCACTTCGGCGTTGTACGATAGATAAAGCAAGCATGTCTCGCTCGATCAATGTCGACTGGATTCTGATTTCGATCCTCATTGGGTTCCTCGTACATTCGGACTTGTACCACATCTAACCTGCGCTCAGAAAATCATTTTTGGGCATGCTTCGGCGTTGTAACGATCATTTGATAGGCAATAGCATGTCTCGCTCGATCAATGTCGACTGGATTCTGATTTCGATCCTCATTGGGTGCCTCGTACATTCGGACTTGTACCACATCTAACCTGCGCTCAGAAAATCATTTTGGGCACTTCGGCGTTGTACGATAGATAGCAAGCATGTCTCGCTCGATCAATGTCGACTGGATTCTGATTTCGATCCTCATTGGGTGCCTCGTACATTCGGACTTGTACCACATCTAACCTGCGCTCAGAAAATCATTTTGGGGCACTTCGGCGTTGTACGATAGATAGCAAAGCATGTCTCGCTCGATCAATGTCGACTGGATTCTGATTTCGATCCTCATTGGGTGCCTCGTACATTCGGACTTGTACCACATCTAACCTACGCTCAGAAAATCATTTTGGGCACTTCGGCGTTGTACGATATGATAGCAAGCATGTCTCGCTCGATCAATGTATCGACTGGATTCTGATTTCGATCCTCATTGGGTGCCTCGTACATTTCGGACTTGTACCACATCTAACCTACGCTCAGAAAATCATTTTTGGGCACTTCGGCGTTGTACGATAGATAGTAAGCATGTCTCGCTCGATCAATGTCGACTGGATTCTGATTTCGATCCTCATTGGGTGCCTCGTACATTCGGACTTGTACCACATCTAACCTGCGCTCAGAAAATCATTTTGGGGCACTTCGGCGTTGTACGATAGATAGCAAGCATGTCTCGCTCGATCAATGTCGACTGGTCGATTTCTGATTTCGATCCTCATTGGTGCCTCGTACATTCGGACTTGTACCACATCTAACCTGCGCTCAGAAAATCATTTTGGGCACTTCGGCGTTGTACGATAGATCGCTCGAAGCATGTCTCGCTCGATCAATGTCGACTGGATTCTGATTTCGATCCTCATTGGGTGCCTCGTACATTCGGACTTGTACCACATCTAACCTGCGCTCAGAAAATCATTTTGGGCACTTTGGCGTTGTACGATAGATTGCAAGCATGTCTCGCTCGATCAATGTCGACTGGATTCTGATTTCGATCCTCATTGGGTTCCTCGTACATTCGGACTTGTACCACATCTAACCTGCGCTCAGAAAATCATTTTGGGCACTTCGGCTTTGTACGATAGATAGCAAGCATGTCTCGCTCGATCAATGTCGACTGGATTGGATTCATTGGGTTTCGTACGATCCTCATTGGGTTCCTCGTACATTCGGACAATTGGTTCTGACCCTCACATCTAACCTTGCGCTCAGAAAATCATTTTGGGCACTTCGGCGTTGTACGATAGATAGCAAGCATGTCTCGCTCGATCAATGTCGACTGGATTCTGATTTCGATCCTCATTGGGTGCCTCGTACATTCGGACTTGTACCACATCTAACCTGCGCTCAGAAAATCATTTTGGGCACTTCGGCGTTGTACGATAGATAGCAAGCATGTCTCGCTCGATCAATGTCGACTGGATTCTGATTCGATCCTCATTGGGTGCCTCGCACATTCGGACTTGTACCACATCTAACCTGCGCTCAGAAAATCATTTTGGCACTTCGGCGTTGTACGATAATAGCAAGCATGTCTCGCTCGATCAATGTCGACTGGATTCTGATTTCGATCCTCATTGGGTTCCTCGTACATTCGGACTTGTACCACATCTAACCTGCGCTCAGAAAATCATTTTGGGCACTTCGGCGTTGTACGATGAATTGGCAAGCATATAGTCGAAGATTTCGATCCTCATTGGGTGCCTCGTACATTCGATCAATGTCGAAAATCTTTTGGGCATTCGGCGTTGATTAGATAGCAAGATCCTCATCAATGTCGACTGGATTCTGCGATCCTCATTGTGTGCCTCGTATTCGGACTTGTACCACATCTAACCTACGCTCAGAAAATCATTTTGGGCACTTCGGCGTTGTACGATGAATAGCAAGCATGTCTCGCTCGATCAATGTCGACTGGATTCTGATTTCGATCCTCATTGGGTTGCCTCGTACATTCGGACTTGTACCACATCTAACCTGCGCTCAGAAAATCATTTTGGGCACTTCGGCGTTGTACGATAGATAGCAAGCATGTCTCGCTCGATCAATGTCGACTGGATTCTGATTTCGATCCTCATTGGGTGCCTCGTACATTCTGATTTTGGGCGATCCTCATTGGGTGCCTCATACAATTCGGACTCATTGTGTACCACATCTAACCTAACGCTCAGAAAATCATTTTGGGCACTTCGGCGTTGTACGATAGATAGCAAGCATGTCTCGCTCGATCAATGTCGACTGGATTCTGATTTCAATCCTCATTGGGTGCTTCGTACATTCGGACTTGTACCACATCTAACCTGCGCTCAGAAAATCATTTTGGGCACTTCGGCGTTGTACGATAGATAGCAAGCATGTCTAGCTCGATCAATGTCGACTGGATTCTGATTTCGATCCTCATTGGGTGCCTCGTACATTAGGACTTGTACCACATCTAACCTATGCTCAGAAAATCATTTTGGGCACTTCGGCGTTGTACGATAGCAAGCATGTCTCGCTCGATCAATGTCGACTGAATTCTGATTTCGATCCTCATTGTGTGCCTCGTACATTCGGACTTGTACCACATCTAACCTTCGCTCAGAAAATCATTTTGGGCACTTCGGCGTTGTACGATAGATAGCAAGCATGTCTCGCTCGATCAATGTCGACTGGATTCTGATTCGATCCTCATTGTGTGCCTCGTACATTCGGACTTGTACCACATCTAACCTCGCTCAGAAAATCATTTGGGCACTTCGGCGTTGTACGATAGATAGCAAGCATGTCTCGCTCGATCAATGTCGACTGGATTCTGATTTCGATCCTCATTGGGTGCCTCGTACATTCGGACTTGTACCTCTGTACCACTTAACCTGCGCTCAGAAAATCATTTTGGGCACTTCGGCGTTGTACGATAGATAGCAAGCATGTCTCGCTCGATCAATGTCGACTGGATTCTGATTTCGATCCTCATTGGGTGCCTCGTACATTCGGACTTGTACCACATCTAACCTGCGCTCAGAAAATCATTTTGGGCACTTCGGCGTTGTACGATAGATAGCAAGCATGTCTCGCTCGATCAATGTCGACTGGATTCTGATTTCGATCCTCATTGGGTGCCTCGTACATTCGGACTTGTACCACATCTAACCTGCGCTCAGAAAATCATTTTGGGCACTTCGGCGTTGTACGATAGATAGCAAGCATGTCTCGCTCGATCAATGTCGACTGGATTCTGATTTCGATCCTCATTGGGTGCCTCGTACCTCGTACATTCGGCGTTGTACTTGCATGTCTCGCTCGATCAATGTCGACATTCTAATCCTCATTGGGCTCAGAAAATCATTTTGGGCACTTCGGCGTTGTACGATAGATAGCAAAAGCATGTCTCGCTCGATCAATGTCGACTGGATTCTGATTTCGATCCTCATTGGGTGCCTCGTATTTGGGCATTCGGACTTGTACCACATCTAACCTACGCTCAGAAAATCATTTTGGGCACTTCGGCGTTGTACGATAGATAGCAAGCATGTCTCGCTCGATCAATGTCGACTGGATTCTGATTTCGATCCTCATTGGGTGCCTCGTACATTCGGACTTGTACCACATCTAACCTACGCTCAGAAAAATCATTTGGGCACTTCGGCGTTGTACGATAGATAGCAAGCATGTCTCGCTCGATCAATGTCGACTGAATTCTGATTTCGATCCTCATTGTGTGCCTCGTACATTCGGACTTGTACCACATCTAACCTTCGCTCAGAAAATCATTTTGGGCACTTCGGCGTTGTACGATAGATAGCAAAAGCATGTCTCGCTCGATCAATGTCGACTGGATTCTGATTTCGATCCTCATTGGGTGCCTCGTACATTCGGACTTGTACCACATCTAACCTGCGCTCAGAAAATCATTTTGGGCACTTTTGTACGATAGATAGCAAGCATGTCTCGCTCGTTGTCGACTGGATTCTGATTTCGATCCTCATTGCAACATTCGGACTTGTACCACATCTAACCTGCGCTCAGAAAATCATTTTTGGGCACTTCGGCGTTGTACGATAGATATGTCTCGCTCGATCAATGTCGACTGGATTCTGATTTCGATCCTCATTGGGTGCCTCGTACATTTCGGACTTGTACCACATCTAACCTGCGCTCGGCGTTGTACGATGCTCAGAAAATCATTTTGGGCACTTCGGCGTTGTACGATTAGCAAGCATGTCTCCTCGATCAATGTCGACTGGATTCTGATTCGATCCTCATTGCATTGCCTCGTACATTCGGACTCGCTCATCAACTTCGGCGTTGTACGATAGATATGCAAGCATGTCTCGCTCGATTCGACTGATTCTCGATCCTCATTGGGTGCCTCGTACATTCGGACTTGTACCACATCTAACCTACGCTCAGAAAATCATTTTGGGCACTTCGGCGTTGTACGATAGATAGCAAGCATGTCTCTCTCGATCAATGTCGACTGGATTCTGATTTCGATCCTCATTGGGTTCCTCGTACATTCGGACTTGTACCACCAACCTGCGCTCAGAAAATCCTTCGGCGCTCAGAAAATCATTTTCCTCATTGGGCACTTCGGCGTTGTCTATTAACCTGCGCTCAGAAAATCATTTGGGCACTTCGGCGTTGTACGATAGATAGCAAGCATGTCTCGCTCGATCAATGTCGACTGGATTCTGATTTCGATCCTCATTGGGTGCCTCGTACATTCGGACTTGTACCACATCTAACCTGCGCTCAGAAAATCATTTTGGGCACTTCGGCGTTGTACGATAGATGCAAGCATGTCTCGCTCGATCAATGTCGACTGGATTCTGATTTCGATCCTCATTGGGTGCCTCGTACATTCGGACTTGTACCACATCTAACCTACGCGCTCAGAAAATCATTTTGGGCACTTCGGCGTTGTACGATAGATAGCAAGCATGTCTCGCTCGATCAATGTCGACTGGATTCTGATTTCGATCCTCATTGGGTGCCTCGTACATTCGGACTTGTACCACATCTAACCTGCGCTCAGAAAATCATTTTGGGCACTTCGGCGTTGTACGATATATGATAGATCAATGTCGACTGGATTCTGATTTCGATCTCGATCAATGTCGACATTTTGGGCGCCTTCGGCGTGGTACGATAGATTCTGACTTTCGATCCTCATTGGGTGCCTCGTACATTCGGACTTGTACCACATCTAACCTGCGCTCAGAAAAATCATTTTGGGCACTTCGGCGTTGTACGATAGATAGCAAGCATGTCTCGCTCGATCAATGTCGACTGGATTCTGATTTCGATCCTCATTGGTGTGCCTCGTACATTCGGACTTGTACCACATCTAACCTGCGCTCAGAAAATCATTTTGGGCACTTCGGCGTTGTACGATAGATAGCAAGCATGTCTCGCTCGATCAATGTCGACTGGATTCTGATTTCGATCCTCATTGGGTGCCTCGTACATTCGGACTTGTACCACATCTAACCTTCGCTCAGAAAATCATTTTGGGCACTTCGGCGTTGTACGATAGATAGCAAGCATGTCTCTCTCGATCAATGTCGACTGAATTCTGATTTCGATCCTCATTGGGTGCCTCGTACATTCGGACTTGTACCATATCTAACCTGCGCTCAGAAAATCATTTTGGGCACTTCGGCGTTGTACGATTCTGATTTCGATCCTCATTGGGTGCCTCGTACATTCGCTCCACATCTAACCTGATCAATGATCGACTGGATTGTCGACTGGATTTGATATCGATCCTCATTGGGTTCCTCGTACATTCGGACTTGTACCACATCTAACCTGCGCTCAGAAAATCATTTTGGGCACTTCGGCGTTGTACGATAGATATTTGCAAGCATGTCTCGCTCGATCAATGTCGACTGGATTCTGATTTCGATCCTCATTGGGTGCCTCGTACATTCGGACTTGTACCACATCTAACCTGCGCTCAGAAAATCATTTTGGGCACTTCGGCGTTGTACGATAGATAATGCAAGCATGTCTCGCTCGATCAATGTCGACTGGATTCTGATTTCGATCCTCATTGGGTGCCTCGTACATTCGGACTTGTACCACATCTAACCTGCGCTCAGAAAATCATTTGGGCACTTTGGCGTTGTACGATAGATAGCAAGCATGTCTCGCTCGATCAATGTCGACTGGATTCTGATTTCGATCCTCATTGGGTGCCTCGTACATTCGGACTTGTACCACATCTAACCTGCGCTCAGAAAAATCATTTTTGGGCACTTCGGCGTTGTACGATGAATGTCCTCAAGCATGTCTCGCTCGATCAATGTCGACTGGATTCTGATTTCGATCCTCATTGGGTGCCTCGTACATTCGGACTTGTACCACATCTAACCTGCGCTCAGAAAATCATTTTGGGCACTTCGGCGTTGTACGATAGATAGCAAGCATGTCTCGCTCGATCAATGTCGACTGGATTCTGATTTCGATCCTCATTGGGTGCCTCGTACATTCGGACTTGTACCACATCTAACCTGCGCTCAGAAAATCATTTTTGGGCACTTCGGCGTTGTACGATAGCAAGCAAGTCTCGCTCGTCAATGTCGCTCGATTTCATTCTCATTGTCGACTTCGGACTTGTGATTTCGATCCTCATTCGGCGTTGTACCTCGTACATTCGGACTTTTCGATCCTCATTGGGTTGCCTCGTACATCTAACCTTCGCTCAGAAAATCATTTTGGGCACTTCGGCGTTGTACGATAGATAGCAAGCATGTCTCTCTCGATCAATGTCGACTGAATTCTGATTTCGATCCTCATTGGGTGCCTCGTACATTCGGACTTGTACCATATCTAACCTGCGCTCAGAAAATCATTTTGGGCACTTCGGCGTTGTACGATAGATAGCAAGCATGTCTCGCTCGATCAATGTCGACTGGATTCTGATTTCGATCCTCATTGGGTGCCTCGTACATTCGGACTTGTACCACATCTAACCTGCGCTCAGAAAATCATTTTGGGCACTTCGGCGTTGTACGATAGATAGCATGTCTCGCTCGATCAATGTCGACTGGATTCTGATTTCGATCCTCATTGGGTTCCTCGTACATTCGGACTTGTACCACATCTAACCTACGCTCAGAAAATCATTTTGGGCACTTCGGCGTTGTACGATAGATAGCAAGCATGTCTCGCTCGATCAATGTCGACTGGATTCTGATTTCGATCCTCATTGGGTGCCTCGTACATTCGGACTTGTACCACATCTAACCTTCGCTCAGAAAATCATTTTGGGCACTTCGGCGTTGTACGATAGATAGCAAGCATGTCTCGCTCGATCAATGTCGACTGGATTCTGATTTCGATCCTCATTGGGTGCCTCGTACATTCGGACTTGTACCACATCTAACCTGCGCTCAGAAAATCATTTTGGGCACTTCGGCGTTGTACGATAGATAGCAAGCATGTCTCGTCGATCAATGTCGACTGGATATCGACTGGATTCGATTTCCTCATTGGGTGCCTCGTACATTCGGACTTGTACCACATCTAACCTGCGCTCAGAAAATCATTTTGGGCACTTCGGCGTTGTACGATAGATAGCAAGCATGTCTCGCTCGATCAATGTCGACTGGATTCTGATTTCGATCCTCATTGGGTGCCTCGTACATTCGGACTTGTACCACATCTAACCTGCGCTCAGAAAATCATTTTGGGCACTTCGGCGTTGTACGATAGATAGCAAGCATGTCTCGCTCGATCAATGTCGACTGGATTCTGATTTCGATCCTCATTGGGTGCCTCGTACATTCGGACTTGTACCACATCTAACCTACGCTCAGAAAATCATTTTGGGCACTTCGGCGTTGTACGATAGATAGCAAGCATGTCTCGCTCGATCAATGTCGACTGGATTCTGATTTCGATCCTCATTGGGTGCCTCGTACATTCGGACTTGTACCACATCTAACCTGCGCTCAGAAAATCATTTTGGGCACTTCGGCGTTGTACGATAGATAGCAAGCATGTCTCGCTCGATCAATGTCGACTGGATTCTGATTTCGATCCTCATTGGGTGCCTCGTACATTCGGACTTGTACCACATCTAAAAATCATTTTTGGGCACTTCGGCGTTGTACGATAGAAAATGTCATTCGATCAATGTCGGCTGGATTCTTCGATCCTCATTGGGTGCCTCGTACATTGGACTTGTACCACATCTAACCTGCGCTCATCATTTTGGGCACTTCGGCGTTGTACGATAGCAAGCATGTCTCGCTCGATCAATGTCGACTGGATTCTGATTTCGATCCTCATTGGGTGCCTCGTACATTCGGACTTGTACCACATCTAACCTGCGCTCAGAAAATCATTTTGGGCACTTCGGCGTTGTACGATAGATAGCAAGCATGTCTCGCTCGAATGTCAATGTCGATTTCTCCTCATTGGGTTCCTGATTTCGATCCTCATTGCTCAGTGGGCCTCGATAGATAGCAAGCATTCTCGACAATGTCGACTGGATTCTGATTTCGATCCTCATTGGTTACCTCGTACCGGACTTGTACCATCTAACCTGCGCTCAGAAAATCATTTTGGGCACTTCGGCGTTGTACGATA
Organism: Acanthosepion pharaonis; assembly: GCA_903632075.3. Taxonomy (NCBI): domain Eukaryota; kingdom Metazoa; phylum Mollusca; class Cephalopoda; order Sepiida; family Sepiidae; genus Acanthosepion; species Acanthosepion pharaonis. The sequence continues at coordinate 547,349 of CAHIKZ030000755.1, read as the reverse complement.
GATAGCAAGCATGTCTCGCTCGATCAATGTCGACTGGATTCTGATTTCGATCCTCATTGGGTGCCTCGTACATTCGGACTTGTACCACATCTAACCTGCGCTCAGAAAATCATTTTTTCGGGCACTTCGGCGTTGTACGATAGATTCGGCGTTGTACGATAGATAGCATGTCTCGCTCGATCAATGTCGACTGGATTCTGATTTCGATCCTCATTGGGTGCCTCGTACATTCGGACTTGTACCACATCTAACCTGCGCTCAGAAAATCATTTTGGGCACTTCGGCGTTGTACGATAGATAGTAAGCATGTCTCGCTCGATCAATGTCGACTGGATTCTGATTTCGATCCTCATTGGGTGCCTCGTACATTCGGACTTGTACCATATCAAACCTGCGCTCAGAAAATCATTTTGGGCACTTCGGCGTTGTACGATAGATAGCAAGCATGTCTCGCTCGATCAATGTCGACTGGATTCTGATTTCGATCCTCATTGGGTGCCTCGTACATTCGGACTTGTACCACATCTAACCTGCGCTCAGAAAATCATTTTGGGCACTTTGGCGTTGTACGATAGATAGCAAGCATGTCTCGCTCGATCAATGTCGACTGGATTCTGATATCGATCCTCATTGGGTTCCTCGTACATTCGGACTTGTACCACATCTAACCTGCGCTCAGAAAATCATTTTGGGCACTTCGGCGTTGTTGTCTCGCTCGATCAATGTCGAAGTTCTGAGATCCATGTTTGTACGGACTTGCCACATCTAACCTGCGCTCAGAAAATCATTTTGGGCACTTCGGCGTTGTACGATAGATAGGCAAGCTCTCGCTCGATCAATGTCGACTGGATTCTGATTTCGATCCTCATTGGGTGCCTCGTACATTCGGACTTGTACCACATCTAACCTGCGCTCAGAAAATCATTTTGGGCACTTCGGCTTTGTACGATAGATAGCAAGCATGTCTCGCTCGATCAATGTCGACTGGATTCTGATTTCGATCCTCATTGGGTGCCTCGTACATTCGGACTTGTACCACATCTAACCTGCGCCTCAGAAAATCATTTTTGGGCACTTCGGCGTTGTACGATAGATAGCAAGCATGTCTCGCTCGATCAATGTCGACTGGATTCTGATTTCGATCCTCATTGGGTGCCTCGTACATTCGGACTTGTACCACATCTAACCTGCGCTCAGAAAAAATCATTTTGGGCACTTCGGCGTTGTAAAATAGATAGCAAGCATGTCTCGCTCGATCAATGTCGACTGGATTCTGATTTCGATCCTCATTGGGTGCCTCGTACATTCGGACTTGTACCACATCTAACCTGCGCTCAGAAAATCATTTTGGGCACTTCGGCGTTGTACGATAGATCATGTCTCGCTCGATCAATGTCGACTGGATTCTGATTTCGATCCTCATTGGGTGCCTCGTACATTCGGACTTGTACCACATCTAACCTACGCTCAGAAAATCATTTTGGGCACTTCGGCGTTGTACGATAGATAGCAAGCATGTCTCGCTCGATCAATGTCGACTGGATTCTGATTTCGATCCTCATTGGGTGCCTCGTACATTCGGACTTGTACCACATCTAACCTGCGCTCAGAAAATCATTTTGGGCACTTCGGCGTTGTACGATAGATAGCAAGCATGTCTCGCTCGATCAATGTCGACTGGATTCTGATTTCGATCCTCATTGGGTGCCTCGTACATTCGGACTTGTACCACATCGCTCAACCTTCGGCGCTCAGAAATGTCGATCATTTTCCTCATTGGGCACTTCGGACTTGTTCTAACCTACGTCAGAAAATCATTTTGGGCATATAGATAGCAAGCATGTCTCGCTCGATCAATGTCGACTGGATTCTGATTTCGATCCTCATTGGGTACCCCTCGTACATTCGGACTTGTACCACATCTAACCTGCGCTCAGAAAATCATTTTGGGCACTTTGGCGTTGTACGATAGATTGCAAGCATGTCTCGCTCGATCAATGTCGACTGGATTCTGATTTCGATCCTCATTGGGTTCCTCGTACATTCGGACTTGTACCACATCTAACCTGCGCTCAGAAAATCATTTTGGGCACTTCGGCTTTGTACGATAGATAGCAAGCATGTCTCGCTCGATCAATGTCGACTGGATTCTGATTTCGATCCTCATTGGGTGCCTCGTACATTCGGACTTGTACCACATCTAACCTACGCTCAGAAAATCATTTTGGGCACTTCGGCGTTGTACGATAGATAGCAAGCATGTCTCGCTCGATCAATGTCGACTGGATTCTGATTTCGATCCTCATTGGGTGCCTCGTACATTCCGACTTGTACCACATCTAACCTGCGCTCAGAAAATCATTTTGGGAACTTCGACTTTTAATGTTTTGCGAGCGTTTATCCATAGCTCAATTACGAGAGATACGTGTGCTTGATTTGTGAGCCGGTCCCCTAAATTTACCGAGAATCGGTTACCGCGACGTTGTTAAATGGTTAGCCTGCTTGTCTAGCTACGACTGCATTTCGATCCTTACAATGTACACCATTGTTTCGGACTTGCACCACATCTAACCTACGCTTAGAAAATCATTTCCGACACTTCGACTTGGTGTAATGGTTAGCAATCTTGTCACGCTAGATCATTTACGACTGAACACTGATTTTCATCCTCACTGGGTGCCCCGTGCTTTCGGCTTTATCCCACGTCTAACCTAGTTTTAGAAAATAATTTTGGGCACTTCGACGTGGTGTAATGTTTATCTTGATTGTCTCGCTAGAATAATTACAAATGGATACTGATTTCGATCCTCACTGTGTAAACCGTACTTTCTGACTTGTGCCACATCGAAGTAAAATCACTAAAATTTAAAAATTTCTGTCTAGAATTTATTTACTTATGTTTTTGTGGGCGGGAATGATTATTGAAACTTATGCCCTCTTCAAGGTGAATTGCTATGAATTTGAAGCGGAAAGGGATTTACTTTCAGAAAAAAAATGCTTTTGAATACTAAACATTTATAACTCCGTAGAATTATTTACTTTATGGTTGATTTATATGTTCAAAACAGTTGATGGATTAAGAGATTAAGACTTGAGTGAATCAGTATGACATATTACCAGGATTATCATTCCATGTAGTAATGGATTATTAGAGACTGAAGAAATCATTGAACAAACAATTGGAAAAGAGAAGCGAAGCAAAGTATTAAGAAGAAGGAAAATAATTTACCTATTATATAATATCAGTCCTCCTATATGGTAAGGAATGCTGGACAATCTCCTCGCAGACGAAGAAAAAAAATTGAAGCAATAGAAATGTCGTTCTACAGAAAGATGCTTAGTATACCGTGGACTGAATATGTGAGCAAGGACGAAGATTTATAGAAAATTGAAACAAAAAGAAGACATACTTAACATCAGGAAGCGATGGTTGATATCTCTACAGAAGGATGCTGAGGATACCATGGACCGAACATGTGAGCAAAGACGAGGTTTTAATGAAAATTTAAACAAAACGTAAACATGCTTAACATCAGGAAGAAATAGTTGGTATCTCTACAGAAGGATGCTGAGGATGCCCTGGACCGAACATATGAGCAACAACGTAGTTTTAGAGAAAACTGAAACAAAACGGGCACTTATATTTCATTTCAGCAAGAGGAAGTTGAAATTTCTAGGGTACGTAATGAGGAAAGAGTGTTTGGAAATTTTGATACTCACAGAGCAGATTGAACTCATGAGGAAAGCAGCGCTTGACTTACCTAAGGAGCTTTATTAAATGAATTGAGGAACAAAGTTTAGGAGATATAATAAAAGACGAAATTTATTACAAGCTACAAAGGTCAGGAAATTGTGGTGGTCTACGTTATGAGATGACACGTCATATAGAAGAAGATCTGTATTTCGCAGGCGATTTAGTTTATTTGTTGACAAATGGAAAATATCACAGATTTATTGAAGGCAGTTTGTTTTCAGGTTTCACTGAGGATAATTTCTGAAAACAAAATTCAAAAATCGAAAAGATTTGAAACACAGAAGATGATGACATACAGATAGAAAAACTTCACCTTAAAGAAGTTGATAACTCCACTTACATTTGGAATTTTCAATCTAATTGCAGCGATATAATCAAAGACTGAAATCTAATGGGATCTTTAAAAGATTCCATTCACTCTTGTCTTCAAATAAGGTGTCTGAATTAAATTCAAATTATCTAACGATTGTCCTCTAAGTTGCCTTATATTCAATCGAAAATCTTAGATTATTCCATTTAAGATGCCTTCGTAAAACTGTAAATGTTTCTCGGAGAGATAGAATAAAAAATAATTAAGTTCTCGAACATGAGAATTCCAGAAACGTTTTAGTAATTGTTCCAGATAGCCGGATACAGTTTCCCATGTATACCCTGCAGCTATTGACAGGTGCTCAGCGAAAGTTTCTCTGAACTGGATATCTCAAGGCTGCAAACGATCACGAGGTCATCCTAAAATTATATGGCGCATTATAGTTAAAGCAAAACTCAGCAAAAGAAACACCAACTTGTTCCAGGATCCGCGACTTGCCAAAGATCGATCTAAATGGAGGAAAATTGTTTCCATTTACTGTGAAACGACCGAAGGAAAAATGTAACTAAGTAAGGTGGTGTTGATTTTCTTTGTCTCATTCGCGGGTATTTCTCGTGAGTGACTGGAAGCTTTTCCGCTTGCTACTAGTGGATCAATCCTCTTGATGTTGACCGCGCAACCCTCAAAGTTACTCGTTTAATATATAAGAAGACTACACCAGTCTTAGGTCTTTGGGTGACCATGCGGATCACAAACTGGAAAGTTTTGCATGATTAACCTAATCTTATTTCAAGGTTTTCATTGAAATGTATCATGGCTGAAAACATTACACACAGGGTGTTTCAATTAATTCACATACTTTTTATAAATTGAAAAAAAAACAAAAAAAAAAACAAAAAAACACAAATTTGTTTCCTTTTTACTAAAAAATAAAAAATTCATTTTTTATTCATTTGATTTACTCTGGATTAAAATCACAATTGTTTTTGTTGGTGGGTGATTTTTTTCAAAGCTACCTCATTTTCAAATTGTCAACGTCGTTGCCACTTTCATATTGTTTTTTATACTTCTTGTAATTCAGTCTTTTGAATCACTCACTCCCCCAAAACACACACACACACATACACACACATACATACATACATACATACATACATACATACACACACCCGATCTTGTGACCTCTATCTTCTGGTTATCTCCTTTTATATTTTGTATAGGAGTCATTGCCTGGTTCAAATTTAAATTTAATTTAGATCAAAGAGGAAGAAACTTTGAGTGGAGGGGGTTGTGCCCCCCCCCCCCGTGGCCCCGTTGATCAAAAAAAAAAAATGAAATATACTTATCCAAATACCTTAGAAGGCATTACCTTGTTCAAATTTAAATTTAATTTAAATCAAAGAGGAAGAAACTTTGAGTGGAGGGGTTGTGCCCACCCACCTCCCGTGGCCCCCCGTTGATCAAAATGAAATATACTTATCCAAATACCTTAGAAGGCATTACCTTGTTCAAATTTAAATTTAATTTAAATCAAAGAGGAAGAAACTTTGAGTGGAGGGGGTTGTGCCCCCCTCCCGTGGCCCCGTTGATCAAAATGAAATATACTTATCCAAATACCTTAGAAGGCATTACCTTGTTCAAATTTAAATTTAATTTAAATCAAAGAGGAAGAAACTTTGAGTGGAGGGGTTGTGCCCACCCTCCCGTGGCCCCGTTGATCAAAATGAAATATACTTATCCAAATACCTTAGAAGGCATTACCTTGTTCAAATTTAAATTTAATTTAAATCAAAGAGGAAGAAACTTTGAGTGGAGGGGGGTTGTGCCCCCCCCTCCCGGCCCCGTTGATCAAAATGAAATATACTTATCCAAATACCTTAGAAGGCATTACCTTGTTCAAATTTAAATTTAATTTAAATCAAAGAGGAAGAAACTTTGAGTGGAGGGGGTTGTGCCCCCCCCCCGTGGCCCCGTTGATCAAAATGAAATATACTTATCCAAATACCTTAGAAGGCATTACCTTGTTCAAATTTAAATTTAATTTAAATCAAAGAGGAAGAAACTTTCTGGAGGGGGTTTGTGACCAGAGGGATAATCTGTGATCAAAATGAAATATTCTTATTCATTTACCCTGGGTAATGTAGTTTCATAATATATCTGGTTATGGGAGTCTATCTTCAAACCCTAGACAGACAGCCATCCAGAGGTTACAACTTAAAATTTTGAGTGTTATACCCACTCATGAGTAACTAAAACCACTAAAATTTTAGTATATCATAGTCATCTATAAAGGAATTGTTGTAGAGTAGCTAACACCCCTTTTAGTATTCTATCAGATAGCCTGGCTCATAGTTTTAAATAATCTACGATTACGGACTACAACAGTGGACTAATAAGTCGATTATTCATCATCTGGGTGTGTGTACTTGTTTTGATCCAGCCAAAGATCGTTGAACGAGGGACTTACTATTGATTTACAGTAAGTTTTTTTTTTAAATTTTATTTATATTTTATTTTTTTATTAAATTTTATTTTTCGCTTTTCTTTGTACCGTTTTGCGTTTTATTTAGAGTTTGTCTTTCTTTGTCTATTTGCAAGCTTTAAGTTTTAATGCATTTTCTTTTGTGTTACCCCTCCCGTCCCGTTTTTCATTCATTTTTATTGCTTTCGTCTGACTTGTTTTTGGCAAACCAAGTTTGTTAATTGCGTTTTCTTTTGTTGATTCACCCCGGACTCTAATCAGTTTTTCTTTCTTTAAATTCATTCGTTTAAATATTTTTTTAACTTTTTTAGTTTTTGTGAAATTAATTTAAAAAAAAAAAACTGTAAAAAAAACTGTAAAAAAAAACAAACAACTTTTCACATCATGTTTCTATTTGGTCAAAAGGCCTATAATAATATTATTAGTTTTATTAGCAATACAGTAATCCCTTAACTATATTGTGGTTCACCTTTCACAGCCTCAGTGCAGTGTGGATTTTTAAGAAATATTTAGTGTAAATTTCTGTCGTAATAGTGCCCAGCATTATTATAGTGGATTTGACACAAACACCCATGATACACGGTCGGAAACCAGGCCAATAAAAGATGCTGCATACTATCATACTATGCAGAATTGCAATATATATATATATATATATATATATATATATATGAGTATTTTACAAATGGCAACTAGCTCCTCACGATACCAAAGACATTGGACGCAATGAATAAAAGGACAATTTCCCTGCTGACGACCGATGTAAAAAGTCAGAAATTAATTGGTGTCAGCAGGGAAACCGTGGAGGAAGCTCTTAAGAGTTTAAAAATAGGACCCAAAATATTGTCGTAAAGATCGAGAGCTATGTGGGATATCCTGTCGACAACCGAATAAGAAGCCAGCAAGTTGTTCGGGAGTGTTTTAATATCAAAGACACTTCGCCTTCACACCGAGAACATGGGCACCGGAAGGACAAAAGTAACAGTTCACGGGGTGGCCATAGACATCACAGAAGATAGTATGAAGGCCTTTTTTACCCAATACGGCAAAATGTAAGAAGCAGCGGGTGTAATCAGCAAAACATATATTGCTACTGGCGACATTGTCCTGGAAGTCACATTAACCCCGCAAGAGCGTTGCGGAGATCCATTAACGTCTTAATGTGTAGGGAGAGAAGAATGCTGGTGGTGGGGGTGGTGATGATGGAAGGACGGAGACCCTACTGTTGGTCATGTGGGGCTTCAGGACACATGTCGAAGGCGTGCTCCGGGAAGAAAGTGACGCCACAACCACGCACAACATCATCAGCGACAGTGGATGCGAAGTCTGATAAGGGCCCGGTGGAAGGAGGTAGTGGCTAAGGGATGAAAATCGCGAGCAGGCCTCCCGTTTCCGCAGTAGGAGGTCCCACCGAAATAGTAACAACCACCCAAGGAGCAGCCGGAGGAGCAAATGAGGGAACGCCTTCAATGACGGGAGCAACAGAAGCCAAAGTAAGGACACCAACAGAAGAGCCAACAGGTGCAGCAAGAAACGATAAAAGAAAAGCAGAAACAACAAAATCAGCAGCACTCACAGAGCAAAGGTCGGACGATGGCATGGATGTAGATAAATGACCACTACCCCGGTTCTATTCCTCAAGGAGGAACAGGGAAGAAGAAGAAGAAGAAGAGGAGGACAAACTAATACAAAACGCACTGGACGAAGTAGGGCGAGGAGGGACATGGACATGGAAAAAGCCAGGTCCCTATACACCGGAGAAGGATAAAGACGCTGCTCCAGCATTGTGACACTATGAGTTGGATATATGCGCACGCGTGTGTGTGTGCGCCCGCACATCTGTGTGTGTGTGTATATATACACCCACATATCTCTACATATGTGCGAGAAGATTAGTTAGATTTGACCTGGATATCAAACTTCAAAACCCAATGACTAGATTAGGAATCTAGATAAAAAACATGTTTTGAACATATCGCCAAAAGGGTAGATAAGTGTTAAGTACTTGTCAAAATACGAAGATAGTTAAAAGACCGGCTCTGGTAAAAACTTAAAAGGGTCTGAATTTAATGTCCCTGGATCGGAGTCTGCTAGGCTAGGGAATATTTTTATGTCCACTTTTCTTCAAAGGGAGAAATGGCCATGAAAAAGTTATGGGTTTATTCGTGGGTGTCCATTCCCCGGAAATGATGAAAGAGGACTCTGCATATATACGGGAGCGCTTTGGGTTTCAGGAGAGATAGACTTAGTTTAGGTTCGAGGAAGGGATTCAGGCCGTAGCAAGTAGCAACGAAGAGCGACACCCTAGCAGCCGGACATTGTTAGTTAGGATATTTTTTTTTTTGCCAGCAGAGAATCAGCCCAGAGTTAACTATCCACAAAAGGTCTCACGCCCTCCCTCCTCTTTTCGTTCTACCCAAGTTTGTAGTTGTGTTTTTCTTTTGCATGTGAACCTGCCTTTCGCTCGATCCACCGCACAGAAATTCTACGACGTGGGGTCTATATCTTGTGCAACGAGTGCAGAGGTGGGTAGTCTCACAGCATCAAGGAACCTCCCCATTTGGCCTCTCCCACCTACCATCCCGAAAACTCCCCACACGTCCACTCACACACCTCCTGACTCGCTCACTCCTACACCTCTCCAACCGTCCATTTCCACACCTACACTTTCCGCCCACTTCTACCCCGCCACACCCAGACAGAAAAAAAGGGGTGAAAAAGAAATGAATCTTATCCTTAAAGCAGAGGAAATATGTAAGTTAGACAAGGGGAATTGGAAAAAGAAAATTTCCACACGGAAAAGATCCCTCTTGGGTTCCCTGTTCAAGTTAGCCTACGATGGAAAATCGGTGGAGGACCCTAACAATTTCCCCAAAGTTCCGGGGTTTATTGCATGTATTAGAGACACTGGAGAGTATTTGAGGATATGGTCACATTTGTTTGAGGTTAAGGAGGCCTTTCCAGACATAAGAAAGGCCCAGGTGGACACACCAGAATTAAGAAAATTGCATAGATTTAGTCGACCCCACTCATTATATAGAGCGTTAAAACTAACGGACGTTGGCGAGATTGTCCTAGATGGTCGCATGACGACAGAGATGGGGACAAGGATCCTAGGACAATCCGTCAGGGTCCCTCAGATTTAAAAGATGTCTATCAAGATAGACAGTGTGAATATGAAGTGCCTGAGGGATCGGGGTAAGGCTACGCGCCTGCTTCGTGATCTTCTGTCGTTCGGAGTGAATGTTGCCGCGATCCAAGAAACTCATTTTTTTGCGACGTCAATGCGTTTGTTGTCTATGCAGCATACGGGGACCGAGATGCCAGAGGGGTTTCTTTGATGGTTAGTCGTACTCTGAATGCGTGGTAGACCTTGTTCATGTCGATGCCTAGGGCCGGTTGATCGTGGCCGATATTGCCCCAAAAAGTAGTTCGTTTCGAGTCGTTGCGGTTTATGCGCCCAACAACGCGCGCCTAGTTTTAATGGGGGACTGGAAAACCGTCCTGGACCCCATGTTAGACAGGGGCGGGGAGCTAGAGGGAGGACGGGCGATCGTAACTTGGTTGATCTGATCAGCGAGTTTCGTCTCGTCGATAGATACCGGGGTCGATCACCCAGGGGGGAAGATGTGGACGTGAGCTTTTAATTGGCCTTCTACCCAGATGGCTAGCTACCTGGATAGAATGTTAGAAGAGACGATGTAGATTTACTAGATTTCCCACTTTCCACTGGTCAGGCTATTCGGGTCACAAAATCGTTTCTGCACGGGTGGCCTAGAATGGCTGAATAGTGTAAGTTCAATCTGTCTTTACTGGACAGGCGAGATTTCCAGGAACAGCTAACTAGAGTAGTACAATGGAAACTAGTGGGGGCATTTATCAGGAATAGGTATTGGGAGAGGTTTAAGGAAAGGATTAGGTCTTTGTGGGGAAAATTATGAAAATGGCTTACCTAGGAAACGCGTGCGCCTCTGTGCAGTGTGCAAACTCCGGTCCTCCCAACGGTAAAAGGAACCAAAATGGCGGCGCCCATATTTTATGTCGGGCGGTCTCGGTTAATTAACGCGAAATCTCGTTGTCTCGTCATTCGCATGCAAATCATAGTCGGTCCTCGGATGTATAAAGCAGGCTCGTTTTGCTGTTTGGGATCAGCAAGCTTTCGGCTCGTGAGAAGGTTGGACGTGCGACACCGGTTTTCTTTGTTCCTACCTGCTATCATCAGTTGAGTTGTTGCGTTACCTCCCACAAGCTATTTCGGCAATGGACAAGTTCGATCTAAAATTGATCCCAGAATTCGACGGCTCCCCCACGGGCCCGACTATCGTCGAATGGTTTGAAAAGCCGAACGTGTTTGCAGGGTGTCCAAAATAAAGGAAGCTGCACTGGTCATCCCACTGAGACTCACGGGAGGAGCCTACGCCGTATCTCAACAACTCGGGGACGATGCTGACCTAGAAGAGATCAAGGACGCCCTGTATACGGCCTTTCGAATAGACCCCTTCATCGCTTTGAAACAGTTCGTCGGACGGCGGCTCGAGCCGGGTGAGACCGTGGATGACTACCTGGCTGATTTGCGAAGGCTGGCAGTACCGTTTGGCGGACTGGGGTGCGCCTTCCTGGCAGGACTTCCCGACGACATCAGTCGGCTCCTGCGAGCGTCTTCAAGATTAGACACACTGGGAATTGACGAATTGCTAGCCAGGGCCCGAAACATCTTGAAGGACACGGAACAGGTCGCGGCAGCCGTGAGAACGCCTGAGACACCGCGGGAGGGCCCAAAGTGCTACAAGTGCGGTGGACCCAACCATTTTCTAGGGACTGCCGGAGCCGAAGTGACATAGGAGGCGGGAGCAGCAGACAGAACCGAGCACGACTACGCTGCTATCGCTGCAAAGAGTTAGGCCATGTAGCACAGGAAAAAGAGTCCGGAGACAAGGTGCTGTCGCAACCCTTGCCCCCTCTCGGTCAGTAAATGCGGCATTGCCTGTTGTCAACGTGTACGTTGAGGGTAAACTATGTTCGGCGCTCGTTGACACTGGATGTTCCCGATCGATCGTTAGTGCGGATCGATGTGTGACATGGAGCAGTCAACAAATCGAGATTCGGACAATTGACGGAGTGTCCCGGGCCTGTTGTGGTGTCGGGACTGTATCAATCATCACAGACGGAGGGAATCGTGCCAAATTCGACGTTTTGGTGGCATGTCAAAGGCCCCTTGGGTACGACCTGCTGCTTGGGATTGATGCGATCCGAGCGTTAGGAGGCATGATAATCACGCCAGCCGGAAATGTGGAACTGGGTAAAGGAAGAAAGGTGTATGCAGCCCTTTGCATTAGTGAGCCGGATTTCGACGTCTCTTTCAATTCCGACGAGAGGGTGTGGACCGCCAGGTGGAAATGGGCCCAAAAAGACCCACCAGTTCAGCTTCACAACAAGGTCGCAGATTACAAAGTTCCCAACAGCATCAGAGGAAAATACGAGAAAGAGCTTCAGCAGTGGATTGTGAACGGCTGGTTGATTCCGTACCCCCAGGAAAGACTGGGACTCCCAAAGGGTCTGATTCCCTTGATGGCAGTCGTGCAGGAGCAGAAACAGAAGGTGCGTCCGGTACTCGATTACCGCGAATTGAACGACTTTGTGGATGCTTTTACTGCCGATGCAGAAGTGTGCGCACATAAGTTGAGAACGTGGCGGCGGCAGGGGGTCAATGTGTCGCTTCTGGATCTGCGGAACGCATATCTTCAGATTCACATCGACGAAGCGCTGTGGCCATTTCAAACGGTTATTTTCAAAGGCCAACGCGGCTAGGATTTGGGCTAAATGTAGCGCCACTCATCATGAAATCCGTTATAGACGCCATCGCATCGCAAGACCGCACAATTGAAGGTGCCACATCAGCATACGTTGATGATGTCTTCATTAATGAAAGTTTGGCCTCTGCATCGCGTGTAAGACAACACTTTTCGGATTACGGTTTGGTGTGCAAGGATCCGGTGCGACTGAGAGATGGAGCAAGAGTTCTTGGCTTGCAGGTCTGGGAAGAAAATGGCACCCTCCGATGGAAACGAGGAAGTCAAATTCCGGAAGTCCCTGATGTGTTGACCCGACGGCGCGTATTTTCATTGTGTGGGAAACTTGTTGGACATTTCCCAGTGTGTGGATGGCTCAGGGTGGCAGTTGCATTCGTCAAGCGCCTGGCAACCGCAGCAACCAATGGATGGGATGATAACATCAAAGATCCCTCTCTCTGTCGCATACTAGCGGAGATGTTAAGTAGAGTGCGGGAACTGGATCCCATTGGAGGAGACTGGTGCATGAGTGGTGACGAGATCTCAGTCTGGGTGGATGCGAGTTCCCTGGCGACAGGAGTGGCATTGGAAGCGAACGGAAATGTCATCGAAGATGCGTGCTGGCTGCGTCCGACTAATGATGCCAGGCACATTAATTTAGCTGAACTCGATGCGGCGCTTAAAGGAGTGAATCTAGCTCTCCAGTGGGAGGCGACAACATTGCACTTGGTTACTGATTCGGCGTGTGTGCACCGGTGGATTTCAGACACCTTGACCGGGAAGGCACGGATGAACACAAGGGCGGCTGGCGAGATGCTGGTTAGGCGACGGCTGGGCATTTTGCGATCGCTGGTGGAAGAATATGGATTAACCATAGACGTGACACTCGTACAGTCCTGTCAGAACCGTGCGGATCGCCTCACCGGAGTACCGCACAGGTGGCTAGAACTGCTCAAGGGAGGAGAACCGGCACTCGAGAGCTGTGCAGTGGCAGGGAGACGACTGGACGAGGACCAGGTTGCCAATACCCATCGTCAATGCGGACATCCGGGCGTGAAACGAACTCTGTACTTCGCCAGGTTAGTCGACCCGCAGGTGTCCAGAGAAAGCGTTAAATCTGTTGTGAAGGCCTGCACAACCTGTCAGTCGATCGATCCGGCACCCGTTCACTGGGAAAGAGAACTGAGCGTGAAGATCCAACCCGCTGCCTGAACTAGAAGTGACTGGATGGAGATTGAAAAAAGGAGACGTTGTTTGGGTTAGGGTTAGCATGAGGATGAAGCTTGTGTTGTCCCCCTTCGGAGGGGGACTCGACGGCGATGATCGCCACGTCCTTGCCCTGTTTGTGATCATGAGATCAGGGGGGAGTGTGGGGAAAATTGTGAAAATGGCTTACCTCGGAAACGCGTGCGCCTCTGTGCAGTGTGCAAACTCCGGTCCTCCCAACGGTAAAAGGAACCAAAATGGCGGCGCCCATATTTTATGCCGGGCGGTCTCGGTTAGTTAACGGGAAATCTCGTTGTCTCGCCATTCGCATGCAAATCGTGGTCGGTCCTCGGCTGTATAAAGCAAGCTCGTTTTGCTGTTTGGGATCAGAGAGCTTTCGCCTCGTGAGAGGGGCATTACACCCGTCTAGGCTTCTCACTACTTACATAGTATACCCACCCCCAGGTTTTGTGGATAATTGCGACGAAGTTGTGGAAATTGCCTTGATTTGATAAGTTTCTGCCTTATTTGATTTAGTTTGCTAAAAACTTGTTTGAATTTTTCAGTTGTTCTTTTCAGTTTATTTCATTTTCATTTGTGCGCTTATTTTTCTTTCTGTTTAATTTTTCTTTTTCTTTTTGTTTGTTTTCATTTTTTTTTTTTGTTTTTTTATACCTGTACTCGTTTTGATTTTTGTTTTTACCCTTTTGTGTGGAAATGAACAAAAAATAAGTGGATAAAGACAGTCAGTATTTATTCAGCCGTGGTGGTTTTCCACCATGGCTGAAGATCCAATTTCACCGCCGGTGAATATACAAAATAAGTCACCGGAGAAAAAAGTGCCTGGCTAGAGAACAGGCCAAAAAAGACCCCTGCATACTATGTAGAACAATCCAAGGAGTATGAGAAATTCATAAAAGGGAATGAATTTATTTCCATTCCCATTGTTTTCGGGATGCCATTACTGCAAGAACAATTTCCTGCTGACCTCTGACGTAAAAAAGTCGCAAATTAATTGGGGTCTGCAGGGAAGCCATGGAAGAGGCAATTAAGAGCCTACGTATTGCACCCCAAATTTTGGCCAGAAGGACCAATGCGATGTGAGACATATTGCTGGCCACTGAGCAGGAAGCGAAGGCGCTCGCCGGCAAAATACTAACTACAGCGAAACTCAGAATTCAGACAGAGTACATGGGTACCCGTCGCACTAAAATAACAGTGCACGTAGTGCCTGTGGATATCTGTGAAGACAGAATGGGGGCGTTCTTCCCAAAGTATGGGCCGGTGGACGAAGTCGATTCTGTAAAGAGCAAGGCTGGAATAGCGACCGGAGATATGGTCCTATACGTGACCTTGAATCGGGAGACCTTTACAGACGTCCCAAACACCTTAACGTACCGAAATAGACGGATGCTGGTGGTGGTTGAGGGGCGCAAGCCGTACTGTTGGACTTGTGGCGTGCTGGGGCACATGTCGAAGGAGTGCCCCACAAAGAAGTCGCAGGCTCCACCCAAACCAGTGGCACCAACAGCAGCGGAAACGACAGCAGCAGCAGCAGCAGCAACGAAGGAGGCCCCAGAAGGAGAATGGAAGAAGGTGAAGGGGCGGAAAGCTGAAGAAGCACCCACTACCTCTGGACGAAATGAGAGGTCTCCCCAAAAGCAGCGTCAGGAGCAGCAATTAAAGGGGGAGAAGAGACTGCCCCCGAAACAACAGCAGCAGACTCAAAAGGAGCAGAAAAAGGCACAGCAGCAGCCAGAATCAAAACAGGATCTGCAAAAACAAGTACAGCAAAAACCACAGCAAAGGCAGCAGCAGCAGCAGCGCCAAAAGAAACATGAAAAGCAGCAGCAGGAGCAACAAGTACAGCAGCAGCAGAAACAGGGTGAAAAAGACGAGAATCAGCAGCAGCAAGCCGAAGCGGAAATGGAGGTCGAGATCATGCCTCCCCCTCGCGCTTCATCTCTGAAAAGATCCAGAGAGGAAGACGAGGAAACAAGTCAACCTGAAGAAAAGCAGGCCAGTCAAAGTGAGGAGGAAAAGAATATGAGCAGAGGCCGGGCCACATCCGTACCGGCATCACCAACGAAGAGACAATCAGCCAGACCCAGGAGCTTCCCTTCCTCACCAACTCGAGCTCCATCCCCCCCCCTCCACTTCCCCTGCTAGTTTAGCATCCACCCCCCCCCGACTGTTCTACTTCTTCCGCTCCCCACCGTGCCAAGGAAAAGAAAAAAAGAAGAGGAGGGTGTCCCGGAGTCAGAGAATATCTGTAAGATAGACGGGGAGCAGGTGAATAAAAACATTTCTAATCAGAGGAAGAAATCTTTACTTGCTCTGTTACTAAAATTAGATAAAGTAGATGGGAAAACGGTTGAGGACCCGAGAAACTTTCCTGAGGCACCCGTGGTGGTCACATGTGTCAGAGACACAGGTAAATACCTGAAAGTGTGGGATCACCTGTTTGAAGCCAGGGAGGCTTTCCCGAAAATCAGAATGTTCTGTATGGACGATCCATATGTTAAAAAGTTCAGACAATTTTGTGCGGGGAGGGTCCCTGTTATACTCCATCCCGCTCTATATAGGTGTGTTAAATTAACATACCCCTCGGACGTTGGCGGAATAGTCCTGGATGGACGGATGACGTCGGATCTGGGTATAGGGAGCCTGGGACATTCCGTCGGGGTCCTTACCGCTGCAGATTTCCGCCCCGTATGTGGATAAGGTTTTTGCACTAATTCTTTTCTTTATTTTGCAAGCCTAGAAGATGTCAATTAAGATAGCTACATTGAATGTGAGGGGCTTAAGGGATCGGGGTAAGGCTGCCCGCCTGCTCCGGGACCTTATGTCCCTGGATGTGGAAGTTGCCGCGATCGAAGAGACCCACTTTGTTTGCAGTGCCGATGCGTGTGTGCTGGAAGACGACTTTGTTGTTTATTCAGCATATGGGGACCGGTTAGCCAGAGGAGTTTCTTTGCTTGTCAGACGGACTCTTGATGCGAAGGTGGACCTTGTGCATACCTATGCCGAGGGCCGGTTGATCGTGGCCGATATTGCCGTGAAAAGTGGTTCGTTCCGAGTCGTTGCGGTTTATGCGCCCAATGACCAGGAGGAGCGGGTCTCGTTTTTCGGCAGTTGGGGCCGTTCCTAGTGGATTCAACGCGCCTAGTTTTAATGGGGGACTGGAATGCCATCCTGGACCCCAAGTTAGACAGGGGGCGGGGTGCTAGTGGGAGAAGGGACGATCATAGCCTGGTTGATCTGATCGACGATTATGGTCTGGTCGATAGATACCGGGACGATCATCCCGGGGGGAAAATGTGGACGTGGGCTCTTAGTTGGCCTTCTGACAAGGTGGTTAGCTACCTTGACAGAATGTTAGTTAGAAGAGCCGACATAGATCTACTGGATTGCCCTACGTTCCACTGGGTAGGCTACGCGGACCACAAACTTGTTTGTGCCCGGGTGGCGTTAGATCATAGGCCTAGAATGGCTGGCTACTGGAAGTTCAATCTGTCTTTGCTGAACAGGAGGGACTTCCAGGAACAGCTAACTAGATTAGTGCAGCGGTAGCTAGTGGGGGCGGTTATCGGGAATAGGTGGTGGGAGCGACTTAAGTGTAGGATTAGGTCTTTCACCACTGATTTCAGCAAACAACTCGCTCTAGGTAGAGCTGAAAAGGTGAAGACACTTAAAGCTAGTTACACCCGGGCGGTGGCTGGGGGGATCCCCTAGAGATAGCCTTAGCTAGGGCGGCCCTGGATCGTTTGAATAGCGAGCGGTACATGGGCCAGGTAATTAGACATAAGTTAAGCAAGATGTCTTCCGAAGCCGTGAATTTGGGCGCAGATCTGCGCAGGGAAGAGGTCCGTCGAGGTGGTGATCGTTACATTCGTGAAGTCGAGTCTCCGGAGGGGCATACTCTTTGGGCCACTGACGACATGTGCGAGGCGTTTCGGCGCCATTTCGAGAGCCGGTTTACCAAGGAGCCTGGTCTCCGTGAGGAGGAGTTTCGTAGCTATTTGGCTGACTTTCCTCGGCTTTCGCCGACTGAAGCGGCTAGCTGCGAGGGAGAGATCACGGAGGGCGAAGTCTACGCGGTATTGAAGAAGGTCGGCAGAGGCAAGTCGCCCGGTCTGGATGGTTTGCCCTATGAATTGTACTTGAGGCTGTCGCACATCTTTGTTCCGATTTTGACCGCAGTGTTCAACAACTGGTTTCGGTCGGGGTCCATCCCCGATCGGATCACCAGGGGTGTGATCACTCTGTTGAAAAAGGGCAAAGGTGGTGGGGGGAAGCTAGACGATTACAGGCCCATAACTCTGCTAAACACAGAGTTAAAGATTATGGCGAAGATCCTGCAGGAGCGTTTGCAGTCAGTTGCCGAGTCTCTGTTGGGACCTGAGCAGACTTGTTCTGTGAGGGGCCGAACAATTCAGAGCAACCTGCATCTGATCCGCACGATCATAGAGGGTGTAAAAGACGACGAAGAAGCCGCGCTGATCAATTTGGATCAGTCCAAGGCATTTGATAGGGTTGACCATCGCTACCTTGCTACTGTCCTGCAGGCCGCTGGATTCGCACCCAACTTCTGCCTCCTGTATCGCTCCCCCAGCGCTGTGGTACAGGTGAACGGAAGGTTGTCGGACGCGTTCGTGCTGTCTAGGTCGGTTCGTCAGGGTTGTCCGCTGTCGCCTCTCCTTTATGCTTTGGCGTTGGAGCCTCTCCTTCGCCGGCTGAAGGATGAGACCGGCAGTCCGGCCCTACGTGGAATCGCCGTCCCTGGAGGGTCTCGAGCCAGGGTTTCCGCGTACGCCGATGACGTATCTGCTTTCGTGTCGTCCCGCAGCGACATTGAGGCGGTACAGAAGGCGCCTGATCGGTACGAGAAGGTGACAGGGGCCAAGATAAACCGCGACAAGTCGTCCGGCTTGCGGTTAGGTGCCTGGAAGTGGGTCGATCTTCCGGGCCGCTTCGGTTGGACGGACGGTCCTGTCCGCATTCTTGGAGTGTGGTTTGGGCCCGACCTCCAGCTGGAGAAGAATTGGTCTGAAGTACGAGCAAAGGTCGATTCTGCCGGTCAGACTTGGAATCGACGGAGGTTGTCCGTGAAGGGCAGGGCGGAGGTGTGTGTTACATACATTTTCCCCCTGATTCTTTATCGATTGTCCACACTTCCTCTCTGTAAAGACCACAAGAAGGCGCTCGAGCGATCACTATCCTCCATTTTATGGAGGGGACGCGGGAACAGGGTCGACAGGCGAGTCTGCACTAAACGTCCGTGTGATGGTGATTTGGACGACGCGAATGGAGGAAGTCTTGCGGGGCGACCGTCTTTCTTATCAGCATCTAATCCAATTCTTTGAGCATCAGCTCAAGATGAAGATTAGATCTGATAGAAAACGATTGCATTCGACAGTCTTTAGCGAAAGGTGGGTAAAAGAGGCGAGCTTGGTTCGTGTGACCGGGTAGGCCTTGATTTTCTCTTCTAGGTCAACCTATTGCACATCGGGGTGGCTTCCTGTGGAACCCTCCCCTTGGTTAGGTTAGACAAGCTTCAGTGTACCTAGTTAATGTGAGTAAGTGTTGTTCCTGGCCTGTATCCCGGCTGTTCCTTGGTTACGGTCCAAGTCGAGATTCCCAACCTCCCCAGTTTGTTTTGGCCCCTTTTCATCTCGACTGGGTCAGCTTTACATTTTCCCATTCCGGCATAATATTTTCTCCTCTTTCCCACTCCCTTAGCGAGAGCGTCTCTTGATTCTGTCCCCTGGGCAGAATACAGTGGCCTCTCTGTTTTGAGACTAACATTTGTTATGTTTAGTTTGTATTTTGTGTTTAGATTTTATTTATTGTTGGGTCCATCTCCCTCCCCTTGCATTCTATCCTTGTTGAAATTTTTATGTATAGCATTTATGTATCATCATATTTTTATGGATTGGGGCGCGTTTTGGTAGGTTCCCTTGGAGTGGATGTGGTATTATGGTGGTTGAAGGATTGAACGGTGTTGGATGAATTCTTGTGGTGAATGAGTAAATTGTAATGTATGAATGGGTCGTGAGTCAGATTAGCTAGGTATAAGAGAGTTAGTGTTGACCAGCCATTCCCCCTCCCCTTTCCGGCCTTGTGCCACAATTGTAACTTTTGTTGCAATAAATCTTGAGAGCTTTCGGCTCGTGAGAAGGTTGGACGTGCGACACCGGTTTCTTTGTTCCTACCTGCTATCATCAGTTGAGTTGTTGCGTTACCTCCCACAGTCTTTCACCACCGAGTTTAGCAAACGGCTCGCGCTAAATAAGGCTAACAAGGTGAAGGCTCTTAAGGATAGTCTTTCCCGGGCGATGGCTGGTATGGAATCCCCTAGAGATAGCCTTAGCTAGGGAAGCCCTGGAGCGTTTCGCTAGCGAGCGTTACATGGGTCAGGTAATTAGACATAAGTTAAGCAAGATGTCTTCTTTGTGAATATGGGCGCAGAATCGCGCAAGGAAGAAATCCGTCGTGGTTTCGGTCGTTACATTCGTGAGGTCAAAACCCCGGAGGGCCATACTCTGATGGTCCCCTGACATCATGTGCGAGGCGTTTCGGCGACATTTCGAGAGCCGGTTTTACAAGAGGCTGGTCTCTGTGACAAGGATTTTCGTAGCTATTTGGCTGACTTTCCTCGGCTTTCGCCGACAGAAGCGGCTAGCTGCGATGTAGAGATCCCAGAAGGTGAAGTCTATGCGGCATTGAAAAAGGTCGACAGAGGCAAGTCGCTCGGTCTGGATGGTTTGCCCTATGAATTGTACTTGAAGCTGTTGCGCATCTTTGTTTCGATTCTGACAGTCGTGTTCAACAACCTGTTTCGCCAGGGTTTTGTCCCCGACCGGATCTCCAGGTGTGATCACACCGTTGAAAAAGGGCAAGGGTGTTGGGCGGAAGTTAGTAACTCTGCTAAACAGAGAGTTAAAGATTTTGGCCAGGATCTTGACGGAGCGTTTACAGTCAGTTGCCGAGATTCTGTTGGGGCCTGAGCAGACTTGTGCTGTCAAGGGCCGAACAATTCAGAGCAACCTGTATCTGATCCGTACGAGGGCGTAAAAGACGACGTTGAAGCCGCGCTGATCAATTTGGATCATTCCATGGCATTTCATAGGCTTGATCATCGCTACCTGGCTGCTGTCCTGCAGGCCACTGTATTCGAACCCAATTTCTTCAGAGAGCCTCTTGATTTTGTCCAAGGGCAGAATACAGCGGCATCTCTTTATTGAGGGTCTGACGGGCCTGATTAACATCAATAATCTTTATTTTGATATTTAGTTTGTTTTTTGAGTTTTTGATGTATACATTTTATAATCATCAAATTTTTATGTCATGGGGTACGATTTTTAGGTCCGCTCTGAGAGTATGCGGCATTATGGTATATGAAGGATTGATTGGTGATAGATGAGTTTCTATGGCGAATGAACCAATTATAACAAATGAATCGGATTAGCTAAGTATAAGAAAATTTGGGACGACCAGCCTCAACCCAATTCCTCTTTTCGGCCTTGTGCCATAATTTTGTACTCATACAAAATAAATCTAAAAAAGTTGATACTAAGCTGATTAATATTCGGATTTATCTTACTTCCTTTGGCTGTACAGCATTTGAACCTCCTTTATTCCTTGTAAGTTGTCTTTTCAATTGTTTTGTAACTTATTGTTCTGTGTTTTTTGTATGTACCCGTTAGTTTCGGATACTGGTGCTGAATAAATATATTAAGCACTCATTCTTCTCTCTGTTCTCGACAATACAAGACAAATAAAACCCCTAGAATTTTTATGATCATCCAATTGTTATATCCCGGGGTGCGTATTGTAGCCCCCCCCCCACCGAGAGTATGCAGCATTATGATATATGGAGGATTGATTGGTGACGGATAAGTTCTTGTGTTGAATGTGCAAATTGTAATAAGTGAATAGGTCGGGAACCTGATTAGCTAGGTATAACTTAGTGAAGACCAACATTAATCCATTCCTCCTTTTTCGGCCATGTACCACAACTGTATATTTTTATACAATAAATCTAAATAAGTTGATACTAAGTTGATTAATATTAGGACTGATTTTATTTCGTTTAGTTATACAGCATTTGACCCTCCTCTATCCTTGTAGGTTGTCTTGTTAATTCTTTTCTAACTTATTGTCCTGTGTATTTTGTATGTATCCGATAGCATCTAGTTAAGGCGATATGACCATTCTCTATTCCTTGTCAGTTGTCTTGTTAATTCTTTTCTAACTTATTGTCCTGTGTTTTTTGTATGTATCCGATAGCATCTAGTTAAGGCGATATGACCCTTCTCTATTCCTTGTAAGTTGTCTTGTTAATTCTTTTCTAACTTATTGTCCTGTATTTTTTGTATGTATCCGATAGCATCTAGTTAAGGCGATATGACCCTTCTCTATTCCTTGTAAGTTGTCTTGTTAATTCATTTCTAACTTATTGTCCTGTGTTTTTTGTATGTATCCGATAGCATCTAGTTAAGGCGATATGACCCTTCTCTATTCCTTGTAAGTTGTCTTGTTAATTCTTTTCTAACTTATTGTCCTGTGTTTTTGTATGTATTCGATAGCATCTAGTTAAGGCGATATGACCCTTCTCTATTCCTTGTAAGTTGTCTTGTTAATTCTTTTCTAACTTATTGTCCTGTGTTTTTTGTATGTATCCGATAGCATCTAGTTAAGGCGATATGACCCTTCTCTATTCCTTGTAAGTTGTCTTGTTAATTCTTTTCTAACTTATTGTCCTGTGTTTTTTGTATGTATCCGATAGCATCTAGTTAAGGCGATATGACCCTTCTCTATTCCTTGTAAGTTGTCTTGTTAATTCTTTTCTAACTTATTGTCCTGTGTTTTTTGTATGTATCCGATAGCATCTAGTTAAGGCGATATGACGTCTTGAAATTTACTGTCAATTTTTTTCTGATATCAAAATAGAATTAATTTACCAAATTTGGCACTTCATAAAACTGCATTCTAAGAAGATTTCCGGTTAATATTTGGTCGTTTTATAATATGAGGAGAAATGCAGTTGATGATAAAATGTAGTTTGTCGACCAGAAGGTAGATATTACATTTTTATTTACTCGCCCCCTCTTCAGATGTAATTTCTAAAATTAACTTCTCACGGGTGATCACGCGTATTGCCTATGCTTTATTTAATTACATTAGTGCTTCCACTGTGTACAAAATATTGCTTTCATCCGCAAAACGATAATTATATGCTTAAATAATTGACAATAGAATATATTTCATTTCCTTTATTCTTGTTGTCCATAGCAGAAATTTCTTTAGGGAAAATATCACTTATTCTTCTGTCAGGTGTGCAGTTCTGAAAATAAAACCTTTTCTCTGGAGAATCGTTATCAGCTTTTAAGAATGCTTTTTGGAGCGACTTGCGAATATCAATGTATAAACAGATTATATATTAACCCGTCATGAACGGAAAACATAGATGCATGCAAAACCATAAAAAAACCGTGAAACACGAATAACGGAATCATGAAAATTTAGAATTTCCTATTAACATGATAGAGATCAAAGGTATTATATACACTATTTACATTATTATTGACCTCATCTTTGTCGCCATATCTATTACAACGTTTCGGCCTTTCAGTATCTGTCTATATTTCTAAGATGAGGTATTATATACACTATTTACATTATTTGAAGTATTGACATCATCTTTGTTGCCATATTTATCACAAATTTTCGGCCGTAGTATACCCCAGCATTCTTCAGGCGGTTGGAATGTCGAACTGAACCGTTTATTTCACTGGTTCAACGTGCCTTGTCTAATGGATGCCTGTTATCAGTTATCTCCTGTTAATTCACCTCTCCAAGTTCTCCACTGCCGTAACCAGGTATATTGAACTTACACTGTCACTGAAATCTATTCAAGGCCTTTATCCACTGTGCCATGTCTCCTTAAGGACATCTGTGTATGAATTTCTGTGACTTGCAAATTAAATGTCTTCAGTTCCATTTTTTACCAGCGCTCATACTGCATTTTTTGCTGTTATTATTGCAATTTTTTTTATCAGAGCTCATATTGCAATTTTCGTTGTTATTGTTGATTTTCCCTGGTACTCTTTATTACTAGTTACCATATTGTATTCATTTTTATGCTTGGTCGGCTCGGGAGATTTTTGTGGCCTAGCGTATGTTCTGATTCCTTTAGTTTACGAATTTTCCAATGATGTTCTTTGTCTATGATTTCAACCTGATCCCACAGAGGGCGGTGATCTCCCTTTACTCCCCATATGTGGTCAGCCACGCCTGATTTTTCCGCTTCCCCTCGTGTTACAGCATTTTGGTGTTCTTGAAGGTTTACCTTAAGGGAGCGGCCTATCTCCCCTTTATATTTCTATCAAAATATGTCGAGCGATATTTTCACATTCTTTCCAGAGCAATGTTTGGCTGTAAGTTACTTTTTGTCGCTAAAAAAAAATAATTTCAGTGAAAGCCTACGCCGACGGCGTTACGGTTCTTGTGTCCAGCACAGCTGAGATTGGCGAAGTCGGCAAAGAAATTAGAGTGTACAAGATCAAGAGGCTAAGATCAACTGTCGGTTGGCTTACGGCTGGATTCGTGAAAGGGAGTTTCTTTTCTAGGGCCGTTCCTCTGGATGGGCAGACCGATCAAGATATTCAGTGTCTGTTTTGGTCCTGATCTACTCTACAGTTCTTGGAAGAATCTTTCATCAAAGCCGAGGGCAGAAATATGTGCCTCGCACAACTACCCGATTTTGCTTTCCCGACTCTCCGTGCTTCCACTCCTGTATACCATACTAATGAATTAGGGTTTTCTACTTCTTGTGGGGCGGCAATGCTCCCAAGGTAATTCCGGAGATATGTTATCTGCACCTTTCGGAAGGCGGTGTGGTTATGTCTGGCGTTGAGATGAGTCAATATAAGTTTCATATCGGTTTTCTATATCGAGAGAAAAAAAGAAATTTTAACTTTTTCTTTACGAAATACGCTAGTGGCCAGGAGAGCTCAATTCAGTTGAAGAGCAATGCATTAATAGCAGTACGAGCCAATGTTTTTAAAATTAGCCTTTTCTCAAGAGAGCTCAAATATATTTTCAGCAACTAACAAAAATGCCAACATGACAAAGGAGAGAATTCTGACACTCAGGAATCTCCCAGCCTCTATCTTAAAAACAACTTGAAAAACGCCGTTTAACTGATACAAGGAGTGACCAAAATTAACGATATATATATATATATATATATATATATATATATATATATATTAGATTCAAACTGGTAAAGATGTTACCTTAACAGTCTTTTACAATATTAAAAGAGTACTATCGGTAAACTGTTATATTTTTTAAAAATATTTTAATGTGTTCTCTATGAATGTGCTAATAAATACAGTATTTAACTTATATTAAATCCTAAATTATTTGTAAAAGAGTTAGATATTTAAATTGCTAGCAAGCGTCAAATTAATTTTTTCGTGGATTTTTTAGACATCTCAATTACTATCAAACATTAAAATCTATTTTTTACATAAATTGTTAAAATTATAATACCCCTCTCCTTCCTACGTAAAACCAATTTACAACCTCGTTCTCTTTACTTCCACCTTCTTTCTTTTTTCTTTTTCCTTTTTCTTTTCTCTCTTCCTCCCTCCCATTTCAATATATCACTTCCGTTAAGTTAAACGTTTAAATAGGTCATGGTCTGGTACCTCCTCCCTCAATACTAAGAATTATTGGAAGAAATATTAAAATAAACCCTCTCTAAACTCGACCATGTCTCTCACACCGCCCCTCATTACCCTCTCTGTTAAATTACAAAAACTTTCACTACCCATTAAAAGTGTGAATTTTCATTTCATTTTTCGTTTCATCTTTTGGAAGCGCTATTTGTTGATCCGGCGTACTTTAAAAAGGCTCTGGTGAAATACTATTATTATAATGGCACCTTAAAGTCGTCTGTTTTTTCTTTATATATATATATATATATATATATATATATATATATATATATATATAAAAACAAATGAAAACTACACATAAAGTTCACTTTCTTCAGAGACAGTCATGCACTCCTGTAGTTCACTGCAACCAATAAGCAGGGATTTTTTTCTACTGATGATGGCCATGCTAGACGAAACTAGTCGAGAAACGTAATTGAAATGATAAAAAATATATCTATATACAACCCAGTGTGTTTGAAAATTAAATTCTTTTATATTTTTATTGTTTCAAAACATATATATATATATATATATATATATATATATATATATATATATATATATACATATGTGTGTGTGTGTGTGTGTATTTTCTATTTGTATGAGTTGAAAGTTGGGTACATTAAAGCTGGACGATAGATACACATCAAATTAAAATTTGGCATGGAAAATGCTAATAAATGAATTCTAATGTAACTTAAGACATTCCAATCCAGTGCCTTAAGGAATACGCAATTACGTCCTTAATGGAAGTATTGGACAAGCTAACATAGGAAGAAAATTGTAATCTCGATCTTGCTAAGCCAAAGTTGTCACGATTCCAGTCAGTCTGACATGGTTTTGAACACATTTCTTCTTCCTGTTCATAACAGGTCAATATTTCATGTATTAATACACTAATATTCGCAAGTTATGGCAATAAGCTGTATATTATCTGATTCTGCTTCGATTCCTGTGGAACTGCGTCCTTTTTTCCCTACATGTTCACACAAAGTCAAGCATCCGTTCACTGTAGGTAGTTACTGCACAATGTTGCTCTATGGGTGTAGCAAAAAAACATTAAGTGCAGATTATTGGATTATGTAGTTTTGTTTTTTTACAGTTTGTTGTGGGGCTCTCCCCTTTTTACATAAGATGGACTCGTCCAAAGTATACTTATTGTGATACCGGAACATACCTATTCTATTGTAAATAGACTCTCCCAGATATAATAAGTAGTAGTAGTAGCAGTCGCCAGGGAGCTCAGATTGCTGCGTCATTAACTATTATTTCAAGTTCCTAACGTTTTGTACGTCGAACTCTTTTTAAAAACGACTTAGTGAAATACAAGCCTCCACTGTGAAAACTACTCTACAACACTGACAGAGAGAATACCTGCTGTTGAGATACGTTGAGATACGTGGAGATACGTTGAGACAGGTTGAGAGATACGGAGACAGAGACGGGGTATTCTCAGAGAGTTATACAAGAGTCCAGAGAGGGAAATGATTACGGCTTTACTTACTGAGACTTGTACATATACTTTCTACTAACCCGCATACCTGGACTATTAATCTTCACTTCAAGTCTGTATTCTTACGTTTAATACACTTATTTTTCTATCTCAATTACTGGCGTCGTTTATTTATTTGTGCAGGATTCCATTCCCGGAATCCACAACACAGTTTATTTACCTTTTGCTAGGTTATTTAAAGTCAGGGCATATTTTTAGATTTTAAGAAGTTTTTGAAGATAATAAAAATTTGCTGATACAAGTCACACTAATTAAGTTGTGGTTAACTCAGTTCGCCAATCCTTTGCGATGACTGAAATAGATTAAAGTGATTGCTTTCGTCCAGTCCTCCGGTCTATCAACTGAGCTATTGCTAGTGACCTCCTATTCTCTGAGTTTTGTTAGTACGTACGCCTTCACGCAAAGAACGCGTTTTGCCGTCTTCCTCCCAGAATCGCTATTTATGCCCACGTCGGGGGCAACTAAAATTTGCATACGAGACTTACTTCTCGTTCGCCCGAGACTTCCGGTTTTATAAATTCAAGGTTTTTTGAATTCTTAGTCTTTTTATTTTTATTTTTTCCTTTGTACGTCTTCCCGCGATATGGGAATTTCAGAATAATCCATTTCTCTTTTACTGCCGGTCGCGATCTTTCAACAGGACCTGACACGCCATGCAAAGCCTGGTGTCAGAATAGTTGAATCCATACCTTTCCCAAGGGTTTTTGCGCGCAGTATAACGGACCCAAGTGGAATCTGAACTCGATTCTCCGATTTCCAATTCCGAGCCATTATCCATTGCATCTAACGCACATCTAAGCTTACTTTACGTAGTATTTCTAATTGGTTACCCATCTAGAGTCAACGTTGCTTAACTACGGTTTGAACATGATATGGTCGTAAGGAAGTGTGTGTAAGAGATAAATGATTTGTGCATTTCCAAAGCTACATTGCAAATTGAAAAGGAATCTAAACAAAGATTTTGTGTGAAAAATAAACTTTATTAATGAGAAAATGGTTTAAACTATCAGTTTATGTGTTTCGTCGAGAGTATGATATTCATAAGTCCAGGTTAGAAGTTATGTTGAAATTACATCCTTGTGAAAATCAATTAAAACAAAAGAAATAATTCCATACATTTGTTCGTATTTTTCCAATGAAATATGAGCCAGTGCACATGTTCTATTCTTTTTATAAATTGCAATTTCTGATATAAAGCAAGTCAAAACTTCTTTTTTAAAATCAACCTATGTACCCGAGAGAAAATATTTGGACACATTGCTTGTTCCAGAATTCAAGAATTGGGATATGTCCATTCCAGAAAGTCTTTCCTTGCAGATTGACCACAGATTCTCAATTGGATCAAAATCAGGACAGTTTGCGAGCCAGTCGCTAGTACTTCGATTTGCTCACTGTTAAGACATACCATTTTGTTCCTGCAGCGTTACAATTTTCGTACGCTTCTTTGGAGTAACGTCCATTGCAGACGATAGCCTTAGGACAACTAATCGACAGTCGAGACAGTGGTGGCTGGGCGTGATGAAAATCTGACGCAATCACGGATGACGCAATATTTTTCAAGGCCAAACAAATTTCATCATACACCTCGAAAACAGATTCATATTACTGCACACGACTTAATCTGAGGAAAAAAAAGAATCGATTACAGCCTGTTACACTAGTGTGTATAAAACTGACCGTATGGTAAAAGAAAGGAAACGAAAGCCGTTGTTTCAGTTAATTTGCACAAGGGTGTAAACAAATATTAAAAAATAAAGAATAATTTTATTCAGAATTGTATTTTGTTTGGCAGTCATGTTACCGACATGTTTCACAATTTTTTTTTAAAAATCTACATTCATCGATATGCCTTTGCCCACCAACGAGGATAAAAAAATATATAAATTTTTATTTTAAATTCAACATCTGGTTAGCAGTTATGAATTTTTTTTTTGGCTATGATCGAAAATTGAACAGTACACTCTTACATAATATAATTTTCTATATCAGATGGCTCATAGGAAAATGATAGTGTTTATCCAAAGTTCGCTGTGCGACATCGTCAATAGAAATAAATAAATTGATTACAGTACACGGGCTTTGTATTGTTCTCATTACTTTTTGTTAAGAGGTGACAAGACTTTCAGACCACACTGTCTATTGCTCTGCCAGTATTTACTCGAGAGAGAGAGAGAGAGAGAGAGAGAGTCAGATTAAGAAGTTACTTTTAATTTAAAATAATACTAATAATGTTTCTATTTCAGATAGCTGACACGAGCTCCTACAGTTTATGACACGAGCTTGTACGGTGTGACAGCGTCAAAGAAAGTGAATAAATTGAATCCAGTACATGTGCTTTGTTTTAATGTATTACTTATGCTATTGTTCTCATTAATTTTAGCTAGCGGGTGACAAGACTTTCAGACCACCCTGTATATTGCTCTGCGAATATTAAATCTAGAGAGAGTTAGAGTAAGAAGTTACTTTTAATTTAAAATAACAATAAAAATAATAATAATAATAATAATAATAATAATAATAATGTTTTAAACTTTAACAATTTAACATTACACCGCAGACATACATGACTACAGATGTGTGTGTGTACGGATATGTATTTGTATGTGTGCTATTTTCAGATGGTCGACGATTAAATTGGCATACATCATTAGTAGTTAAGCTCACCCACAGGGTTATTCTTTGCTTTTTTTATGTGTGGTTTTCCACGAGTTTTTAGATAAAATTATTTTGTTTTATGTTTTTACAGTGACGCTTTAAGTTATGCATTTTACGGCCCTGGTTTATATATAAGTGAGTCCCCCACTTCATTTATTTGCGTTCAAGTCGTCTGAACATTGCATGAGCGTGAAAATCGGGTTACAACTCGGGCCATCCTTTCATAGGAATTAACTTACACACACACACTCACATTTTTTACTAACCCTAAATAAAAACATCAGACAGCTCTTTCAAAGAAATTTTTGGGAATTGAAGAAAAAAGGTTTGAACCCACAGATATGTTGTAAGATTATAGCTTCCGCACATAATTCTAATAATCTTAGTGATAGGTGTAACTTATGTTTAGAAGAAATAATTAGAATAATAAAATACAATAATCAAAGCTAACTGTTGAATCAAAGGAATGAATTAGTGATAAAATACCGACATAAAAACAAATTCAAATTTCCATAATATAGGTTTTACTTTATTAGCTACTATATTTCTCTAACTCTTCAAATATCGAATGGATAATTAATTCTAATTTCTATATATCCGTCTTTACACCATGTTAATTATATCTTATAATTTTCCACAGTTCAAATGATTCTCTTTCCTTTTCGCACTTACAATTCTTTATGTATATATTTTAGGGTTGTTTTTGAATATAGCTTTGTATTTTTAAGTATAACTTTGTATTTTTAAGTTTATATTTTTAAATATAATTTGTTTTTAGATTTAACTGACCTTTAAAGTTGAATTTATTTTATTTTATTTATTTATTTATTTCATTGTATTTTTTATTCTTAATGTATAATTTAATTAATCGTATTATATTTTTATTTCTAAATATTTTTATTCTTTAATATAGCAGATTGATTTTATATTAAATATAACTTATTTTTAAATATATTTTTCCTTATCTTAATATAAATTATTTAATTATGACTAATCCTCAATTATATTTTATTGAAATATAATGTAAATATAACTTGTCTTTGGAATAGTACTTTTAAGTATGATATTGTATTTTAAACTAAACTTTATCTTATATAATTTAGGTTTTTTTAAACCTCTTTTTATTCCTCTCTTAGTTTCAAATTAGCATTTCATTTTTCATATAACCCAACTTTAATATCATAAGATTGGTATCCGAGTTTTATTTTATAAAATCTCTTCTCTTTAAGATTAATACCTTCCACTCTCTCTGACCCTCACTCGTGTCTTTCGTCTGACTGAAACATTGAAATGGATAGATTCTGTATTTTTTTGTTTTTTTAGCTGTACGGTTAAATTTTTAATTCCGACAAGAATTTAGTCTATACGGGGGTTGAATAAGACTAACGAATTTCGTTAGTTGAAATAAGAATTAGTTGAAATAAAAATGCCCTATATAAGGTGATTGTGGATTTTATTGTGTATTAATTATTTGCTCTATAAAATATAGAGCTCTTTTTATGGATTAGTTTTAATATTTTATATTACTAGGATGCAGCTGGATTATATACCAATAGATGTATTATCTTTACTTTATATATATATGTGTGTGTGTGTGTGTGTGTGTGTGTGCGCGCATATACATCGGCATATAGGCTATTGTCGGATGTTCAGCGACTAAACCGGTACACCCACTTCAATTTTTTTGTGAGTGAGAAAGATTGTTAGCAAGCAAACCTATAGGATGAAAAATAAGACCTATCAAAGGGCGAAAGAACTCTTGTCAAGCTCACTAGCGGTGGCGTCTCAATAAATCACTGTGGTGAAAGAAACAGGATATCACGCCATTATGCATCCCTAGAAAAGTCATGACTTTTAGCACTCAAACACTCAGTAAGTTTTGAGATATCATGTATGCTAGATATCTATAAATGATATCACGGAAACTTGATGCCTGAGTTAAGACAAATCACCTTGGAAACATGTATAAAGCGTTGTTTTATGGGTTGTTTTTCTGCCCATCGAAAAAATTGAAATATTCTGATATTAATATTATTTTTAAATGTCAATGCAGATAATTAAATATGCAGTTTTTTTTTTTTAAACACTTTCACTATAATGACTCTTACATTTTTGGAGGCTCATTAGAGTAATGCGTAACAGATCTGATTCAGGAATCGGCGTGCCGAGTTCAAATTCCAGTTGAGTTCATTACATCAACTTACGTCCTAATAACCTCTTCTCCAACCCTAAACCAGTTGCCACCTCCGCGGTGCTATTGTCGTATGTGGCAAACAGCCTAGCAGATGGAAAGTTTGTCTGAACTCTTCTAAAATAGTGCGTATACATGCTGTTTGGCACCGCTTGTGAATCAAAATTCCTACTGAAACTCCTACTGTAGATTTGCACATCCGAATGAATATGTCCTCTACCAAGATTGGTTAGATTTCGTTGCAATGCGACTCGTTCGTTTGACAGAGTCGGCTCAACGGACCGCAACAGGTACATGTAGATTTTTGGGATCGTAAAAATAGGTCGATTTTAAAACTCTTCCTTAATTCTTCTAATTTTGATAAAACTTTTGGCATTTCTATAAAAGAGAATCTTTTTTTTTCCCCTAAAAACAGTCTGTTTTCTATATTTCATTTAAAAAAGTGAATTTTTTCATAAGATTACACCATACTTTTTAACTTGATAATTTCCAGTTGTATATCCAGTTAAATTTAACCCCTTGATCCCTGCGGTCCTGAACAATTTTAACCCTCCTGCCTGATCTCCTGAGTCAAGATTCGCATTCCTGAACAATTTTAACTCTTCTGTCTGATGTCCTGAGTCAAAATTCGCATTCCTCAACAATTTTAACTCTTCTGTCTTGATCTCCTGAGTCAAAATTCGCAAATAATTGGATTGTAATGTTGCACAGGAGATACAAAAATAGTTACAAGTGTTTACCCCTCCCGTTGAACTAGTGGCTGGGCATTAAGCCATTTTTCTCTACCGCTGTTCAACCGGTCGCTGGGTATTACGTCATTTTTCTCTACCATCGGTAAAGCGGTGGTCCGGGCTCAAAAGGTTAATGATAAATCCTGGAGAAAAAAATAGAAAAGTCGGAAGCCACAAGAAAAGTCGATATCGATAACTTAGTTCGGAATATTCCACAAAATAAAAAAAAAATGGTCCATTTTGAAGATTTTTAAGTTTTATTTTTTATTTATATTCTAGAGCTATTCTCTGTATTCCTCTCCGAAAAACAAAATAAAAATAATTTCTAAAATGTTTTAGATAATTTTTGTAACATTCTATAAAACGGTTTAATGTCTTGACATTTTTAAAAATCCTTCCTGTATTTTTTTTAAAAACGTGCAACATGATGTGATTTTTTGTATTATTTACATTATTTGGACTGTTATCCTCATATTCACTGCCACATTCACAATATTTCGGCCATTGGAGGCTCCGGCCTTCGTCAGGTGATTGGAATTTCAAAATTCCAATCGCCTGAAGAAGGCTGGATCGTACAACGGCCGAAACATTGTGAATATGCCAATGAAATGATATGACAGTCCGATTAATGTAAATAATAAAAGTAATCATAATACCTCATTTCAGAGATATAGACAGATAATGATGTGATTTTGTTTTTAAAATCAGGATATGCTTTAATAAATACATATATAAAGATTTTGGAAAATATTCTTGTAGGCTCCGGCCTTCGTCACGTGATTGGAAATTCAAAATTCCAGTCGACTGAAGAAGGTCAGATCGTACAACGGCCGAAACATTGTGAATGTGTCAATGAAGATGATATGACAGTCCGATTAATGTAAATAATACAAATAATCATAATACCTCATTTCAGAGATATAGACAGATAATGATAAAGATTTTGGAAAATATTGTCTTTGACTGATTTTAAAATAATTTTAAAGATATTACACAGCCGTTAATTTGATATTTTTATTATTATTAACTATAAATGCAGAGATAGGTAATCATTTCCGTTTCAACATTCCAGCAATTAGAGTTGGAGGTTCTGTTTTTTCTTCTCCTAGACCCGTTGCCACTCACTGCTATGCAACTCAGTCTGCCCTGCTATTTACTCATAGCTAGGGGTGGGGAGAATGGACAGATTCATACTTTCCCGATGTAAGCGAATGTAATAAACTCGAATGGAATTCGAAGTCGGCTCTCCGATTCCTCAATCGGAGCTGCAATCCATTACTCCACTGTCCCCCCCATTCCTCTACAAGAGCCAGTAAAGGCCGGAAGTAGAGTACTGCTGACGTATATGAGCAGGAGATGCCTAGTCTTAACTTTCCAGTCTCGATAAAATTCAAAAATGTTTCCTCGGTCCTTGTTGGTGACGAGTTATATCCACCCAACCACCCCTTTCTCATTTCGCCCTTGCATAGAGTATTGCTGCCATATATGGTCTGGAACCGTTCTGTTTGTCGCAAAGTCCTTGATAAAATCCAAAGACGGATATGCAATGTAATTGGCCCTGATCCGGCATCTCATCTAACCCTGCCCTCTCACAGACGTGCCGTTGCCTCTCTCTGTCTTTTTTGGAAATACTTTCATCATAACTGCTCCGATGAGCTGCTTTCGCTGGTTCCCAGACTTCATGAATTTAAGCGTTCAACTAAGCTGGCATCTAGCTCTCACGCTTTCACTGTCGAAACTGTTAAATGTAGCCGTCTCTTCTACTTCAATAACTTCACTTCTCGCCTGTGGAACGCCCTCCCCTTTTCCTGTTTCCCTGATAGCTATAATCTCGAACTATTCAAATGTAATGTCAATCGACGTCTCCAGATGCCTTGATCTATCCCCTATCCTTCTCTTCATCTTTTCCTCTATCACTCCTTTTTGCTCTCGCTCCAACTCTCAGTAACCCCTTGAGTGCTAATGGCTTCCCGCCTTGCTTGGGATGGATTGCCTCAAAAAAAAAAAAAAGACGAGACGTCACTATTTCCATGGAAAATGATCAGATGAACTAGATCCACCAGACCTACCTTCACCACACCCTACACATTATAGCGAGCGAACCTTATTCTTTTCGTATTCACTTGCTGAGATGTAAGTGACCGCTTGGGAATACCAGGTGATGTAATCTTAGATGTGCACCTGGTGTAATATATAAAGGTTTGGAATTATTAATCGGAGAGCCGATTTCCAATTCCCGATGGGTTCGTTAAATTCACTTAAGCGTAAATACTCCTGGGAAAGGTATGAATCCATCTGTTCTTCCTCTAGCTAAGAATTAATAATAAGACTTATATCAGTAAATCATTATTATCGCCAGACAATTCCTTCAATCTTAAAATATTTTCTGGCTGAAAGGGGTTGACAAGCCGTATAAAATGAATCAATAAATCATTTATTTATAAGGGAATAAACACCATATTTATAAATGGAATCAATTCAATATCAAGACGGATTTGCGTAACAGTAGGCAGCCGATAATACAAATATCACCTCTTCCACACCTATTGACTCCTTCCATCGTACTGGGGGATGTTTACCGTCATTGTTATAATAGAGTATTTTAAAATCTTTATTTTAAATAAAATTTCGGAATTTTTTAAAGTTGTTAAATCCAGTAAAAATTAAAATAAACATTCTCTATAACAGGAGGCGGCAACCCTTGGCATGCGTGCCTAACATGGCACACCGATGACTTGTTTCTGGCACGCGAAACTTATTCATTAAATTCTCTTTTATTCTTTTCCTCTTTCATGTATATCATTATCTCATATATTTTTTATTTTCTTCGCTTTACAGATTATACCGAATGTCACGATCATCAGCTAAGAAACAATGTCATTCAAATGAAAAAGATGTTAGAATATTTAAAGTATACTGGACTGAAAAAATGTTGTATGATTAATAAAGAAAATAAAGCCGTATGCATTTTCTGTTCCGGAACAATCGTTTGTAGGGCTTCTTCTGATAATGGACAGTTTGAAAGTGTTCATAAGAAATTAAGCAATAAAACTATAGAGGAAAAAAGAGAATTTCCCTTTAACTGAGCAAAACAACAAAAAAAAAAAAACACAGGCTGATATTTTATGAACTTAGGCCCAGTTCCAACTTAGTTGCTGCTAGTTTTGAGGTTTCAAAGATTTTTGTTGACAGGTGGAAAAAAATTGTCAGAGCTTTTGCCGGTTTTGGCACACACACACAAAAGGGTTGCACTATAAAATGGACTTGATATTACGATTAGTTTTATGAGGCTATCTGTCAGTCAGATAACAAGCGTTCTCTTTGTGCTGGTTCGAAGGAAACGGTGGACTTTGTAGCCGTTTAATTCAACTTTTAATTAAAGGTGCGGGGACAAGACTCTTACATCTCTCGTGAAAGTAAGAAACATGATAAAAACTAATCATTTAAATGTTTAACTAATATCTTATCTGCAAGATATTAAGATACTTGTTGGTAATACTCAATTATACGCATTTAATCTATTATTCTCATTTTGGTCGTTTTAGTCACAACACTGTGGCCATTGTATAATACGGCATTCTTGAGATTGTATTCAGTACAACTTCGGGAAATATTCAAGGCAAGTAAATCACATTGCTACTTTTCACATCCATAGTCATTTTATGAATTAATATATCATTTTCCTCTACCACCGGTAAAGCGGTGGTCCGGGCTTAAAGGGTTAATGATAAATCCTCGAGGGAAAAATCGAAAAATCGGAAGCCACAAGAAAAGTCGATATCGATAACTTAGTTCGTAATATTCCCCAAAATAAAATAAAAATGGCTTATTTTGAAGATTTTTAAATTTTATTTTTTTTATTTATATTCTAGAGCTATTCTCTCTATTCCTCTCCGAAAAACAAAATAAAAACAATTTCTAAAATGTTTTAGATATTTTTTGTAACATTCCATAAAATGATTTAATGTCTTAACATTTTTTAAAAATCTTACTGTATTTTTTAAAAAGGGTGCAAATTGATGTTATTTTTTGTATTATTTACATTATTCGGACTGTTATCCTCATCATTATTCCCATATTTGCAACGTTTCGGCCGTTGTACGCTCCGGCCTTCTTTAGGTGATTGGAATTTCGAAATTCCAATCATCTGAAGTAGGCCGGAGCATACAACGGCCGAAACGTTGCAAATATGGCAATTAAGATGGAGATAACAGCCGATTAATGTAAATAATACAAATAATCATAATACCTCATTTCAGAGATATAGACAGATAATGATGCTAATTTTCACTTCCATAGTCATTTTATTAATTCATATTTGTAATAATTCTTCTTCTTCCACAATATTTAACTGCCTGATACAAATATTGAACCCTTCAATTCAAAATGCCACGCTTACCTTAATTCTACTTCCACTTTAGGAAAATCAAGATTATTTTCATACGAGAATCCACCCAATACAAGGCTCATGAGGGATACTCAAATCACGAGCGTTCCTGTTAGCATGACAATGATGAATGATATTTGATATAAATATTTGAAGGGCTTTTAGAGTGTGAAGATTATGAACATAACGAGAATACGTGACAATTGACCCGTGACTTGAACGGTTTAAGGTTATAGTGTTTTGAAAACGCCCCCGTGGAAATGTGTTCCACAAATTGCAGGTTTTTGGGGGTGGGGAGCTGTAAGAGTTGAACTTCCACCTTTTATTTGAATACAGAGACAACGTTATGGATTCGACGCAGCAAAAGGATTTGCCAAATCATATATTATGCATATTTGATCGAGTATTTTAATCCTGGTTGTTGCTGGTCCGAACTAAAGAGTGGTGTTCATCTGAATGGGCCTTAAAAGAAATATCTGTTCATTCCTGATTAAAAACTGTTATATTGTATTCAACTCTTTGCTCGCAAAAACAACTCAGTTAAAAAAATCTAATAATCAAAAGGCATTATTAAATTGCTACAAAACTAAATCATCAACCTGGAAATTCGAGTCATGTTCTTACACTGTGGGCTTGCGCTACAGAATAATAAACAAAGTATTGTACCAAATAACATAAATCACATCACTTGAAGACTACCAACAGTAGTAACAACTAAAATAGATAGTACATTTGACTTGAAGAGAAAATAATGACCTAACGAAGATGGTAACATTCCACACAACTTCAAATAAAAGTACTGGCTTTTCTCGTTCAATGAATTCATTGTAGCGAAAATATTACCATTGGCTTTACGATTTCAGTATTAAAAATGATCTAACGCCATTACTCTTTTATATGGATTTAAAAATCTTCTTGAACAGAAGACTATACTGGCTACTTACTATACTAACAATGCGCTCGAGGTAAGTCTATAGAAGAAGGGATGACAAGTGTTCCTGTTATTGATCTCGAATTCATGACAAAACCCAAAGAAGGATCTGTAATATAATCGATTCTTATCCGGCATCTCGACTTCAGTCATTTTCTCATCGACGGGGCGTGGCTTTCCTCTGTCTTTTCTACAAATATTTTCATAGTAGCTGCTCTGATGAGCTTTTCCCCTGGTGCCCCGACTGCATAGATTTAAACGTGCTACTAGATTGACATCTAGGTCCTACCTGTTTACAGTGGAAATAGTTAAATGTAACCGCCTCTCCTTGTCCAACAGTTTTATTTCTCTCGCACTTTCCACATGTGGAACTCCCTTCCGTTTAATTGCTTCCCCGATAACTACGATCTTAAAAAAATAAAGAAAACGTCCATCGCCATCCTATATTTTCTTGAATCCCGTCCATCTTTTGTCATTTCCTCAACTTACCCTATTTCCAGTCTTTTCATTCACTTTCACTTTCACTTTCACTTTCACTCTCCCTGTAATCCCTTGTGTACTAGTGGCATTCCCGCCTTTTGCTTCGAGCGAAATGAGTAAAGGAAAAAGTGTGTTTTAGGCAACAATCAACAAAACACAAATTTATCACACAGGACATAGCGACGCCTCATTTTGTGCCATGAGAATAATGGTGTTTATACAGACCTTCTTGATGTGTGACGGCATCAATGAAAGAGGATCAACTGAATCCACTAGATATGTTTTGTATTACTTGTTCTAGTGTTCACATTAATTTTTGCAGGGGTGACAAAACTTTCGGACCAACCTGTACATAGCCTTTCAGCACACTACTTTCTTAGTCTCTAAACGATATTTGTCGATCACTGTGTTAATTTATCAAAAATCCTCTTGCTCATTCAACTTCGTATTTCATGAAACTTAGGAAATATTATAAATTAACACGTTATCTGTTATCCACCCGCACAAGGGGTTTAAGAACAGTAGACAGGACGTGAGAGACGATGAAAGATATGGGTCGGAGAACATCAGAGCTAGTTGAGAAAATTCGCAATCTTCTGGATAATTTTTTTAATAACAGTAATCATCATCCTGTACAAGGCCCGGGTGCCACTCGATGTAGAGGATTGCGTCAATGGACAGTTGATGCATATAGGAGGGGAAGATAACAGGTGAAGATTCCAGTGATCGGGGAAACATCCTCTTGGGCGTCTGTTCCACAGAGCAATGGTTCGCGGGAAGAAGCTGTTCGAGTGGAACTTACTTTTCACTGATGGATGGTTTTCTACATTGTAAGTGGCATGGCGGGTCCTAGCTGTGAAGGTGAGAATTGGTGGAATCAGGGAATGTAGTTTCTCCGAACACATTTTCATGGAAGTAGGGATAAAACACTGAGAAGCTTGCCACACCCAGCTTGTAAGAGTGAGGTTGGAGGGTGCAAAATAATTCGCCACCCGCAAGGACTCGCTTTTGAAGAGTATTGAGACTGGAAAGTGAGGGCTGGCAAGCTCCCGTCTAAATATTACAACAGTATTCCATTTTAGGCTTGATCTGGCTCTTGCAAAATTAAATGATAGCATGAGGAGTCAGGTACAGAGAGCAACCATTTTATCTGCTTCTTTAGCGATGGAAAGTGAAGACCGTTGTGTGTCCATCTCTGTCTATAAAAGTCAGGATCTGTGTGGGGGGGAGGAATGCACGGCCGCAATTTTCGACGGATTTGCACCAAAATTTACATTCACATGCTCCAAGTTAGCGGTAAGGCCAAGACCAACTTTGCATTTCCCAACTCCCGTCGATAGTGGAAATAATCGATTTTTTCACGCTTCTACATCAGTTTTCATGTAGTCTGCGGCCATTTTGTACTGGCCAGAGTGAGAGCCAATAGCTGGCTGCCACGGATAGGCAGGAAGATTCTATTGGCCAGCGTGAGAGCCAACAGCTGATTGACACGGATGTTAACTAGCATGCTAGCATGCAAAAAAAATCAATAGCTGAATTCGTCACAAGTGGGAAAAATTTAAATCTGCATGGCACTTTACTCCAATTGGCTCATTCGCTTGCTTAAACTCAACGTTGATTTTGATTCCGCAGAACTGGGTTGGGTGTGAAAAAGTATTGTTAACATTCTTTTTTCATTCGGTTTTTCCAGTTACGAGTCCTTTTTTTAAAGTTGATCGTTTTGTGTTCATTTTGTTTAGTTCTTTTTTTGTAACAGGTCTAATGTTTAGTATAGAGCTTAGAAAAAATTCATTGTGTCAGATAGGCAAGAAGTAAGGCATGTAGCAACATCAGCACGACAAAGGGCACTCCTTTAAAGGCAAGGACGGGCAAAAATATTTTAAGTCAAGTGATAGCGATTGCTGTATGAGTCGTACGATTTTTGAATCAAGCACGGGCAACGCCGGGCCATGCTGCTAGTAGACAATAAGCATACAATTTAGAGTTTGTGTTCTAACTATAAACGCAATTGTTTATAAATCTCAAATGATCCGTAAAAAAGGGATCTCAGTGAGAAACAGAAGGAAATACGTGTTGGTGGCAGCAGGGAGATAGTTGATGATCGTTCCCTCCTTTTCAAGAGTATTTGAGTCTCTGGTGACCTGTAATGATAGCTGGGTCTACTTTTATGATCCAGAGATCAAGAGGCAGGTTGCCCAATTAGAAGCATCATGACTCCCTTAGAATCAAGAAGGATAGGCAAAGCAAATCCACCAAGAAGCTCATGATGTCTCATTTGTCAACGGTACAGCCCTCCTCTACATTCACTGGGATCCCTTTGATCAGATGGTCAACAAAGAATAATTTTAGTGGGGTTTGAAGGAGTTCAGTATGAGATTTCTCGCAAAAGGCAAGAGCTTTTTCACTCAGGTGGGTTGCACCTATACAAGTAAAACGCACCAGTCCGCAAATCCATCCGGCTAACTACTTAAACAGAGGTTAGTATCAAATGTGTTCACCACTTTCCTATAATCCAGTGTCTGCTCCCTGTGACTTTTGCTTATTTCCCAAGCTGAAGGAGAACTCCAGAAGCAGTTGGTTTGATGACATTGATATGGAGGAAACTGCGTCAATGGTCCTAGACGCCTTCACTTTGGATTACCTCCATAGGGCCTTCTCGATGTGGCTGGAGCGCTAAAACAAATGAATTAAAGTCAAAGCATCCTACTTTGAAGGAGATTAGAAATTTGTACTTCTTTGAAATTAATCTCCCCTAAAAAAGTCTAAAGACTTCAGGAAAGGAACTTGTATCACTTACCTGAAGGGATAAGGATGGTCACGAACCCCCTTTTAAGGGAACATATTAGAAAAGAACATGGAAGGATAAGACGATTGAAATTTTCAGATGACATGTTAAGTTTGCAAACTTCCTCAGTCGAGCTCTGCTTACCAGCACACCACATTGAATTACAAAATTTAAGCAACGACGAGCTTAGTCAGTACCCAGATGGATGCCAGCTTGGTAACATCAGTTGCTTAAAATTTGGATCTGGTGGCGGTGTAATGCATTATGTCTGGAAATAGTTAATCAGAGAGCCGAGTTCAAGCTACCGTTGGGTTCGTTATATTCATTGGAGAAAGTTATGAATCAACATTATTTCCCCAGCTATGGGTTAATTAGTAAGAATTATATCACTAAACCATTAATATCTCAAAAAGAAATTCTGACAATCTAAAAATATATTTTGGCTTTAAATAATCTGCAAAGGGTTGACAAACAGTAAAAAACGAATCAATCAATCAGTAGACCTAGCATAAAGATGATCGATTTGTAAGAATCTCTTTTTAAGAAAGAAATGACATTAAACAAATTCATGAATTACGTGCCAATATTAATATTGAATTACAATAGTGTATTCTCGAACTCTCAGCATTAACGCGCCTTTTGAAATATATCTGCTTTTCGGGTGTGAGTTCAATCTCTGGAAAAATCATCTACTCTGGTTCGCTGTAATATTTTGACTAGCGACTACAAAGGTGAATAAAAATAGTGGTTATTAAGATAGACAGCTGAGGAACACCAGAGCGCGAAACGACATGGCAAGTGTCACCATAACAACCAAGATTACAATGCCAGACCAAATGGTGAGGCATATAATAACGGTAATTCCTCATGTCAATCATTCTGGCATTAACCCTAGAGCAATAACCACGGGTATATAGGACCCAGCGCAAATTTTACTATTTTTAATTACAATTTTCAGTACCTGATTTTCTTACCTAAATAATATGTTTTTCGGTTTCTATTAATGTTAACTCAAAGTTTGAAGTGCCTGCATGTAAAATATTTCAAATAAAGATTTATTTTTAATATTTCTTTTTGATATTTTCAAAGTCGGGTTTGGTATACCGATGGTTTGTAGTGGGGTAACTTTAATTGATGGTTAGTGTTCTAGGGTTAACTGAAAAACAAAATCTTATATAAATGAACGCGAATTCAATGAGCCGCTAAGCGTTCCACCACTTTGTGCACTTGGTATTTGGAGAAATGTCAATGTAACGTACACGGTTGGAATTTGAACTCATCCCTCCTATTTTTGATTCTGAGTCAAGTTCAGATTCTAGCCGAGTTCAATGGATTGGCTTTAGTTCATATATATTTGGGAAATGGTATACATGTACTTCCAGTTGAATAGCAGGTCAGATAAAGCTCTCTGTCGTTGATAAGCCGTATAAGCGAAAGACAACTCTGAAATCAAAGCTGTATGTAGTTAATACATATTAAACGGGCTTTGAGATATTTGATAATGAATCTAGATGCTGTTATTGTTTTGATATCGCGTAAAAGGTAAATAGTTTTAGAACGGCGTTGATGTGATCCGCAATAGCAAAAGTACATAGACATACATTAAACTATGTTTGTGTCTTTGCCCTGTCTTTTTTGAAGACAAAGAAATGACATTATGACTAAATTACTATCGATAGATTCAGACATATTAATGAAAATGTCTTAAAACAGCTTTGGCAGGCTAAACGTAAGCAATATGTTCCGATATCTGTTTCAATAATGCATAAAGTAATTCATGAAGGAGTGATGCTGGAGCTGTGAGAACTTGTATGGATTAATATTAAATGTTCTTATTAATAGCATCGTGTTTCTGTGTGAGAATAGCTCGAAAGTACATACATATACATACAAACAAACACACACACAAACTATATATCAGTCGAATCAG
Organism: Acanthosepion pharaonis; assembly: GCA_903632075.3. Classification (NCBI taxonomy): domain Eukaryota; kingdom Metazoa; phylum Mollusca; class Cephalopoda; order Sepiida; family Sepiidae; genus Acanthosepion; species Acanthosepion pharaonis. Next base: position 504,473 of record CAHIKZ030000755.1, on the reverse strand, counting down.
AAAACCAGTTCCACAAATGCTGATTATCAACATTCCTCAATCTGAGGTAAAGCAACTCCTCTTGCCAAAAACGGGGGTCTCCTTTGGTTTGGTTTGGTTTATTTTGTTTTACGGTATATTAATGTGCTATTTAATGCCAACAACATTTTTAGGATAAATTCGTATGAATAGAATATGTATTCTTTGGTTTAGATTGGTTTGGTTTATTTTGTTTTACAACATATCAACCTCAATGGGTTATTTAATGCCGACAACATTTTTAGGATAGATTCGTATGAATAGAATATGTATTCTTTGGTTTAGATTGGTTTGGTTTATTTTGTTTTACAACATATCAACCTCAATGGGTTATTTAATGCCGACAACATTTTTAGGATAGATTCGTATGAATAGAATATGTATTCTTTCGTTTAAATTGGTTTGGTTTATTTTGTTTAACGGCATATTAAACTCAATCGGTTATTTAATGCCGACAACATTTTCAGCAACCTTAGTGATCAAGGCTCCTGCCATGCGAGCTCCAACAATTTGCTCTTTTATTTTGTTTTGCCAAAAATCATTTTCTTGTAATATATTTGCTTCAAAATTTTATTGCTGGTAATATTTTTTTAAAAAACGTCTTGCTAGTAATAGTTAACTATTTGCCCATAACTCGGACCCTAGCAGGTGCTACCACCCCAGGTCAGGGTGGACCTGGTAACACCAGCAGTTAAGAGGTGGTTCCACGCTTCTCAAAACATCCAGATCGGAGACCTTGCTCTGTTACTATCTATCTATCTATCTATCTATCTATCTATCTATCTATCTGTTTCTCTCTCTCTCTCTCTATATATATATAATCTGTTTCTATCTTATCAGCATCTATCTATCTAAACTATTTTCTCGCCCTATATAATCTGTTACTATGTATATAGTTAATCTATTTCTATCTATATATCTAATTTGTTTCTATTTCTTTTTGTATAAATCAATCTATCTATCTATCTATCTATCTATATATATATATATATATATATATATATATAAATATTAACATGTCGCTCTCTAATCTGTTACTCTCAATCTATTTATCTATCTTTTGATCTTGCAATCTATCTGTTTCTTTCTTTCTTTCTTTCTTTCTTTCTTTCTTTCTGTCTCTCTAATCTGTATCTATCTATCTATCTATCTATCTATCTATCTATCTCTCTCTCTCTCTATATATATATATATATATATATAAATATTAACATGTCGCTCTCTAATCTGTTACTCTCAATCTATTTATCTATCTATTGATCTTGCAATCTATCTGTTTCTTTCTTTCTTTCTTTCTTTCTTTCTTTCTTTCTGTCTCTCTAATCTCTATCTATCTATCTATCTATCTATATATCTATTACTATCTGTACTATTTACATTATTCAGACTATTGTCCTTATCTTTGTCGCCATATTTATTACAACGTTTCGGCCGTTGTACGCTCCGGCCTTCTTCAGTTGGTTGGAATGTCAAACTGAACCCTTTATTTCGCTCACTGGGGTAGACTGTTCTAGTTGCACGTGTCATGCCAAATGGATGTCAGTTATCAGTTATCTGCTGCGTAATTCCCTCTCCAAGTTCTTCACCGCTTTAACCAGGTATTGAATTCACACTCTTTGGATCCAGTCACTGGATCTAACTAACGCCTTTATCCACTGTCATGTGACCTCAGGGATCTGTACCTGAAAAAAAAATATACGGACAATGGGAAAAAGATACGAAGGACGAAATGGAAACTGAAAATGGGAAGCACTAAGAGACGCTTTAGTGATATCAGCAAGCGATATCATCCCAAAAGAGAATGGACGAAAAAGAAAAAGAAAAACGAATGGATAGCTGATGACATTATGCAAAGGAGACAGAAAACTCTGCCAAGTTACGGAACGGAATATAGAAAATTACACAATGAAATAAGGACGAAATGCAGGCGGCCTAAAGAAGAGTGGCTAAACAAAAATGTGCAGAAACAGAGAGATTGGGTACCACTATCAAAGAAGATAATCATAAACAAATAAGGCAACTAACAGGACAGACGTCATACTCGTCAACAAGCTGTTTAAAATCAAAGGATGGAACACTCATATTATGGAAGGAAAAAATCTTCAACGCTGGAGCGAATTAATTGGAGAACTCTTCTCCGACGAAAGAGAATAACTGGCAATGCACAGAACTACCGACGGACCTGAAATTCTAAAAAAACGAAGCAGAAAGGTGCCCTGGCGAAATTAAACAGAAATAAAGTGGCAGGGTCAGACGGAATTGTCACGGAAATGCTGACAGCTTTAGATGACTTTGGCATAGACAAGATCACACAAATAATAAATGAAATCTACAACAGTGGGGATATACAAGAAGATATCAGCTGGATTATTTTCATAGCACTGCCTAAGAAATCAGGCACAAACGAATGTGAACCCCACCGAACACTCAGCCTAATGAACGACGTAACAAAACTCATCATCTGTATTTTGATGAATAGAGCACGTATCAGAATCAGGCCAGAGATAGGACAAGAACAGTGCGGGTTCGTCAAAGACACTGGAACAAGGAACGTAATATTCATGTTCAGAATGTTATCAGAAAGAGCAATACAAATGTTAAAGGACGTGTACCATGTTTTATAGACTACGTAAAAGCATTCGACAAAGTACGCCACGAGGATTTGTTGGAACTGCTCACAACCTTGATGTATTTGGGAAATATATAAGAATAAGCAGGGACCTATACTGGTCGCAAACAGAATGCATACGCATAGAGAATGAGTTCAGTGGATATATAAAAAAAGAAAGAGGCGTCAGGCAAGGATGCGTCTTCTCACCGGAATTATTCAATCTATACAGCGAGTCAATTCTGAGAGAATTGGAAATCCTACCAGGATACACCATTGGCGGCCACAAGCTTAACAACAGAGGATAGGCAACTGAAACGTTACTGATAGCACAGAAAAGAAATTACAAAATCTCCTACAGAAGGTAACGAAGGAGAGCGAGAAGAAGGGACTAAGCATAAACTACAAGAAGACAGAATGCATGGTCATCAGCAAAAGGAGGAGCCCGAAATGCGTTTTGCAGGTCAGGGACACTAAAATCAAACAAGTGCGGTAGTTTGAATATCTGGGAATTGTTTTGACGGAGGACGGTAAGGGCAAGACTGAAATCTGTAGACGTATTGAGATGGCCAAGGACGCATTCCAAAAGCTGGGCAGAGTATTCCGAGACAGTAGGATTTCTTTGGTAACAAAGAAAAGAATACTGAGCTATTACGTGAAATCTGTCCTTTACAACAAGGAATATTGGACTGTCTCCTCAAAGATGAAAAAGAGAAATGAGCAACGGAGGTATGGTTATACAGAAGGATGCTAAGGATATCATGGACCGAGCGTATGAGCAACGATGAAGTTTTGGAGAGGATGCAAACAAGGAGGAAGCTTTTACTTCACATCAGGAAGAGGCAGATGACATTTCTGGTACACGTAATGAGAAAGGAGAGCCTGTAGAATCTGATACTCACAGGTCGAATAGAGACAAAAAAGAGACAAGGGAAAGCAATGTATGACATACATAGCGGGCTTAAGGAAGTGGATGTCTGAACATGGTCTGTGAGAGGTAGCAGATGGACGGAACTTATTGAGAGCTACAAAGTAAAAGAGAAAAAGGAGAGCCATGATCGCCTACATCCTGAAAGGACTCGGCACATAATAAGAAGTAATCCAAATAGGCATTGGATTATTCAAAATAATTAGATTTCGAGATTAAATAAACCATATAGGTGCTAAAATTCTGCTTAACGATCAACAACTCAACAACGACGTTCGGTTACATGACGTGATGACGACGATGGTGATAACGAGAGATACGTATATGATATTGATTTGTGAGCCAGTTCCGTAAATTTACCACGCGTTGTTAACTGTGACCTGGTGTAATGGTTAGAAAACTGGTCCCGCTAGATCACTTACGCCTGAATACTGATTTCGATTCTCACAGGGTGCATCTTACATTCAGAATTGTGCCACATCTAACCAATAAATAGAAAATCATTTTGGGCACTTCGACGTTGTGAAATGTTTAGCTTACTTGCCTCGCCAGATGATTGAAGACTGAATACTGATTTCGATTCTCACAGGGTGCACCATACATTCATATTTGTGCCACATCTAACCAATGAATAGAAAATCATTTTGGCCACTTCGATGTGGTGAAATGTTTAGCATGCTTGCCTCGCTAGATGAGTGAAGACTGAATACTGATTTCGATTCTCACAGGGTGCACCATACATTCATAATTGTGCCACATCTAACCAATGAATAGAAAATCATTTTGGGCACTTCGATGTGGTGAAATGTTTAGCATGCTTGCCTCGCTAGATGAGTGAAGACTGAATACTGATTTCGATTCTCACAGGGTGCACCATACATTCATATTTGTGCCACATCTAACCAATGAATAGAAAATCATTTTTGGCACTTCGATGTGGTGAAATGTTTAGCATGCTTGCCTCGCTAGATGAGTGAAGACTGAATACTGATTTCGATTCTCACAGGGTGCACCATAGATTCAGAATTGTGCCACATCTAACCAATGAATAGAAAATCATTTTGGGCACTTCGACGTGGTGAAATGTTTACCATGCTTGCCTCGCTAGATGATTGAAGACTGAATACTGATTTCGATTCTCACAGGGTGCACCGTACATTCAGAATTGTGCCACATCTAACCAATGAATAGAAAATCATTTTGGCCACTTCGACGTGGTGAAATGTTTAGCTTGCTTGCCTCGCTAGATGATTGAAGACTGAATACTGATTTAGATTCTCACTTTTTCTGATAATTTTGCCATTGAAAGTGAGTCGAAACCTGTTTTCCATACCCTGCTATAACTACTGACGCCATACATTCATAACAATGGAATAACAGGTGATTGCATATTTTTACACGATGTATTTAAATTCAGTATCTGCTGGATAAAACAAAATAGAAAATAAAATAACAAGAGATTCATATATGTAAACTATCAATACGTTGGGGAAAGAGAGAAAGAAAGAGAGAGAGAGAGACGGAGAGAGAGGGGGGAGGAAGACGAATGGCGATGTCCAGGTGCTTTCCAACTGGCTACGATAAAACTCTGGTCATGTGTCTGTCGATAAACTACACACGGCAGCAAACTCTTGATCGAAAGATTGGAGGTTCTGAGAAGCGTACAATTACCAATCAGTTGCAGTTGTCTCAAGGTCCATACTGACAATATTCAGTCACCCCCCACGAGGGTGTCATGTGGCACAAGGCCTTTTAACGTGGGCATTCCTGAGCCATTAGGCTCGGCCAAAAATAGCCCATTTGAACCCGTATAAACGGGTTCTGGGCCGAGCCATACCTCCCGAAGGAGACTCCGCCCTTCGGCGTATCCTCCTTCGGGTTTCTCCCGCCCGTAGGAAGAGAGTTTAACGGAACAGTCGCTCAGAATGGTCTATACTGACGCCGAGTGGTAGTGCCAATTAGTGTATGAGCAAATAGTGAATCCTGCAAAAAAAACAAAAAAAAAAAACAGTATGAAGGTCTAAAAATACATTTTTTATATAAAAATTGGGCAACAATACCTATTTAAAGTAAAATGACTAATCCTACCTATTTAGAGTAAAATTACCAAAAACACATGTTATTTATAGGGGAAGACATACAATTACGTTCAAAATATATTCAGTTGAAACCATAAGATTGTTCGAAATACTTACATTTCGACATTAAATAACCCATATAGGTGTTGATATGCTGCTTAACAATCAACAACTCAACAACCACGTTCGGTTACATGAGTGATGACGACGATGATGATAACGAGAGATATGTATAATTGATTTGTGAGCCTGTCCCATAAATTTACCGTACGTTGGTTAATGTGACATGGTGTAACTCTCAGGGGAGGTGGCGGAGGACGAAACTTATTGAGAGCAAAAAAAGGATAGGGGGAATTGGAGAGCCATGATCACCTACGTCCCGAAGGGACACGGCACATAAAAAGGAAAAAAAAAGCACAAAATTAGCAGGGGTTCGAAGTCTTCTCACGACGAGAGTATACTTGTCGGTGTATCCTCGTCTCAAGCAAGGCGAATGTGTTTAACTCTTTTGTGAATTCCCAATAAAAATTGATCTCTATATGAGCGGCCGATTAAAAAATGAAAAAAAAAAAATCAAATGGTAATATCAATCGAAAATCTAACTCGGAATCTCTCTGATTCTGATTCAGAAATATTAGCCAGAACTGAATTATCTAGATCCATCATAAGGGCATCTCTCGAGCTCCGTTTCTCAAACGGGGTTCCAGGAACCTTAAGCTTTCGCAAAAGGCCCCCAAGGGTTCCCCGAGAACAGGTGAGATAAGCTAATGCACTTTTGACTTTTTATTTAATTTCATATTCGTAATAATACTAAACACAAATGGTCTCCTCTCAATTGAGAATGAATCCGTGTGTATTTATCTAAATGTCGACCTCAAATCAACTATTAGTGTAACAAAAGACATGCTTCACATATTAGAGAAGCATTTTTCACTTCATCAAATGGCTCTGAAAGTAACATTTTCTTAGCCCATTTAGTGGTTCACAGGACAGTATGCCTTGATTTACCTTGTCTCTTTAATATTGCCAGTAAAAGATTAAAAAATAATATAAAAAAAACTGATGCAGATACTGATCTGTCTTTGTTCTGTTTGCATTTATATTATAGATATATGATATTGCTTACTTAAGTTTATCTTTTTACGTTTGAGTTTAGAACTTTTTTGTGTGTGAATAAAAACTCCCTAATGAAGTATTATAAACGAACAGTATTAATTTTATTTAGCGTTACCGAAAATTTTGACAAAGAAGTATTAATTTTTCTTTAAACCAGTTATTCAAAAATATATATGATAATATTTAGCACGAGAACTACGATGAAAATAAAACCAGAAAGATATGATATATAATTTTGTTTTTGCGCAGGGGGTCCTTGAAATATGTAATGCATTTTAAGGGTTACGTAAGGATAAAAAGGTTGAGAAACCCCTGTGTTCCCATTCATGACAGAAAAGAAATAATTACCAAGAGAGTAAATTCTAGAACAGTGAAAAAAAATGAGAAGGGGCTATCTAGTTGTAGATGTGAATAACAAGTAACACGTACTGAAAATGAAATCTTTCCACCATTTAAAATGTGAAGCTTAACATCACGCAATACTTAATGCGTCAAAAAGAGTTATTAGCAATGGAGAAATCTCTCTGGCAACACTAGAGGAAATAAATGCAAGGTTAGGATAGCAACGTGTCACCGACTGTTATAAAAAGGGTCGATGAATACAGAAAAGATGAATTATTTTAACATATAATACATCCAAAGCCCCCAAAGTGATAAAACTTAGATATACAATTTATGATCGTGATGTCGAACAATACATCCTATATCTCTTGAGGCCATTCAAGTGTCAGAAGTATGGTAACCACAAGATACACTCGGTATGTGGAAAAAGTGGTCAAAAGTCTCAGATCAGATTGTGGATGATAATACTCATGATAATAAAGGTTCTGTTAAGAGTACCAGCCTTTTTGAAATATTGCTATACATACATACATACATACATACATACATACATACATACATACATACATACATACATACATACATACATATATGCACGGTGGAGTAATGGATAGCGGCTTGGATTGAGAAATCGCAAAGCCGAGTTCGAATTCCAGTCGAATCCATTACATTCACTTACGTGCTAATACCCTTGGGAAAGGTATGAATCCTCTCCCTCCAGCTATGGGTAAAATAGCAGTACAGACTGGATTCTATAGCTTTGGATGGCAACTGGTCTAGGAGAAGGACGGGAGAGTCGATTATATATATATATATATATATGAAAATTTAGCAGAGTTAACCTCTAGCTAAAGACAATATTTATAAATATAAATGACAACGCTTTTCGTCCAATGTGGACTATCTCAAGGTAAAAAAAATTCAACCACAATTTTGATTTTATAAATACTACACTCATAAAAAAAGAAAATAACTCACTCTGAAAGAAAATCCTCAAGAGTGCCGCCATTGAATATTACCCAAATATTAATCTACGCCCAGGCTTTTTCCCTATTTCACTTTTCTTAACAGAATTACTACTATCCCCAAAAAACGTACACAACAGTATCGTGAAATCAAAAGAAAATGGTTGAATCCGTCAATACAGCAATAACAACAATATCTCCACACGTGACAGTAACTGACGTAATTTTCAGTTAACAGTATGAAAATAGCGTTCTCTAAATTCTTCCAGTTGCTAAGGACATTTTGTTTTTGTTATTATTAGTTACTTTGTTTAAATAAATTCATTTCGTGTTTTGCCTTGAGAAAGTCCACATTGGACGAAACACGTCGGCAACTATTACTGTTTTCGAATTGCAATATATATATATATATAAAGGAGAGACAGGCCGCCCCCTCAAGGTAAGGCTTCAAGAACACCAGAAAGCTGTAACGCGAGGGGAAGTAGAAAAATCAGGCGTGGCTGACCACATATGGAGAGAGAAGGGAGATCACCGCCCCCTGTGGGATCATGTTGAGATCATAGACAGGGAACACCATTGGAAAATTCGTAAACTTAAGGAATCAGCACATATGCTAGGCCACAAAAATCTCCTGAGCCGACCAAGCATAGAAATAAATACAATATGGGAACCAGTAATAAGGAGTGCCAGAGAAAAGCAATGATAACAAAGTTGCAATATGAACTCTGGTAAAGACATGCAATGATAACAGCAAAAATTGCAATATGAGCACTGGTAAAAATGATGCTGAAAACATTAGGTTTATAATACTCAGAAGTTCATACCCAGATGTCCTCAAGGACACATGGCACAGTGGATAAAGGCGTTGGTTACCAGTGACAGACCCAAAAAAGGTGATGGTTAAGGCAAGAACATTAGGTTTATAATCCACAAACATGGCACGTGGAATTAGTTCAAATAAAGGGTTCCCAAGATGTCCTCAAGGACACATGGCTAATGTAAATACATATATATATATATATGTGTGGATAAATATATTATTATGGCGGTTGGTTAACATATTTAGATTGTTTGCGACAGACCCAAATTACCCATAGACGGATGGACTCTCAAGTTACAAATAAAAAGAAGGTACTGCTTTTGTCAATGAGAGTTTTTTTTCCCAGTCAGCTCTGACAGTTCAACATTCCTGTTTATATATTATTGTTTAGTGATTTTTCGGCAATATATTTATATGAACTAAAATCCATTCTTGTGCCTTTATTCTGGTTCCAACAAGAACACAACATTTACATACATATGGGAAACATAATACACTTTGTAAAAACAAATGAAAATAGATAACTTTGGAAAAACTTTCAGATCGACTCCAAATCTATAACAACAACATCTGTTGGGACATTAAAGAAAAAATATTTTCTTTAAACATATTTTTGACGAATGGTTGACAAGGCATAACATTGTAGGAGAAACATTCGCCAGAGAAACATTTGTAATATGTCATAAGATAAATCTGAAAATCAACAGCTTACATATAAAATGGCCGAATAATTTCTGCCTATTAAAAAGGATTCCAAATGGCCTGGAAGAATGAAATATGAATGAACTTGGTTGAAACGGAAGAAACTGTCAGCTGGGAGAAACTATGGTTTTATTTTTTAAAAATGATGAAAAGGTGTAATGGCATTATTCTGCCTGGTAACGAGGATGAGATATTAAGACTCCTGTCGAGTTAAGACCTAGGAGAGGGGTGTTATGGTAAATTACCCATACACAGATGGACTCTTCCAAGTTACAAATAAAAGAAGGTACTGCTTTTGTCAATGAGAGTTTTTTTTCCCAGCAGTCAGCTCTGACAGTTCGGACTTAACATTCTTGCTCGTTTATATATTATTGTATTAGTGATTTTCGTTAATATATTTGTGAACTAAAACCCACTCTTGTACCTTTATTCTGGTCCCAACAAGGCTACATTAGTAACAGACAAAAGAATACTGAGATGTTACCTGGCATCTGTTATTCTTTACGGCAACGAATGTTGGACGATTTCCTCAAAGATGAAGAAGAGACTCGAGGCGACAGAGATGTGGTTCTATAGAAGGATGCTAAAGAAATCATGGACCGAGCGTGTGAGCAACGATGTACTCTTAGATAGGTTACAAACAAGGAGAAGGCTTATACGTAATATCAGAAAGAGGTAGCTGAAGTTTCTGCGACACATAAGGAGGAAGGAGGGCTTGGGGAATTTGATACTCACGGGTCGAATAGAGGGAAAGAGAGACGAGGGAAAGCAACGCGTGACATAGCTGACGAGCTTGAGCAGGTAGATGACAGAATGTGGTCTGGGGGAGGAAGCAGGAGGAAGGAACTTGCTGTGAGCTTCAAGAGACAGAGGGAGGTGGAGAGCCATGGTCGCCCACGTTCTGAAAGGACATGGTACATAAAAAGAATGATATGGTTAAGTGTGGCGATGGTGTTTGATGGTAGTAGTAGGAAAAAAATCTCCTCTCTGTCTGTTTTGGGATGTCGCTCATACATACGCAGTCATACATATATGCAGGTGTACGTATTGTAGTTCACGCAAACAAGTGTGGTGTGTCACACATGTATGTGTGTGTGAGAAAGTATTATTCCGTTAACAAAATAGACGAACGATCGATAAGTTGATACCTACACTCCGGCCCGCCCCTTGTGGAGAAAATTCGTTACACAATTTCAACACCGAAAACAACGCCCAATTGAGTATGTAAACACTCCGAAACATGGATACATACCTGCGCACTGTTCATATATGTATATGTTTGTGTGACCTACAATACGTACACCTGCATGCATGTATATACGTATGTATGTATGCCTGCGTACGTCTGAGTGACATCACGCAACAGAAACAGAGGAGAATTTTTACCCCCACGAATATCAAACATCACCATATATAATCATAAATTTGATTCAAAATTTTAAAATTAATTACTTTGTCCGATGATCGCAAGAGCGTGAAACCAGGATCACAAATTCACATAAAAATTATATATATATATATATATATATATATATATATATATATATATATATATATATATATAACAGCGAGAAAGAATTCGTCCAGGTGACTTATAGAAGAGACTAGCAGTAGAGCCTGGCGTTGCCCGGGATGTAACAGTAAGAGATAGATCAAGTATCGACCATCATAAAGACTGAAAAATAAAATTGACAAAGATTATTGTTTAAGGTTGACGGACACGCATGTCTTAATTAGTTTGTTATTTTTTTTCTTTTAACAAATGGTTTAAACCCAAACTCAAACAAAACCATTGCTTTCAATCGTTATGAGTCTACCGATTGAATAGAATTTTATTATAAACAATTGTCTTGTAAATGGAATTTTTAAAGCATTCTGAATGTAAAAATAAAGAAAAAGTGTGAAAGACAATAAGAAACACTACCTGCCAAAAAAGTTTTGTTGAAATCGGTTGAAAAATGTAGGAAATCCGATCCCATATATAAACGAACACACACAAACAACCTCGGTTTTATAATAAGTATAACTCGATATGAGTTGTCCCCCTTTCATTCTGGCGACAGAATCGTGTTTTCAAATTGATTTCGTGGAAAAAATTGTGTTTTTCCAATTTTTGGTGCTGTCAGAACCACCGCAAGGTAATTTTATGCAGTCCTGTGAAGTTTTGTTGAAATCGGTTGAAAAATGTAGGAAATCCATTCCAATATATAAACGTACACACACACACACACACACACACACACACACACACACACACACACACACACACACACACAATCTGCGTTTTATAATAAGTAAGATATATATTTCCCAGAAGGAAGAAAATTAGTGGATTCATATATGAAAGGCGGTACCGTTACTAATGTAGCTTAGAAGAGAATCCACTTCTAGGCACCAACAGGAATAAAATAGACTAATATAGAACTATCATCGAGGATTTGATACAGCTGAGACTAGGCGTTTCGCTCAAATTCCAAGAGAAAAAGAACGCTGTCAAATAGAATTGCCAAATAAACCAAAAGGACCTATGTCAAACCCCCATACAACAGCTCACACACTAACTATGTAAAGCTAAAATAAAAACTCAACCTAAACCAAACAAAACCGAAAAAGGATCCGCTCAACAATCTTCAAAACTGATACCTTGGAAAGTCTCCAAATACATGAACAACCAAAAAAAAAAACATAGTTACACCAACAAAAAATAAATTCCAGGTCCTTGAGAGAATAGATGATACACCATCAAAAACCCCAAAGAAAATGAAAATACTAAAAAATGGTAAAATAAATAAAAATACAAAAATGGTATATAGAATACTACACTGAAATTTTCGTGGACTAAAGCCAAATTACAACGAATTACTAATGATTATAGCAACCATGTATATTGTAGCTATTTGTGAAAAAAAAAAAAAAAAAGACAAAAGACAACATTAATATAAGCAATTATCAACAATATAATCACATTCATAACTCGGGACTCAACTGCCCTAATAAAAAATGACTTACCCCAGTACAGTTGTGAAAGCCACTTTGCACAGAACAGCTAGCATATTCTCTTTATTTAACCCAGCGCATGATCTAAAAGACCAAGACAAGTTGGAAAATCTGATAAAGCAATTACCCAAACCCTTCATTCTGTTAGGGGATATTAATAGCGAGAATACCATCTGGGGACCCAACGAGATAAACAAAAAAGAAAACATGACAGAAAGATTTATTATGCATAATGATCTATGCCTATTGAAACCAAAATACACAGAGACTTGGTTCGGTTGGAAAACTCTATAAGGAAACATAAGTAGTTATATTATTCTTTGATTTAGAAAAGACTTATAAAAATAGCTGGAAGTATGGGATGATGCGAGATCTACGTGACCTCGGACTGAAATGTAGGCTACAAGAATTCACTAAGATATTTCTTTCGATTAGGTCTTTTCCGGTTTGCATCGGATCTAGTCTGTCAGATCTAAAAAAAAAACAAAGGAGAGAATATTGTCAGTGATCCTGTTCAGTATTATAACAAATAAAATTTGCAAAAGAACTCACTCACGATACAAAATGAATCTTTGTACGTAGATGGTTTTACTGTAAGTTGACAAACTAAAGATATCCACACCATAAAAATGTAACTGCAGAAATGCATAAATTAGATCAACAGTTGGTTGATAAAGGTTTCGGATTTTCTTACACTAAAGCAAAATGTGTTCATTTTTTTAATAAAAATAAGCTGTATGATGATCAAAGACTGCAACTACAAGGTTAGGGATATCTGGTAAACCAGAAAAATTTCTTGTGGATATTTTTCGACAAGAAATTAACGTTCATACTACACCTAAAATATCTGAGAAAGAAATGGAACAGAATATTACAACTCTTGGTGGAGATTGTAGATTTAATTTATGATGTCTGTAACCTTGGCGATGCTGACATTTTAAGTCTGCTATCATGTTTATTAAAACTGTTTTCTTTCTGTTCAATTTGGCCACTGCTGATTTCGCTTCAATTTGTAATTTGCGGATGCATTTCCGGTCGGCAATTTGGTCAGTGCTGCGGTTGAGCCGGGATCCGTCGCCCGGGACGCAGAGATGAAAGAAATGATTGAATATTCTTCTTTTGCTGATGGTTTTTCTTTGCTCCTGTGGCGGTGGAGACTTCGGGGGTTGTTGGCCCTCGTTCGGTGGCGTTCCTTCGGAGGATTGGCGCGATTGCGTCTCGATTGGGAGACAAGCCTCGCGAGACGGAGTGGCTTTTGCAGCGTGTCTCACTGGCCATTGTTCGAGGCAGTGCTTTCTTCATCATTGCGGCTGGAAGAGGTTAGAAAAAAAAATTGTTTATAGTTGCGTTGTTCTGGAGTTGTCATCGGTGGTCAACTGAACTTGTTTTGTTTCAATAAATTTATTTGTAATAACGGATTTCCTAAAAAAAAATATCAGATATTTAAGTAATTTGGAAGCGACTATGAAACCAAAATGAAACTAGTAAGCTATTCCCGTCTCTGTATAGATATTTGTACTTGTTATTGAAGTAAATAGCTAGCGTTTGGTTTCAGCCACGCTATAGGTCCCTATAATTGGCGGGTGAAGACGTTATAATTGAATGTTTCGGCCCTATTTGTTTCCCCGATGTGATGCCTGTAATTGACAACTAGCAGACATTCGATACTCACCACAGTAAATTCAGTTCATACACTGACTACCAAGAATTTTAGGTCTGGGGCTTGCTTGAAAGCCGCCATTACAGCCTATAGCGTTGGCCAAGTGAGAATTGTTATAAAATATACACATGAAACCCTGAGTGGAAGCCGAGCGTTGGAGACAAGTTTTCCATTGCTCTGCCATTGAGCATTTTTGTCCCTCCAAATGCATTTTTAACTCTTAGTTGTTATATGTGAAAGGTTTAGCGATCAAAGTTCTTTCTGTAACACTTTCCTGTTAGTAAATTGCTTTTTCTTTTAATTAAAGTCTATCAGTTAAGTGCCATACGTGATACACACTCTCTGATTTCTAATTCTAAGCCGATAACCATAACGCACATAATGAATGGTTATTATGGTCAGATTTATTACAGTGAGCAACTAATGTATTCAGCATGTTATTTTGAATAAAGTCCCTTTTATGTTCTTTTATTTAGATTCCATGATGTCTGCTATGTATAAATTATTTCTGCAAGTTTTAGATTATTATTAACGTAGAAATTGCAAGATTTGCATATTTGATTAATAGTGTATTGGTGATTCCATTTGCATAGGTTCTGATATAGCCATACTTAATCCAGATTGTTGAGATTCTCTAAGATTATTTTACCGTGTGACGGGGAAACGATATTTTAGCATCCTGTAAGTTCCGAACTCACTGTATGAAACTATCACTCTAATAATAATAAGAGGCTTATTTCTTTTTCTGTTTTATTTATATTTTTAGACAGATTCAACTAACTACATAAAAACACAATGTGGTGCAATTGATAATGACTCGGAATTGTTAATCAGAGAGCTGAGTTTCAATTCTCGTTGGGTTCGTTATATTCACTTACGAGCAAATACCCTTGGGAAAGGTATGAATTTACCTCTTCTCTCCACCTCCAGCTATGGGTTAATTAGTATCACTAATCCATTATTATCTCCCGCGCAAAAGAAATTCTTACAATCTAAACTTTGTTACCCCAACATAATATAATTTTCTATTTCAGATGGCTGAAAATGATGGTGTTCATGCAGACCTTCTTGATGTGTGAAAGCGTCAATAAAAGTGAATAAACTGAATCCAGTACATGTGATTTGTATTACTTCTCGTTACTTTTTGCTAGAGGGTGACAGTATTTTCGGACCCGTCTCTCTCTCTCTCTCTGTATTATGAAGGAGAGAGTTTCCCATTATGGTCAGATTTATTACGGTGAGTAACTAATGCATTAAGTGTGTTGTTTTGCAAAATGAGTCTTTTTGTGCTATTTCTTGATATACTTCTTGGTTTCTGTAATGTATCCCTCGTAGCAAATATTACACATGATAGAAGAATTTCCTTCTGCAAGTTTTACATCATTACTATTTCGTATCGTATTAATTAAGTCCTTTATTGTTTTTAAGATAGTTGTAATAAATTAAAGTTTAGATAAGTTCTTTTGAATTTTAGTTATGATAGAGTTGGATGGTAGAATAATATATTTTGTTTCGTTGGGTTTGTCACAATGGTCCTCTGTTCTATTTTGAAAATATTTTACGAGCCTTCACTTTCGCGTTGAATATGAAATCATTACAGTATTGCAGGCGTATACATTTCGTTTCAATATTTTTCCTCTTTCATTATAAATAGTGAGGACTACAAATTCTCTTAAATGGAATCTGGTAATTTATTTATTTAGTTATGGAGAGAATAGAAATTTATTACTTGATTTGCGATGGACACTTAGGTTTAGATCAGTTTCAGTACGGTGCGTATAATATCTAAGAAAGATAAAATGCCATTTATTTCTGTTTCGTAAGTAAATTCTCTCGCTTGTTCGACTTTTCTCCACTAGTTGAAAGGCTACGGTATTTCCGGGTGAATTTTTCATTTCATTCATACTTCCTCATCAAAAATAAAAGTACTATTGAATGGCCACTCTTCTAGATATTTTTGTACTAATGCAGGTGTTCTCTCTCCAGGGCTCTATCCGTCGAGCTACTTTCATTTTCATCAACGATCTTCTTTCCTGATGACATCAGTTCACAACTTGGTATCTAGACTGATGACACAAACATTTACTCCTGTCTCTATAATCAGTCTGATAAGTTCGTGATGTGGGGCCAAAGTTGGGACCACAGAAGTAAAACACGGAACAGGGATTCGATGTAAGAAATATATATTAACAACAGGTTACAGAGATAGTGTATGCGGAGCTTACTATATGTTAGTGTCCAATACTGGTAGTCGTACGCGTCTCTCTCTCTCTCTCTCTCTCTATCTATCTATCTATCTATCTCTCTGTCTCTGACTAGAGTGTTGTGTCGCATACTTAATATAGACCTGGAAGAGTCTATTGTGTAGGTAGTTCCGGTCTCGCAATAGTTTGATAGGGCGAAATTGGGAGATTATAGAAAAATGACTTACACTTTGTTGTTAACTGGGGCTTGTTAATTTTAAAGCCATCAAAACGAAACGTCTCTCAGTTAATCCCCAAAAAGAGCTCTTCCTGTTTCCCATGAGCATGGCTGACACTAAGCCCAGGAGACTGACTCTCTGCGCCTTCTCGATCTAACATTTTCCATTGTTATTAAGAGGAAAGACTATATTAAATCCACTTCTACGTCTACTGCGAAGGAAAGCCGGGTCATTGTGCCGTGCTAGACAATTTATATCCAAATTCTATCTTACATATTTATGTCTACTATTCGTTCCTGTTTTAAATACTTCTGTCATATTTGGTGCGGTACTCCTGCTGTATATTTAGGGATTTTTGATAAAATCCAAAGAAGTATCAGCAATATTATCGGTCCTGACATGGCATCAACGCAAAATGTAAAATATTTTCACAGTATTTTTTTCGGATGAACCCTTCGCTATGGTAACTAGACTTTATGAATTTAAACGCAGGATTAGATTGGCGGTAAGGATGCATCACGTCACAGTTGAATTGACTACATGTGACCGGAAGTTCTGTGCTAACAGTTTTTTTTCTCGTTTCTGGAACTTTTTTCCAGCGTCATGATTCCCAGCCAACTTTGATTTTCAAAAATTGAAATACGAAGTCAACCGTTATTTACTGCCTTGATCAGTCTTTTATTTCACTAGCTTCCTAATATTTCTCGTTTTTTTTTTCTTTTTCCTTCACACTGAGTAACTCGTTGTGTCATAGTGACTTTATTACCTTGCATGGAGTGAAATGATTAAAAAAACAACAAAAAAAACCCCCAAAGCTTTCTTTATTTCATCTACAAGGTCAGGTAATGCGTGGATATAATTATAGAACGTCATGTTGATTGTTTAGTTAAAATACCCGGGAAACTAAACATATGAGGTTAAACTCCACCCAGAAACAAACACGTTGGTAATGCAAAATTTTATTTATAAAAATTATTGTGAATGGTGAAATAGCATTGATTGGTCATGCGTCGGTAGATTGGTTTGGATTTTAACAATTGGTGGAAAGAGATTTATTTTTGACTGTGCTATATGCTGTTTTAAACAGTTAAGCATTTGTTAATATATATATATATATATATATATATATATATATATATATATATATATATATAGGTTTGTTCTCCTTTATCTCGTCCGTGCTGAGAGGGAAGCGACGTAGTTCGTTTCTCATTGCTCACTTTCTTTTTTCTAAATCAACTGTTGCAGTCGTTTATATGAGCTGTTTGTTATTGTGTGGTTGGTGGTGACTTGCTTCAGGATCGCCTGCCGGAATAGGTATTGTTCCGGTAGGGTTGCTTGGGCGAACAGCTATGATGTTGAAACAACCGAAACTTGTTATGACCCCAAGTGAATACCATCACTGATAAGACAACCCCGCGGACCCGTTGGGGTGTATCTTCACAAAGTATTAGTTTATGTGATGATTTGTTTTCATTACGAACTATTTTTGCAATCAATCTACAAAAATGGTTGGTAAGGAAAACAAATTCACCATTTCACAATAATTTTTGTAAATAAAGTTTTGGAATATCAATGGGTTTAATTCTGGGTGGAGTTTTAGCTTATATTATTAGGAATTATTTTGTGTGCATTTTCATGTGTTTAGGTATCGTTGAGTAGTAAATTAATTTTATCATTTATCATTGTATCTGATTCTCGACTTAATAGAAATCCTGTCTTGTTTGTCCGGGGAGGTCATGTGGATTTCCTTAATTTTTGAAAGGTTTCTTAGTGCATTAAATTGGGACTGTTATTTCGTTGTTCGTCGCTAGAATGGAGATAATTAATCCTTGCATGAAGCCTGTCTCGAATGTTAAACCAAACCTAAGGGCTTCCAGTTCGCTGTTGGATATATTTATAAACACCTCTACTCCACTCACACATTGGACACTCCGGTCGTTTACGACATAATGTGGGTAGAGGAACTCAATTCTTAGAACCGAACAACACGTACTATCCACATATATGATTTGATTATAGTTCTGAAGGCTTGTTTAGAATGAACTACACGTTTTGGAAGAGCTTAATACAGAGGACTGGCACGAATAGTGTGTCACAAGGGCCCCAGACGATTATCACCACGTTTTGAATTTAGAGTTATTCTTCTCATATCCTTGTTACAATCCAAGGCTCTGGGAGCCGGTTTTTTTCCTGCTATTCACCCATAGTTGTGAGGAGAAGAGATGGATTCAAACCTCTCCCAAAGGTAACTGAATTTAACAAACCCGACAGGAATTCGAACTCGGCTCTCAGATTCCTCAATCCTAGCTACTATTATTATTCCTTACGTTCTTTAATATCATTAACTGTTTTTGCTTGTATAAAACTTTATAACATTAGTCTTAAGAGTATTTAACTATTAAACATCAATTGAAATTGGTATTTAAAAGTTGTCATCTTTTTTATATAATATTATTAATGCTATTAATGCTCTATTTTTAATCTTATTTTAATATTTTTAATATTGAGCACTATATATTTCAGTTCAGTTAGGTCCCATGAGTGATACACACTTAGGCGATCATGTATCTTTCGATACAAGACTGATGAAGTAGATTTTTTCCGCAGTAGATTACCATTTATTTTGCGATAGTCCAGTCGCCATCCAAGACTATAGAACCCGAACTGTCCTGCTATTTACCCATATCTGGGGGTGGGAGAGAAGTAGAAGACTCATACCTTTCCCAAAGATATTAGCACGTAAACGAATGTAATGGGTTCGACTGGAATTCGAATTCGGCTTACGTCTTTAACATTAATCATATATAACGGGTGGTGGGTGGAGTAATATACTTTTTAAAAAATTGATTTCTGCTTATTGTTGAGGAGTCCACCCTTTTTTATACAAATGGACTCACCTAGTGTATACTTATACTACTGTCAGTGAATACCCGAGAGAGCGAACGAGATCTAAGTACGAAAGGGAGAAGAAAGAGTAGAACGAAGAACGAGCAAGAGTCACAGTGAGCGAGCACGTAGACTCAGTAAGAAGTCATACAGCGATACTTCAATACCAAAGACTGTATATATATTTTGCTAGTAACCCGTATTCCTGGAACTACTCACCTGCTATTCCAATTTGTATTATTACGTTAATACATTAATTTCATATATTCATTCCTGGCGTTTGTTATTTATTGGGACCGGATTTCAACCCGGAATCCACAACAACTTGGCGACGAGGATAACGAATTTACACCGGAAGAACAAACAACAAAATCCTCCCTCGTCGACAACAAAATGGCGACGAGGACTTCGAACTTACACGGAAGAAAGAAAAGATTTTCTCTCTCGTCGATCACAACAACTTGGGCGACGAGGATTTGCACTACTCGGAGACTCAAAAGAAAAAAGATTGCCGTTTGCCAGTGCACACAACAACTTAACGACAGAGATTTACGAGGATTAAAATACGTAAAATCGAGTTTTGCGTAAGACCCTTATCATGGAGGATTTTAAAAATAGTTTAGTAGAGCTTGTAAAATACCAAAATGAACAGCAACTATAACTCCAAGAAAGAATGGAGGAAAGCAATTACTACAAAGACGGAAGGAAAATGAAGAAAGACAAAGAATAAATGAAGAAAGACATGAAGAAAGACAAATGCAAATCCAGGAACTAATATTAAAGGTAACGGGTAATAAACAACAAAATATTGAAAAAGAGGCGACTTTTCCCAAGACGCAGTTTGGAACACGATAGAAACTTTCAAATACTCTCTAGAAGAGGATAAAAATTTCGGGGACTATTTCAGACGTCATGAAGAAATCTTCAACATCGATTGTCAAAACTGGACAGAAGCAAAAAAGCTACGACTATTACTCAGAAAATTAGGAACAGAAGAATACACAAAATTCGTGGATTACATTTTGCCAAAGAAAACAAATGATTTAACGTTTGATGAAGCAGTTACATGCCCGACGAAGCTTTTCAGTCCGAAAACGTCACTCTTTCACAAAAGGTGGAAATGTCTTAACCTCGTAAAGGATGAAAATGAGGATTCTTCCAAGTTCGCTGCAATCGTGAATAAACATTCCTAGTTGGTAGGATTAACACCGGAGAATTTCAAGTGCCTTATTTTTGTACAAGGGTTAGTCTCAGCAAAGGATAGCGAAATGCGCAAAAGAATGCTTTCAAAACTGCAAAATGAACCTTGATTAACACTACACAAACTATCGGAAGACTGCCAAAAATGCCTGAGTCAGGAGTATCACATATTCGTAAGTCATACAAAAGTTTACGTTTTTCACCCTCCCCAGAAAGAAAACAAAAATTCTATAATAATGAAAAAAGTACAACGTACACGGCAAATAATGACAAAAACCAAAGTAAATATAAGCACCCCCCAAAAAAATTCGCATGTTATCGATGTGGAGGACTACACTGGTCTAAGGATTGTCGTTTTAAATATAAAAACTGTCTTGTGTGTGGAAAAATGGGTCACAAGGCATCCCAATGTAGGAACAGCAAATCTACTAGTAGGATAAAAGCTACTAGAATGCATGACGAAGACAATACTAACATAAGGAAATATGTGGAAGTTGAAATCTTAAATGAAAAGATAAAATTACAACTTGACACTGGTTCAGATCTGACGATAATTATCCTACAAACATGGAGAAAGCTTAATAGACCAACAATGTTACACACACATAAAACTGCTAAGTCTGCTACAGGAAAGCGTATAAAATTTGAAGGAGAAGTAATCCTAAATGTAAAATTTCACGGGAAAACAAGAAAACTCAAAATATTCGTAATGAAAGATACAGAAAATCTGGTGGACACAGACTGGATGCAGAAGTTCGACGTATGGGATTTACCTATCAGCTCTTTTTGTAAAAAGTAAAGTGCGAATCACCAGAAGTTATAAAACTAAAGGAAAATTTACATAATCATTTTCCAGAAGTATTTTCGAGCGGGTTGGGTCGGTGTAACAAATTTACAGCTAGAACTGAATTAAAAGAAAACGTCCAACCAGTATTTAAAAAGAAGAGAAACGTTCCGTTTGCCGCTATAGAAAAAATCGACAAAGAATTAGAAAAACTTGAACTAACTGGGATCCTATCAAAAATAGAGTTTAGTGAATGGGCAGCACCAGTAGTCTATGTAAAAAAGAAATCAAGGGAAATCAGTGTATGCGCAGATTTCTCAACGGGGTTAAACAAGTCTATAAAAGACCATCATTACCCATTGCCAATCCCGGAGGAAATATTCACCAAGCTTAACGGCGGCAAGATATTTTCCAAAATAGATTTAAGTGAGGCTTATCTGCAGATCCCAGTACAAGAACAGAGTATGAAAATTCTATGCATTAATACGCACAAAGAGCTGTACAAATTCAACAGACTGCCATTTAGTGTAAAAGTTGCACCGGCAATTTTTCAGCAGACGATGGATATAATGCTCACGTGTCAGAATTTTGCGACCGCGTACTTGGACGACATCCTAATTAAAAGCGACAATGTTGAAGAGCATGCACCGCACATAAAGGAAGTTTTCGAAAGATTTCAGGACTTTGGGTTTAAAGTAAAAGGAAATAAATGTGATTTTTTTTCTTAAATAAAATCAAATACTCAGGGCATATAATTAATGAAAGTGGTAGAAAGCCTGATCCAGACAGGGCATTCGCAATAAAAAATATGCCTGAACCAAAAAGTGCCGCGGAATTACAAAGTTTTCTTGGCTAATTAATAAAGCGAATTCATCGAAAATATGCACAGATTGAGAAGGAATTATTAAAAAAAAGAGAATAAATGGAATTGGACAGAAGAATGTCAGAAAATGTTTAAGGAGATAAGACAAAGATTAACTTTGGAACTGGCACGAACTCATTTCGTGAGTGGCGCGAGCTCTCATGGAGTAGGAGCTTGCATTCTACACAAGATGTGTGATGGCATAAAGAAACCAATAGCTCACGCATTATTACCTGCGGAGAGGAACTACTCACAGATTGAAAAGGAAGCACTAGGCATAATATTCGCCATAACTCGGTTCCACAGATATATATATGGGAGAGAGTTTACGCTTCAAACGGACCACAAAACTCTTCTTACGATTTTTAGATCAAGAAAAGGACTACCAATCTATACAGCAAACGGACTTCTAAGATGGGGAACTATGTTACTGAACTACAATTTCAAACTTGAGTTCTTACCATCGAAGAAAATTGGGCACGCTGATGGACTATCGCGATTAATAGCTGCAAAATGCGAACCGCTGGAAGATTCAGTAATAGCGGCGTTGCAAGTCGAAGATGAAATCACTAAAGTGTTATGCAACACAGTAAAGGAACTACCTGTGACCTTGCTAGAGATAAGAAGGGAAGCGGAAAAGGATGAATTTATTCAGAATACCAAGAAAAAAATAGAAGAAAAGGAAAGGAATTTAGCAGACGGCTTCGAAATTTGTGACCACATATTGTTATTTAACGAAAGAGTAGTCATGCCAAAATCGTTAGAAAAGCGGATTTTGAAGGATTTTCACTTAGGAGATCCAGGAAAAAACCGGATGAAAGCACTTGTGAGAAGTTTCGTCTACTGGCCTAACATGGACAATGATATTACGCAAATGGTGGAAAGATGTAAAGGCTGTGAGGCTGCGGCAAAAGCACCTCCTTCTATACAGAAACCATGACCTAAAGTGGACAGACTCTGGTCCAGAATACATGTGGATTATGCGGGACCCATTGAGGGTTTCTACTACTTAATAAAAGTAGATAGTTTCAGTAAATGGCCAGAAGTCTTCAGATTCAAAGACCCGACAACGGAGAATACTATAAACTGCCTACATGAATTATTCGCGAGATTTGGTGTCGTGGATTGGTTGGTAACTGATTATGGCATACAATTTACCTCCAGCGATTTTGAAGAATTCTGTAAGACGTAAAACACATTAAGGTAACTCCGTATCACCCACGGTCGAACGGGCAGGCTGAAATATTCGTAGACACACTAAAGGGAGCTCTAAAAAAAGCAGGGGATGTACCGACAGAAAAAGCTATTCAACAGTTTCTCCAAGTATACTGAATAACACCTAACAGGAATACACCATCTGGTCTTTCACCAGCGGAAGTGATGTTTGGCCGGAAAATACGGTCTGTGTTTGATAAGTTATTGCCTAACAAGAATAAATGACAGCATACATCTATAGTACCCAAGAGATCATTTAAACCAGGAGAACAGGTTTACTTTAGGATGTTCAGGAACAATATGGCTTACTGGGAGCCTGGCACAACAATTAACAGACTAGGAAATGTGATGTACACAATACAAGGCGAAAAGTTTACCCACAGAAGACCAAATACAAAATAGACGGGTTGAAGAGCCAAGCTTGTCACCCGCTGAAAATGACGATTCAATTGATGCAATCTTTGAAGCTTTTGAGATTCAAAGACCATAGGAAGACACAGAAACTAGAAGGTCAAAGAGGAAGAGAAAATTTACCGAACCTCTGATTATCGACCATAAGAGAAAAAAAATTATATTTCCCCCCACAAAAAAGGGATCTAAGGAGGGGTGTGTTGAGGGGTCCACCCTTTTTTATACAAATTGACTCACCCAGTGTATACTTATACTACTGTCAGTGAATATTCGAGAGAGTGAACGAGATCTAAGTATGAAAGTGGGAAGAACCAGTAGAACGAACAACGAACATCGAGCAAGATTCACAGTGAGCGAGCACGTAGACTCAGTAAGAAGTCATACAGCGATACTTCAATACCAAATACTATATATATATATATATATATATATATATATATATATATATATATATATATTTTTGCTACTAACCCATATTCCTGGAACTACTAACCTGCTTTTACCAGTTTGTATTATTACGTTAATACATTATTTCATATATTCATTCCTGGCGTTTGTTATTTATTGGTACCGGATTTCAACCCGGAATCCACAACACTTATAATAAAGGATTAGTTTTAAATGGATATTTTTCTACTGCTTTAATAAATATACGTGTTATGTTTTTTTTTTTGCTTGTTCATTTTTTTGGGGGGAAATTGTGGCGCATTTGATTTTTGTCGTAAATGTTAATGGTATTATTATTAAAATGATTCTGAGAAACAAGGTTTATATAAAATTTGTTATTTCATAAGCAAATTCTAATTTGATAATCGAAAATACAATTAGTAAAACCGCTATTAATAAGTGATTATTTTACCTTAGCTCTCCAAAAAGGTTTAATATTAATATCTAAAATTCAATACAAACAGTTTTTTTCTCATACTTCTTGCCTATGGTAACCTCTTACGATTTCTTGCTTTCTTGCTTTCCAACTAACTTTGATCTTCACAAATGTAAATGCAATATCAATTGTTATCTACTGTCTTCCTGATTCCTCTTCTTTTATTGATCTCGCTCCTTAATATTTTTTCTTTTCGTTATTCTTGTAAAGCATAATTATGCCTTAGTGGCTTTATGGCCTAGCTTCGAATGAAAAGATTATATATATATATATATATATATATATATATATATATATATATAAAATGAATATATAGATTGTAATATATAATGAATATATAGATTTTAATAACCATGGGTTTTACCGCGATTAGTGGTTAAAAGCAACCCCCAAAAATGTGACACTATCCGTAAAAAACTACACTGTTTTTTTTAGAAAGTTCGGATTTAATCTCGAAATAGAAACTAATTTGAAAATTACTAACTATTTAGATATTACGTTGAATTTACAAAATGGTACTATATCCCCGTATAAAAAAGAGAACCAGAAACCCAATATTTAAACATAAAATCAAATCACCCAGCCCATATCATAAGGCATATTCCAAAGGCTTTCAACTAATTCCTCCAATAGGGACATTTTTGAGGCCAATAAAACAAATTATGAGGAAGCCCTATCTAAGAGTGGATATAAAAATAAATTGAAATATATTGACATAAATAGCCATAACAGTACTCGGAATAAACGTAACAATAGGCAAAGAAATATTTTGTGGTTTAATCCTCCTTTTAATTTAGCGGTAAAAACAAAAATTGGCAAAATATTTTTTGACTTATTAGAAAAACATTCCCCCCAAAAAAAAAAAAAACTGAGTTACGTAAAATATTCAATAAAAATAATGTAAAGCTTAGTTATTCTTGCATGCCTAATATAGGGACATTAATTAGTGGATTGAATAAGAAAAAAAAACTTGGGATAATCCACGCAGTAACCTTCCTACTTGTAATTGTAGAAACAAAAATATCTGCCCATTACATGGAAAATGTCAGCAAGAATGCTTGGTTTACCAGGTGAAAATTTACAAAGATAGGGAGGATACTGACCCTAAAATATACATAGGTGCTACTCAGGATAAATTTTTAAAAAATACTATAATCACACGAGTAGTTTTAAAAACGAAAAAACGAAACATAGTACCACGTTATCCACCTATGTATGGAAAACCAGACAAGAAGATAATAAAGACCCCATCCTTAAATGGGAAATATTAAAAAAAATGCCCAAAATATAAAGCAGGCCAAAAATTTTGTAAATTATGTACAGAGGAGAAATTAGCCATAACTTTATATAATCAACCTAACCAGCTATTAAACTCCAAAACCGAAATTCTTAACATATGTAGACATAAAAAATCGTGGTTACTAAATTAAGACGTATTTTCCCGTTTATTTGTCATTCCACCTTAAAGTCCGTATTTTAACATCCCCTCCCCTTTTTGTTGAATAAAACTTTAAAATTGGTGGTTTTGTGTTTGTGTGTTTCTTTCTTTGGTCACATGGTATAATTTTGGCTATCGCCTATAAATATGCGTTTCTCTTTGCCTCTTTAGCCAACTTTCCCTGACGATCCGTTTAGGTGAAACCTAGGTAGGTAAATCTGGCTCACTATCACTAGGTTTATCTAGGTCTGCTCTACGGTTGTATTGAGCTCTTTTGTTAGTTGTTTACTCGTATCGGGGTTTTTTCCTTGGGCTTCAGACCTGCATCTGTGCGATTTTTTTTTCGACAGACTTTCATGTTTGTAGCTCTTTCTTTTTTTAAAACCTTTTTTCCCTCGAGATTGATTTGATTATTGGCAAATCAAAAATTCGAGCGTTTTTCGAAACGAGTATAGTTATCTATCTATCTATCTATCTATCTATCTATCTATCTATATATATATATATATATATATATATATATATATACCCGTAGCTTCTGTCTGTCTATCTGTTTCATTCACCTAGTTTTAAGCGATAGACCCCCACCCTCACAACCATATATATTCTGAAAGTACATTACCCAGTGTACATGAATAAGTATATTTTATTTTGATCAAACCGGGTCACGGTGGGGACACAAACCTCGTAGTGAAAATTGTTTTCCATTTAATTTAAATTAAAATTAAATTTGAGCAAGGGAGTGACACCAATGTACTTGGATAAGAATATTTCATTTTCACCAAAAAAGTTCCGGGGAGGGAGCAGAACCAACCCACTAAGGTTTTTTATTCTCTTTGATTTAAATTAAATTTAAATTAGAACATGGAAATGGCTCCTACCCAAAATATAGAAGGAGAAAGCCAGAAGATGGAAGTCACATCGGCTAGATCAAAATAATAAGTTGAGGAAGAAATCACCAATCAGTGGGCAGTGCCTTAAAACACATATTTGTTGCAACAATTAAACTGTTATATCAATGTTGAAATCTGCTCATCAATTGATTCAATCAAGTATTGCATCAAATGCAAAGGGGCCTGATTATGCTGGTTTTGTACAACCCAGCACTAAAATTGTTTCCCTTTAATTGAAATTAAATTTAAATTTGAACAAGGGAATGATTCCTATCCAAAATATAGGAGAAAGTCAGAAGATGGAGGTTACATCGGCAAGATCATTCAGCTAAAATGGAATGCATAAATTTTATCCACAAATTATAACAATGATTTAAAATCAATCATCATTTTCTTACAAAAAAATGTGACACGCAGTAAAGGGCCGTTAATTCGGCTTATATATATATATATATATATATATATATATATATATATATATATATATATATATACTACTGTACTGTACTGATGCGGCATTCACCCTGGGCGGATTGAGCCGGCTTCTTCCTGTTATGAGAAGATTCTTGGGATAAATTACAGAAGTAGGGTACCTAGGCCTACTCGAATAACGTTCTTGCTTGCCGCGGCATTCCACAGACGCAGAGAGACAGGAACGACCAGAAGCCGCCGGTTACCGATGCAGACGCTCCTTGGATTTTCACCAGAGCCCTTGTTAGCTGGCGTGTGTGTGAGACCTGTCCGCCTTGGGTGGCCCTACCAGGAACGAAGTTTACGGTTAAATCACGCTGAAACACCGGTTCTCGTTCGATCACCGAAGTTAAGCATCGTAGAGCCAGGTCAGTACTTAGATGGGGACCGCTTAAACACCTGGTACTGTAAGCCCCAAAGTCCAACCCTTACCTCACAGTCGGTGTGGGGGGGTAAACGGTAGTGTCAGAACTATGCCGCCCGGAACTCTCTCTCTCTCTCTCTCTCTCTCTATATATATATATATATATATATATATATATATATATATATATCAAGCCCTTCCTAATGGGTAGGTCCATGTACATAATCGTTAAAGGCATGTCATGCAAGGAGGCACAAGCGATTAATTTAGGAGTCTTCCAAGCCCGGCTTCTCGGTCCAACCTTCTTTCTATTTTTTCATAAATGGTTTACCTAAGTGTATACTCCGATCGTTTTCATACCTATGCTGATGATACAAAAATCTCGATGACCAGAGCATGGCATTCAATCTGTCCTCTATCCTAGATCTAACAGTCCACTAGGGTAAAAACTGACTGGTGACATTCAATGCCTCGAAAACCAAACTAGTTACATTCCACCATCACCGAAGGGGTCCTGACTTTTCCCTTATTATGACGAACGGGTTATCTCTTAGACTTGAGTGCCTATCTGGACTTAATCTCAAGCCTCAAGATGATGGCAAAATGCTCCCTTTACCGCTACGGTATGTACCTTTCCAAGAGGCAGATTAGAACGAAAATGATGTACTATCATATATAGACAGGGGTTGCCCATCATTCACTTGCCAGCATCTTTGCGCCCTTGTGGGTGACGAATTATTTTTCTCTTACAACTCCTTTCCTATAAACAAAATGTATATATAGTGTGACGAGAGAGAGAGAGAGAGAGAGAAAGAAGGAGGCACGGGACCGAGTGGTCAGAGAGAGAAAGAGAGGGAGAGAGAAGTGAGAGGCACGTGGCCGAGTGGTCAGAGAGAGAGAGAGAGAGAATTGAGAAGCGCGGGACCAAGTGGTCAGAGAAAGAGAGAGAGAAGTGAGAGACACGTGGCCCAGTGGTCAGAGAGAGAGAGGGAATTGAGAGGCACGGGGCCGAGTGGTCAGAGAGAGATAGAGAGAAAGAGAGAGTGAGAGGCACGGAGCCTAGTGGTCAGAGAGAGAGAGAGAGAATTGGGTGTCACGGCCCAAGGGGTCAGAGAGAGAGAGAGAGAGAGAAGTGAGAGGCACGTGGCCGAGTGGTCAGAGAGAGAGAGACAGAGAGAGAGAATTGAGAGGCACGGGACCGAGTGGTCAGAGAGAGAGAAAGAGACAGAAATGAGAAGCATGGGACCAAGTGGACAGAGAGAGAGAGAGAGAGAGAGAGAGAGTAAGAGGCACGGGGCCGAATGGTCAGAGAGAGAGAATTGAGAGGTACGGGGCCGAGTGGTCAGAGAGCGAGAGAGAAGGATGTGAGAGACACATGGCCGAGTGGTCAGAGAGAGAGAGAAGTGAGAGGCACGGAGCCTAGTGGTCAGAGAGAGAAAGAGAGAGAGAGAATTGAGAGGCACTGGACCAAGTGGTAAGAGAGAGATAGAGAAGTGAGAGGCCCGGAGCCGAGTGGTCAGAGAGAGAAAGAGAGAGAGAGAGAATTGAGAGGCACGGGACCAAGTGGTAAGAGAGAGATAGAGAAGTGAGAGGCACGGGGCTGAGTGGTCAGAAAGGGAGAGAGAGGAACCTGGCCGAGTGGTCAGAGAGAGAGAGAGAGAGAGAGAGAATTGAGAGGCACCCGACCGAGTCTCTCAGAGAGAGAGAGACAGAAAGAGAAGTGAGAGGCACTGAGCCGAGTTGTCAGAGAGAGATAGAGAGAGAGAGAGAATTGGGAGTCACGGGCCAAGGGGTCAGAGAGAGAGAGAGAGAGAGAGAGAGAGAGAGAGTGAATGAACAACATGCATTGGAAGGTGAAGAAATTCAATAAAGACTTCTCAGTGGGTTTCATGGATGCACTGCAGTTTGTTATCACGTGATGAAAGAACTATGTCTCTAGTATTATTGTGTTTGTGGCCATGATTAATAGCAGCAACTTCATTGCAAACAGGTGAATTATAACGTCCCCCATGTTCACCACCAGGTCTCTGGTCAGCGTTAATCATGGCATAAGAATTTGGCGTGTCCGTTGTTTCTAAAGCGTATTTAAACTCTCACACATAATTGTTCCTGGTGTGTAGCATTTCCTGAAGCTCAAAAATGATATCCATTTCAGTTCCAGGTGAAATAGAATTGCGCCTAGTTTCCTGTTCCTGATAGTTACCTACACAGTAAAGCTGAAGACATTGTGGCTCCTCGTTTATCATAGGTTGCATAGAGCCAATTCTATGATATAATTGTCCTTGTACTTTAAAAGTAGGCATAAATCTACCATCTTTAATAATATTGGCCCCCAAAAAGGTCATCTAAAAAGCACAATTATACTTTCTAATATTGCGTAGGAAGTGATTAGAGCTAACAGTGGTACCAGTTAATAGCATTTTCAATGGCTGGGGTGGATCTTCAATGATAGTTAACGCGGAAGTACCGTTTGAGCAGCACATGCTATTAATTTCCCCTACCCGCCTTTTAGCTCTGCAGTGCGAACAGACAATCGACATACTGCCAAGCTGAACTTCAGGGTGGTTCGAATAATTAGCACGAGGGTCATCATAGAATGCTACCACTGACCATATTTGACTACGGGGTCTTGAAATCCTCTGTTGAGCAGCCAATCTTTGCACATTTTATTCCAAACGATCTTGACGATCCTCAACACCATTCATTGCCCGTGCAGAAGCTGTTCTAGAGGCATTCCTGCTCTGTCCTCTCGTACGTTGCTCTTGAGTCTCCAGATCTCTTGCTGTTGCAGTTGCTGAAGCATTTCTAGACAGTCTTTGTGAAAGTTGATCCTCATTCTCCGCACGTCTGGTAGCAACAGTAGTTGCTGAATTTCGTATCTGTCTAGCAATACGCTGTTGCTCACGCTCAGAATTTCGAGCAGCAGCATTTCTAGTAGCATTTCTTGTATATCGAATTGTTCTTGGCTCCTCAGTTTCGACAGCTCGAGTGGTAGCAGTTCTAGTAGCATTTCTTACATGTCGAATTGTTCTTTGCCCCCAGTTTCGACAGCGTGTGTGGCAGTAGTTCTAGTAGCATTTCTTACATGTCGAATTGTTCTTCGCCCCTCAGTTTCGACAGCTCGAGTAGCAACAGTTCTGGCAACGTTCCTTCCTTGTCTAGTTAACCGTTGCTCATTAGTGTCGACTGACCTTGCATTAGCTGTACGAATAGCGTTTTGTGTCTTGTTGCGAAGCGTTTCTTCTCCGTGCTTTCATGCGTTTGGTTGCAGTAGTAGCACGTCCAAGTGAAGGATTTCGCTTTCTTGACATTACTGTCAGGCTGTAGTTGGAGGGGTGTGGCTAAGCTTTTTGAATAACAATGAAGTAATCAATTAAAAAAGCAAGAATATTATACACATTAATAGAAATATAGCCACAATAAATTAAATGCAAGTTTATAAGGGAGACCACGGGACCGTGATAAGCAATTATAAGCAAGCTCGTAAAGTTAGGATTTATCTAAAAATAGACTACCAAAAAAACGTTCTAGTGATAAAAATAAAAATTAACATGCAGCTAGAAACCTACTCATTATGAACGTTAAAACTTGCACGCTAAGTTTAGCATAATTATAAATGAATCGAAAGAAGGTCTTTACATTATTATAAGTGCATTTTTCAGAATAAAACTGTCTAAAGTTTCCAAATATGAGTTAGTAAGCCTTATTTAAACGCTGATTAGAAGATGATAAATACATAATTAAAAATGGGCATTTACGCTGAAACATTTTTAATAATATGATTTTCACAAATTTAAATTTAACGCATCAAAAATTCAAAATATACATGCATGAAGGCAGCCTACCTTTTTACTGGATGACAATTTGATGCCAATGAGATTTTTTGCATTTATTTTATCACATAGCACTAATGAACACTATACGTGAAGCAAAATCGATTGTACGCACTACATAACTCGATCGATCATTTCACGTGGAGCAAAATCAATTGTACACACTACACATTTCGATCGATCTCGCACACGCGTCTTATACCTACGTGCACTTCTCTCATCGGTGCACACTTTCGTTTGCACTTATTCTTTATTTCTTAAGGAAGGATATAATTTTTGCCATCAAGGTAATGCAAACTATTTCAGTATCAAAACGGGAAATCCATGGAAAAAACTGATATATTTCATAATGTATTTATGACACATGGGGTGTCAGTTTTGATTTTGAGTTGATTGATCTAAACACAAATTATGTGCACATTTTCATCAGAATGCTGCTAACCACTACAATTGAAAGACTAATGGGGCAGCAAGGTGTTCATGGTTATCTTTGGGGCTCCTTATGTAGTTTTAAAAATCTGATAATCGTTTTTGATTCATTTTAAGATTGTAACATACATGTAAAATTTCGTCGAAATCGAAGAAATATGAAAATTTGGGAGTCCCTTTGGTCTACCCTAGGGGTCCCAAATTTCAGGCCAAAGGACAGGTTTAAGACTAATAGTAATTGAAATAATAAAGCACATCTTTTTTAAGTTTTTTATTTAATCGACTTTATGGCCAAGTAGACTTAATTGAAAATTTTGGGGTTCCCTGCTGGTCCCCTAACTCGTGGGGATCCCAGTGTTGATTTTCAGTGAATTCCAAGTGACTACTTCAGTTACTGGATATAATCTCAATATGCACTGAAATTTTCGTTGAAATTGGGGAATACTGCTACAAAATACACTTCAAAAAGCAATTGAGAAACGAAAATCAATATAACGTATAATAAGCGTGACAGTTGTATACACTTATCAGGTTTCATTAAAATCAGCCTTAGGGTTTAGACTTCAAGTCTGAAAGATTAAAAACAACCAAACTTATGGACATTCCCGTTTAAACATTATATTTATCGATTATCGGTTATTGACTTTTGAAAAATGACTATTTTTTCCCAGACACACCCAGTATCGAGTATAATCTATGTTTCAAATTTTGTGAAATAACACATAGTTAGTTTTATATAGTTAGATATAATGTATATGGTAATTAGTACATGAAAACTCAATATATATATATATATATATATATATATATATATATATAATGCAGATTTTGGCAGCAACCTTTCTTTCAAATATCTTTCAATGAATACGACAGACAAGGAGGATTAAATTAATTTTATTACGTTTTTACAGCATACCAATATATATATATATATATATATATATATATATATATATATAAGTGACATTGAAGTCAACACTCAGAGGCGACAGGCTGTTTCACGCTAGGTACAATCGTCAAACCGCCTGACGATTGCGCCTAACCTGAAACAGCCTGTCGCCTCCAATTGTTGACTTCAATGTTTGCTTTATAGTTATATTTATATACGCTCTATCTCTGATATTGACCGCTTTATCCCATAAATATAGCGCACCTTAAACTATATATATATATATATATATATATATATATATATATATATATATATATATATATATATATATATATATTGAGTTTCATATACATATTAATACATATTCAAGTATTTTTAAAGCTAACTTGGAAGCAAGTTTCATATCTAAATTGTATTCTATGACAATACAAATCTGGACTAATTAAAATTTTATTCAATCTCTTGCATTTTCGAATTTGCGAATTCAAAGATCATTTTTAAAATCTTTAATCACAATGCTTCATTTAAACACTTGAATCATATTAACCTTTTGAAGTTAATTCCTGTTTCAAAAATGAATACATCATTTGCCATGCAACCTCTAGTTATTGTTTTCATTTCTCAACCTTCTTGATAAAAATGCTATTGAAATCTATGTCACATTCCTCTAGTCTTCATTGTCTATGAATTCTTGTTCAGCTCATCGAATTGCTATTCTTCACGAGTTTTTCATTTTAGTGTTGCTGTTTTTTTTTAACACAACGCACAATCGTTCTTAGATTCAAAGAACATTTCAACAATTGAAACATTACATAAATTATTAATGTCGGGATTTTTATTTATTATTCGGGTCTACAATAGAATAAATTACATAATTTTTTCATATCGCAATATAAATTTTACGTAAAGTTCTCATGTCGGAATTTTTAAGATGACCTTCTTATTCAGACCAGCAATAGAATAAATTCCATAAATTATTCATACGTGCCAGCGTGATAATTCCGATCACAACAGATGCCTATTTGTAACTGCTTGATATAACTGTAAAGGTCTCCTCAAAAAGGCTATATCTTTGTTTGCTGATAGAACAAGGCACCGAATAACCTCTAACAGGTTTCGTTCACGTGATTACCGAGGGGTTGTATATAAGCGTGTTGAATGAGAATATGCTTTTTATCTCACCCCTCTTCACTCAATGTGACGTGTTAACATCCTCTGTTGATAAATTCATTTTAAATTCTACTTTTGACTCCTTTGGAGCACATTGCATCACTTTGCATTTCGAATTGAGTTTCCATTGAGTGATATGCATATAAATCCGGCTATAGTTTCTGCTATCATTTTTAATCATGCGTGCTTGATGGGATCCCTGCGATAGTCTTTAAGAAATAAGCTACTGAGATGTCCCCTGTTCTGTCTAAACTCTATAATAAATGACTTTCTGCTTGTTAGAAATCCTCTTCTGTAGTTCCAATCTTTAAGAACTCAGGCGAACCTTCTGATCATTCTGTTAGCCTTTTATTGTCTTTTCGCAAAGTACTAGAATCCCTAATCCTCCCGGAATTGTTTAAGAATCTCGGGGCTTTTTTCAGATTAAGAAATACGGTTTTCGCTTCCCTGGGTCAAGTGTTGATGTATAAACGATTATTTCGGACAGAGTCTATCAAGCGTTAGATAAGACTGGCGCATATCGGCTTTTTGCTTTATATACCTTGAAGTCATTTGACAGGGGTTGAAATGCTGGTTTTCTTCACGACTTGAAAGATTATGGTATTTTGAACGGCTCTGGAATCGTTTGTTAAATAAGAATAAGTCTTCTATTCCTCCTCCACTCAATTTAAGGTGTTAACATCTGCGGATAAAGCGAAATATTTTGTATGTAAATTCTCTTCAAATTCTTGACTCCTCCCACACTATTTTCAATCTGAAGTATGTTTACCTGGCTTTCCACTTAGAACTGAGTCTATTGGTGTCATGGGTCCTTACCTATAACTACAGAATGAACTCTTCCTAACACTATGTATACTACGCCTCTCAAGAGAGAGGGACGAATCAAGCCGAGCTTCTCGTCTTGACGGTCGAACTCTCTGCCTCTGAGCAGAGAGGAACCCGGACGAGGCTCCGCCGAAGGGCAGAGTCTCGTTCGGGGAGGTTGACCAACCCGATCCCGTTTATACGGGTTCTACGGGCATTTTTAGGCCGAGCTTACGGGCTCGGGAAACCCACGTTAAACTCGGCCTTGTGCCATATGCAACCCTCGTCGGAGGTGGCTAGATACCGAATCGAATCGAGCCGATAGTAGTTCACTCCAAATCAGACTGACAGTCATACTAACACCTTCCACATCTTGTATTATTATTTCGTGTTCGTGTTCTTCTATGGTTCTAACCTGGACCATAAAAATTCGGTCATAGAAAACTGTTCGTGGTTTCTATCATATCTAACCTGGATCCTCACAAAGCATGTGGACCCTGATGCTATTCATTCACTAGCCCTTGTGTGCTCCTGAAATAGCTGCTATTCTCTCTAAACTAAATAAATGACTTGCTGCTCCTTGCATTCCTGCTTGTTGGAAATCCTCTTCTGTAGTTTCAGTCTTAAGAACCCAGGCAAACCATCTGATCCTTCTATCGGCCTATTATCGTTCTACTTCTTTTTTGCAAAAAATTAATTAACTCTAATTAATTCAAATTAAATTGGTTAAGCATCTCACTTAAGCAATATGGTTTTCACTTCTCTAGATTAACTGCTGATGTGTTCATGATTATTGCTGAAAGCGTCTATCAAACTTTAGATAAGACTAGCAGTAGAGCCCGGCGTTGCCCGGGGATGTAACAGTAAGAGATAGATCAAGTATCGACCATCATAAAGACTGAAAAATAAAATTGACAAAGATTATTGTTTAAGGTTGACGGACACGCATGTCTTAATTAGTTTTTGTTTTTTGTTTTTTTTTTTTGTTTTTTTTACGAATTGTTCAAACTCAAACAAAAACATTGTTTTCAATCGTTATGAGTCTACCGATTGAATAGAAATTTTATTATAAACAATTGTCTTGTAAATGGAATTTTGAAAGCATTCTGAATGTAAAAATAAAGAAAAAAGTGTGCAAGACAATAAGAAACACTACTTGCCAAAAAAAATAAGTGAAGTTTGTTGAAATCGGTTGAAAAATGTAGGAAATCCGATCTCATATATAAACGAACACACACACACACACACACACACACACAAACAACCTGGGATTTATAATAAGTATAACTCGATATGAGTTGTCCCCCTTTCATTCTCGTGATGCCTCTTAATCGTGTTTTCAAATTGATTTCGTGCAAAAACAATTGTGTTTTCCAATTTTTGGCGCTGATAGAACCACCGCAAGCTAATTTTACGTAGTCCTGTGAAGTTTTGTTGAAATCGGTTGAAAAATGTAGGAAATCCGATCCAATATATAAACGTACACACACACACACACACACACACACACACTCTGCGTTTTATAATTAGTAAGATTGGTGAAATTCAAGCCTGACGTTTGGATATCTCAAAGGCCTCTAACAGGGGTTGGCATACTGGTCTTCTTCACAAGTTGAAAGGTTATGGTATTTTTGGTCGAAATTTCAAACGGATTCAGTATTTCTTAGAAAAACCACGAAATGAAAGATGTCTTGAATGGCCACTCTTCTAGATCTTTTTTTTTTAATACAAGTGTTCCTCGGGGCTCTATTCTTGGACCTAAGTTATTTCTGATTTTCATCAACAACCTTGCTGATGGTATCAGTTCCTGCCTTAACGGGGTATTGAACTTACACTCTTTGGGTCCTGTCACTGGATCTAACTAACTCATTTATCTCCTGTGCCATGTATCCTCAAGGACAGTTAAGGCAGTGGAGAACGTGGAGAGTGGAATTAACAGGAGATAACTGCTAACTGACATCCATTAAATTTGGCACGTGGAACTAGAACAGTCTACCCCAGTGCGCGAAATAAAGGGTTCAGTTCGACATTCCAACCACCTGAAGAAGGCCGCAGCGTACAACGGCCGAAACGTTGTAATGAATATGGCGACAAAGATGAGGACAATAGTCCTAATAATGTAAATAGTGTATAAACAATACCTATTTTCAAAACCCGCTACAGGAATTGAACCCTCAACTGTCAGAAAACCATGTAGATTTTAACTAATGCTTTAATACAACACGCCATCTATCTGATCAGTATTTTAGTTTATTTCAATATGGATGCATTTGGAAGAAATATGACATTCAAAGTTTAGTACTTTAATCAAAGATCCATCCTTGCATGGAATATTGCTGTCATATATGGTCTAGTGACCCCGCTGTATGTCTGGACGTGTTCGACAAAATCCAGAGACGAATATACAATGCGATTGGTCCCGATCTGTCATCTCGTTTACAGACTCTTTTTTACAGACGTGCCTTGGCTTCCCTCTGTGTCTTCTAAAAGTATTTTCCCGGCAACTGTTTCGACGAACTACTTTAGCTGGTTCCCAGATTGCATGAATTTAAGCGAGCACGTAGTTTGGCATCTCGGTCCCATCCTTTCACTGTCGAAAATATTAAATTTAACGGTCTCTTCTACACAAACATCTTCTTCTCTCGCACGTCTCGCCTGTGGAATTCCTCCCTCTTGTTTGCTTCCCTGATAACTATAATCTTTAAATATTCAATGTAATGTCAAACGACATCTGATACCTTGATCTTGACCCTCGTCCTTCTCTGTATCTTTCCCCCAAACACGCCTCTTTATTCTGGTTCTCAATCCTTTATAACCCCATGCGTGCTAGTGGCAATCCCGCCTTGATTGGGGCGAACTGCATTATAAAATTAAGTTATAAATTATTTGCAATTATAGAAAATACATTAAATATTTTACTGTTCAAAAAACCACAGTCATCGCGGTTATTATACTGAGAACATTTCGAAGATCGTATGTCGTCTTAATAACTTGTTCAGAATTCCGAACGAAAGTCTTTATTCAGTCCACGGACTCCTAAACAATATGAATATATCAAGATATCAAAACTTGATCTTCTTTCAAACAAGAATATGAACATATATATATATATATATATATATATATATATATATATATATATATATATGGGGGCGTAAAATATATAGAAAATAGGACAGAACTCGTTAGGTAAATAATCCAAAGTTCTTTAGTATTTTTTTATTATTTTTAAAAATAGTGCTCCAAAAACTTTCACTTGAAGATGGAACAGAGCTTAGTATTTAATTCAATTTAATTCAAATAATTATATTGAAGTTTTCGGCTCGTTTTTTGTAGCGTTGGAATCATATTTTTAAATAAATAATTATATATATATATATATATATATATATATATATATATATATATATATATGGTAATATCGAACAGTACCTTACCGACCCGGGTTTCGATCTTATGATCTCATCAGGTGACTTATTGGATCTTTTTGTTGGGGGGCACACCAAATTATTGTCTAGCTCTGTTGAGCCCCCACTTTCTTATTGACTGTCCGGCATTGAAGAATTTTATTTGTGCTTTTTTAGGCGTGTACTTCTTACAACTTATTTTTGCAAATATTTATTCATTTATTTA
The DNA here is from genome assembly GCA_903632075.3 of Acanthosepion pharaonis. Classification (NCBI taxonomy): domain Eukaryota; kingdom Metazoa; phylum Mollusca; class Cephalopoda; order Sepiida; family Sepiidae; genus Acanthosepion; species Acanthosepion pharaonis. The sequence continues at coordinate 465,646 of CAHIKZ030000755.1, read as the reverse complement.
CTTGCAAATTTTTACACTTTTTATAAGTTGCCGATTTGACGCCTTCTTTTAAGAAACTTTGTTATTATATATATATATATATATATATATATATATATATATATATATATATATGTATTTATGCTGCATTTTTTCATTAATGCATTTTTCATTAGATAATATAGACAAGTTTAGTCTATTTTAAGGAAATTCCTTTGATATCATCTGATAAACTTAATAACATTATCATTGAAAGACGAAAGGGAATCACAAAATTGATACATTTTTTTTTAATCTTATCTAAGCTTTCGGCTTACATAAGCCATCATCAGAGATGACATTACAATAAATCAAACAATACACGGACATAGCAAAAATAATAGTCTGTTTTGTTTGCATGGAAGATTTCCAAGCAGCGACAAATTCGTGCATACGAGACACTGGAAGCGAAAATCGCACCACAATGATTCTCCCCCCACCTCCGTTAGCAATTTAAAAAAAAAAAACTAACGTAGTTTACAAATTTAACTGACCTCTTGGAGATTGTATCTCCAACGGATTAAATAATATATATGTTGGTCACACCACAAACCTGCTTTCACGACACTTGACTCTACATTTGAATGATAATTCTAACATTTTTAGGCATTTAAAACCACATGCCTGTCTGAATACACAATTCCAGAAAATCCTTGTTGAAATACTTAAACATGAAAACAAAAGACAAAAACTAAAAATTCTTGAAGCTATATATATAAAACAGTAGCAACCTAACCTGAACAAAACAAACTATGAAAACTCCACAAATATACTTAAATGCATATAATTTATAACAGAGGCCATTGTTTTTGTTAAGGGGTCCACCCCTTTTTATACAAGTGGACTCGCTCAGTGTGTACTAGTACTGCTGCCGGTGAATACCCGGGAGTGATACAGTGATAGTGATAGAGTGAGAGTGTGAGGTAACCGCTTTGTAGGAGTCACAGTTGCGAGCACGTAGACTCAGAAGGAAGTCCTACTTCGATACGGAATTTACTAGACTGTATATATATTATTATTGCTACTAACCGCATTTCTGGATCTACTAACCGTATTACCAATTGTATTATTACGTCAATATATTTATTTGCTATATTTCATTCCTGCGTTTGTCATTCATTTTGAGACTGGATTTCATCCCGGAATCCACAACAGGTTTATACCAACAGCATCCCATACTTTCTCGTTTTCACTCTCGCGTGGTCATATGTGATGTCATGGGCCGCTGTGCTATTTTCGCTTCCAGTGGCTCGTATGCACAAGTTTGTCGTTGCTTGGAAATCTTCCATGCTTACAAAAAAAGACTATCATTGTTGCTATGTCCGTGTATTGTTTAATTTATTGTAATGTATTTGTCATCTCTGATGATGGCTTATGTAAGCTGAAAGCTGAAACAGAATTAAAAAAAATGTATCAATATGGTTATTTTCTTTGGTCTTTCAATGATAAGCTTATCAGACGATATGAAAGGAATTTGCTTAAAATAAATAGACAAAACTTGTCCATATTATTTAATGAAACATGCATCAATATATATATATATATATATATATATATATATACGTCTTACCAGTTTGTGACTGGAAGGGATAATTTCGAGGAGCAAATAAATCCGGGGAGAGCTCAATGTAGACTACAGAGCATTATAATTACTATATTAATGCCGGCTTTTATTTGAATTAAGATCTCTTTGATTAAATTAACTTCAATCGACGTGGCTTGTTCTGCCTAAAAACAACAAAGGGTATCGGTCAATGTCAAATACAACCCAATATAAAAATCTCAAAATTATAGAATAAATTCTCAGCTGGGAGAACCGACTACTACCAACCACTAATCCCTTAGACATTTCTCTACCCATCCCTTCTCTCTCACCTTCCTTTCCCACTAACAATCTAATGTGTCCATTCGGCGTATCTCCTCCATTTACGGAGGAGATTTCAGTCTGAAGAGTCGAATACCTCGATACTCACGAATTAAATTAAAATCGAAATAGATAGTCTCAGTCTTCTTCTTCTTCTTCTTATATATATATATATAAAAGTGAACATTGAAGTCAATACGCAGAGGCGACAGGCTGTTTCATGCTAGACGCAATCGTCAGATCTAAACAGCCTGTCGCCGAGTGTTGACTTCAATGTTCACTTTTATATTTATATTTACATATGGTCTATCTCTGATATTGTGCACATTTTAAAACTATATATATATATATATATATATATATATATATATATATATATATATTAAGGCAAAAAGCTATCAAAGACAACAGAAATTTCATGTTAATTGCATTTGCCGTATTAACTGTAACTGTATAAACAGAACATTCTGACACACATTTATCCTTTCCTAATGAGAAATAAAAAGAAATGATAGTTTTCTCGTTTTTACTATTATATATATATATATATATATATATATATATATATATATATATATATATATATATATATATGTGTGTGTGTGTGTGTGTTTTGTGTGTGTGCGTGCGTGTCTGAAAATTCAAATAATATGTATAAAAGGAAAACTAATCTTTGTGTAAAAATTCCGATATAAGTAAAATAAATCTCTAAAGACCATATTATATTTTTGTTGTTGCATGCCTCGTTTCTATAGGACTTCATCGGATTACAGTAATGTTTCTGCTGATATATGCGCGTGAATGGGAGAAGGGATATAGAAATGCAATCCTTGTTTATATATATATATATATATATATATATATATATATATATATATATATAGGAAACTAAAAATGTTGGTATGTTGGAATAAAAAAAAAATATAATGTTGCTACGGATCTAGTTTCGCGCTGAAATTACCAAAGTAGAAAGCTCACCAAAGAAAAATAACGTTGAATATATCTATAGAAAATGCAAGGGGACTCTATGTTTCATTGCAAGGTAAAGCAACTGAAGCAGATTCGCAAGGTCGGGATCGATAACATTTCAGATTCTTCTTTGGATTCTGTCAAGAATTTCTAGATACATATAAAAATCACTCTACCAAATGTGGCAGCAATATTCAATGTCCGAATGAATTGTAGACTTGTGAAAGAGTAGGAATCTGGCGATAAAAATGGCGTCGAGCGAGTAGCAACCCTTGCCATTGTTTCAATTTAATCGAAAACTTGAGGAGGTGCAATGAATAACTTTTCAGTAGGTTAGCCTCAGCCATGCTGATTTAAGTCAGAAGACGTTCATTTAAAACATTCAGAGAGAGCGATTAATTTTTGAAGTGTTTAAAATTTAAAAAAAAAAATCTAAGCCAATAAAAATTTGAATGTGTTACTTCAGGAAACCAGTTTCGTTTATATGAGTGCTTGTTGTCCTTCTGGGTAAATAAAAACATTATTCATATGAAGGAGAGAGATTTACATGAAGAATAAAGAAAGGAGTAAATTCGTTTTAAAAATTACTTTGAAGCGTTAAATCTAACACGGGATTTTTAAGCAATATAGATGAATATTGCAATATAGATTAATATTGCAAGTAATGTGTAGCTTGGATTGAGGAATCGGAGAGCCGATTTCGAATTTTAGTCGAATCCGTTACATTCACTTATGTTCTAGAAAGGTATGAATCCTCTTCTTCTCCCCACATCTATGGGTAAATAGAAAGACAGACCGGGTTGTATAGCCATGAATGGCAACTGGTCTACCGCAGAAAGAAGTGAGAACCTACTACGGGGAAAAAAATCTGCCTCGTCAGTCATGTATTGAAAGCTACATGATCGCCTAAGCGTGTATCACTCATGACATATAACTGACCGGAGGCCAAATATAAATTACAATAATTAATATCACTTGAACGCCATCATGATTTAATGGCAATACATTAAGAACTTTCTACGTATAATTAGATTAATGTCATAGACAGTGTTTCTTTTTTGGCGAGGATACATTTTGTTGAAAAGTAAAGAGGCCAAGCTGTGAGCTAAGAACTGAAGATATCAAATTCAAACAAGTACCACAGTGCAAATGTTTAGGATGTGCATTATTTTCATTATTCGGACTATTGTCCTCATCTTTGTTGCCATATTTATTACAACGTTTCGGCCGTTGGACGCTCCGGCCTTCTTCAGTTGGTTGGAATGTCTAACTGAACCCTTTATTTCGCTCACTGGGGTAGACTGTTCTAGTTCCACGTGCCATGTTTTAATGGATGTCAGTTATCAGTTATCTCCTGTTAGTTTCCCCTCTCCAAGTTCTCCACTTCCTTAACCGGGTTTTGATCGAAGTAACGGCTTTATCCACTGTGCCATGTGTCATTGACAGATACATAGGATGTGATTTAACAGTAACCCGAAAATGTTGTCCATGAAATACGAATGTGAATTGAAATGGCAAAAGTGCCTTCCAGAAGTTAAGCAAAGTATTATGAAAGAGGAAAGTTAATCAGAAAGAAATAAAACAGTGCTAAACTGTTATGTAATAACGTCATAATTCCGTGCAAATGTACATACTGAACTCGAATTAACAATTAAATTATAAAGAAACCTACCGTTTTGGAGTTATCGACCCCCCACCAAAAAAAAAACAAACAAAAAAAGGGGACTTCGTGTTGATCATTCGTCCCCCATTACTGTCACAGTGTTCAGTAATTCAATGCTGATTACTTCCGCTGGCGTAATCAGAATTTTTCGCCTATTTACTACTTTTACAGATTTTCGGTGCAGAAAATCACTACGTACTACTGTAAAGAAATGTAACTTTCTTTTCTGTTTTTTTGGGGGGTAAGTGTAGGTTTATTTATAACAAAAAAATAAATTAAATAATACAATAGAACCTGTTTTTCCGTGTTGAATAGCAATGACAAATTAAAAGAACAAATCAAACAATAGAATAATGCTTTTTTTTAAAATTAAAAGCAGAAAAATTGAAAAAAAATGCATTAAATAATACAATAAACCCTTATTTCGTCTCTAGCATTTTTTTTTGTAATTTTACTTTATATATACTCATGCTCTTTACAAAGTGTTATGTCTATGGGTTAAGTTTAGTGTTAGGTTTTAGAGTTAGGAGCGGTTTGGTTGGGTTTCTTTCTGTGTAGAAAATGGTACAAAAAACATTAAATAATACAATAAACCGGGTTAACTTCAGAATTAGGTGTTAGTGTTAGGGATGGGATTTTCTTTCTGTGTAGAAAAGGGGACAAATTAAAAATAAAATTAAATAATACAATCAACCCTTCTACTTTACCAAGTTTGTGCAGTGATTTTTGTTTTATTTTCAATTTTAAAATATAAAAAATGCTTTATTTTTATTATCTAATTTGCTCTTTAATTTGCCATTGCTATTCTACACAGAAAAAAGGTTTTATTGTATTATTTAATTTGTTTTTGTTTAAAGTTTCCTGTTCTAAGACTACACTTATCAAAAAGAAAAAATATAATAATGCGTAGTGATTTCAAAAAAAGATATAGCTGTAAAAGAAGTAAATAGGCCAAATTTTATGATTGCGCCACCGGAAGTCGTGAATACTAGTCAGGACGGAATGTATGAAAACAATGCCTGTAATGCAGGACGAATTACAAACAAGAAGTCCGATTTTTTCTTGTCGATAACTCGAAAACGGTAGATGGCTTCATAATTTAATTGTTAATTCGAGTTCAGCATGTACATTTATATGGAATTATGACGATTTAGGAAAATGTTAAAAGATAATTAACGCGGGCGTTAAAAAGCAAATTTACCTTTTGTCTTTTCGTAATCTCACCTAATCCCTGTTCTGCTAATCATTTAAATAAGCTCATTTTATAGGTTTACTTTATGCCTTTTGCCTTCACTATCTTTCTGATGGTACACGTGTCCTTGTTTTTGGCATATTCTCTGAAACGTCCTCGTTGCTCAAATGTTCAGTCCATTGTATTCTCAGCATCCTTCTGTAGAACAACAGTTCTTCTCTGTCTCAGGTCTTTGTAATGAGATTTCCCAGCACTACCGGCTACATTCATAATAGTAAAAGTATACTTTTCTTCGTTTCTAATAAGGATTTACTGTATTTTTTAATATTTGCTGAATTGTTTATAGTGAGAGCCAGCGTTTTGTGATATTCTCCAACCTTTCGATCTCCAGATCCAATAACGACATGACAGTTTTGCAGATAGTGTCGTCCTCACTTTCTGTTGGCCACTCCCCGCCCTCTGAAAACAGCTCTTTGATGTAACGATTTATATGAACCAGAGATGTAACTAGGCGAAGAGCTAGTATATCTGGAAAGTGTTTGACTATAGACATAACTGGGTGAGAATAAAGGACTGTATAAATGTCTAGGAAAGATGCTATATTTATTGGCTAAAATTCTCAATATCAGTTATAGAGACTATGTAAATATATGTGGACATTGAAATTAACACCCACAGACGACAGTCTGTTTCATGCTAAATGTAATCATGAATCGTATGAATCCATTTCCCCGTCATCAAGACAGACTGTGTCCTATAGCCTTAGTTAGCAAACGATCTACCGCAGAAAGAAACGTCAACCTATTGCGGTATTGCCTTTGAAGAAAAATTTTTTTACCTTTGAAGAAAATTTGTTTACATTTAAAAAATATATATTTGCATTTAAAAATATTTGTTTACATTCATAGAAATTAAGTTTACATTTAAAGAAAATTAGTTTACATTTAAAGAATATTTATTTACACTTAAAGAAAATCTGTTAACATTTTTAAAAAATTGTTCCATTCAAAGAATATTTATTTATATGTAATGGACATCTATTTTACATGTAAAAGAAATCTGTTTACATTTAAATAAACAAGCGCATTATCATAGTTAGTTTTCCTATCTTTCCCTTTCGTTTCAGTTGTGTACATATGCAATAAATTTTATTAATACATGCATATAATTGCCTATGGTTTTAAATTTCTTGTTTTGTCTTACGTATTCACATTACTACTGTACTGATGCGGCATTCACCCTGGGCGGAGTGAGCCGGCTTCTTCCTGTTATGAGAAGAAGATTCTTGGGATAAATTACAGAAGTAGGGTACCCAGGCCTACTCGGATAACGTTCTTGCTTGCCGCGGGATTCCCACAGACGCAGAGACAGGAACGACCAGAAGCCGCCGGTTACCGATGCAGACGCTCCTTGGATTTTCACCAGAGCCCTTGTCAGCCGGCGTGTGTGTCAGACCTGTCCGCCTTGGGTGGCCCTACCAGGAACGAAGTTCCGGGCGGCATAGCTCTGACACTACCGTTTACACCCCCCACCGACTGTGAGGTAAGGGTTGGACTTTGGGGGCTTACAGTACCAGGTGTTCCCAAGCGGTCCCCCATCTAAGTACTGACCTGGCTCTACGCTGCTTAATCGTACGAGAACCGGTGTTTCAGCGTGATTTGACCGTAAGCTTATTCACAATACGTCCAGCACAATGATCCGATGCATTTTGGAAGAAGAAATAGAGACTCGGATTTTCGAATCAGTCGTTTTCGTTATATTTCACTTATGTGTCAATATCCTTGCGAAACGATATTATGATTGGATCTCTTTTGACTTCGGCTATGGTTAAATAATCTCACGAACACAGAAATGGGAAAGCGTGGTAAGTGTAGATGAATTGGAAAGACTGTATCCTGTATAGCCTTCGATGGTAACCAGTTTAAGAGCAGTACGATTCTGAATTCAAACCCTCTTACTATGGGTGAAAGAGTTTCACCTATTCCTTGATAGGCTAAGCCTGGTGGCGGGATCTTCCAACAGGAATGAGAAGGACTTGTATTTGGATGGCTTTTAGTCTAAAAAATCTCACCCCGTCTCATATTTTAAAAATAAACAAGATTTCTATTGTTAACAAATAATCCGTCTCTCTATACCATACTATTTTATCGGTTTTAAACTTAAAATTAGCAACTTCACATTTCCATAGTAAAAAATTGACCGCTTCCTATTTTCATTGTAAAAACTGACTGCATCACATTTACATAGTAAAAAATTACCACTTCCTATTTTCATAGTAAAAAATTGACGGCTTCCTATTTTCTTCGTATAAATTGACCACCTCCAATTGTCATATAAAATGTAAATTAACAGTTTCACATTTTCGTGATAAAAATTAACTGCTTCCCACTTTCATAGAAGAAATTGACTACTTCACATTTTCGTTGTAAAATAAGGATTTTGCTGTTTAAAAATTTAGCTCCTCTGATATTTTCATACAAACTCAAGAATTCTACTGTTAAAATATTTTTTTTTTTAGTTTTGAAAGTTTTCAGTTGCAAAGATTTAACAAAAAACGCTGATTTGGTCTAAAATAACAGCCTTTAGGTAATTTTAACCATAATAATTCCCCCAGAACAAACAAATGTTAATTGTTCAGACGACGCAGAAGAAAAATGTCTTTTCATAATTAGTCGTCGTCACTGACATCGAGATACTTGACCCTAGGCTCATTCAGTGAGATCTCCTCAATTGGCGGGAAGACAAGTCTCCAGCGCAGACAACCAAAGACAAAAAACCCATAATTATACAAGTGAATACAATTAGATCAGAATTAGTAAAATCACAGACATGACTGCGCAGAAAGAAATTACTGGGAATCAATTTAAGCATTCAGACTAATTACATATGGTACTTACACAACATTTCCAAGACGAGCTCAAAATCTTTCCTGGAGACGATACCCTATGAAGTATATGGTTACTGTATTTTTCTGTGTATAATAAGCCTTGAGTATAATACGACACTGTGAATCTGAAGCTAAGAACAGGGAATAAATTATATCTTTGGGTAGAAGACAAACCCGTAGTATAGCCAACCCTATCTATTTTACTTTTGGAAAAATGGTAACACATTATCTATCAAATTTCAATGTAGCACGTCTATATTTGTGAGATGAGGTATTATTTACATTATTCGGACTATTATCCTCATCTTTGTCGCCATATTTATCACAACGTTTCGGCCGTTGTACGCTCCGGCCTTCTTCAGGTGGTTGGAAATTCGAACTGAACCCTTTATTTCGCTCACTGGGATAGACTGTTCTAGTTCCACGTGCCATGTTTAATGGATGTCAGTTATCAGTTGTCTCCTGCTTAATGCTCTCTGAAAATTCTCCACTGCCTTAACCGGGTATTGAACTCACACACTTTGGGTCCTGTCACTGGATCTAACCAAAGCCTTCATCCACTGTGCCATGTGTCATTGAGGACACCTGGGTATGAATTTCTAGGAAATTATAAACCTAATGTCTTCAGCAACCATTTTTACCAGTGCTCATATTGCAATTTTACTGCTATCATTGCATTTTTTTACCAGAGCTCATATTGCAACGTTGTTGTTATCATTGCTTTTCTCTGGTACTTCTTATTACTGGTTCCCATATTGTATGTATTTCTATGCTTGGTCGGCTCAGGAGATTTTTGTGGCCTAGCATATGTGCTGATTCCTTAAGTTTACGAATTTTCCCGTGGTTTTCCTAAACTGAGATAGGCGGGTACAAGAGGTGGGAGACAACAACACTCAGAAAACAGTCAGCCTGTCTTATGTGAAGGGGTTATCAGAGAAAATACAAAGGATCTGCGGTCCATATAACATCAGAACAACCTTCAAAAGCTTGAAGACACTTCGCTGATATCTCTCCCGAGTAAGACCTCCCATAGAGGAGAACATGACTAAAGATTGTGTGTACGCTATCCCGTGCAGCTGCGGAAAGGAATATAAATGAGAGACATGCCGCCCCCTCAAGGTAAGGCTTCAAGAACACCAGAAAGCTGTAACACGAGGGGAAGTAGAAAAATCAGGCGTGGCTGACCACATATGGGGAGAGAATCGAGATCACCGCCCTTTGTGGGATCATGTTGAGATCATAGACAAGGAACACCATTGGAAAATTCGTAAACTTAAGGAATCAGCACATATGCTAGGCCACAAAAATCTCCTGAGCCGACCAAGCATAGAAATGAATACAATATGGGAACCAGTAATAAGGAGTGCCAGAGAAAAGCAATGATAACAACAAAGTTGCAATATGAGCTCTGGTAAAAACATGATATGATAACAGCAAAATTGCAATATGAGCACTGGTAAAAATGGTTGCTGAAGACATTAGGTTTATAATTTCCTAGAAATCCATACCCAGAAATCCATACCCAGATGTCCTCAAGGACACATGGCACTGTGGATAAAGGCGTTGGTTACATCCAGTGACAGGACCCAAAGAGTGTGAGTTCAATACCCGGTTAAGGCGGTGGAGAACTTTCAGAGGGGAATTAACAGGAGATAACTGATAACTGACATCAAAAACATGACACGTGGAACTAGAACAGTCTACCCCAGTGAGCGAAATAAAGGGTTCAGTTCGAAATTTCAACCACCTGAAGAAGGCAGGAGCGTACAACGGCCGAAACGTTGTGATAAATATGGCGACCAAGATGAGGACAATATTCCGAATAATGTAAATAATGTTCAATGTAGTACATATATTTATTTTAAGTTTTCACGATATTAAATAACAGAAATGAATAGGATATTTAGCTAATGTTTATGTACAGGGAAAAATGCTTTGTTGCAACATTACATGAGAGATCTTGCATATTACTTTTATTATTTTTTAAAATCAATTTCGGCGTATTTCCCTTCTTTCAAACAAAAGACGTTCAATTGCGTTGATTTTCAAAGAACAAAGATTGCTGATATTTTTGTAAACAACTGTTATCAACACCTGCCAAATTTGTGTTTTATTATCTGTTGTGCTGAATGTATTTTCAATTATCCCGTTTCAAATAAAAAGTCTCTTGATTCATAAAGTTTAGGTACCATAGCGAAGAGTTTATCATAACAATTACCATGAACGTATTTATGGAAAAGTTACAGTGAGGAAACCCCAGGCTGTGGGCAAGTGACAGGAGCCGAGCTGCCAGATCAGGACCTATAATATTGCTGATTCTTCTTTGGAACATCAAGGAGCTCCGGGTAAACTGCAGGAACACCGGACCATATATGACATCAATATTCTAATCATGGACGAATAGCAGACTTATAGATATATAAGATAGATTCTGAAGAGAAAAATTGTCTTGCACAGTGGACCGATTTTCTTAGCAGCTGATCTAGCAATGGATTCAATATAGTCTTTCTACTTCATGTCAGCTGTAAACGTTAGCTCATTAGCGCAACGAGTCACTCTCCATGAGATAGCATCAACCATGTCGTTGGAAAGCAGCGAGGAGTCTCTCAGTTGTTTAACAGAGAGAAAGTTAGTTTCGGAAGCGTTAAAATTAACAAGCAATCTTTTGCCTCTGTTAACGACTGTTTTGAGGTCGTTTTTGAGTTCTTGTTCGACTGATCAGCCTTACTATCGAGGCAGGAGTAAATGATAGTGTCATCAGCGTAGATGCCAATCTGAAAGCTGATGTCTTTGGAAAGTTTGTTAATGAATATTAAAAAGAAGCGTAGAAACAGGAATGGAGCCCTGGGAGACTCCTGTGTTAGTACGAAAAAATGTAGATGAGTGGCCGTTCAGGACAGCATTCTTTTCACGATTAGACAGAAACAATTGGAAAGATGTGTCCAAAGGTATGGTAACTTTTCCGCTTGTGGGGAAGACCTGATTGCCGGGCCCTATCTATCAAAGGTCTTCGAGATGTCTAATACTACAGCCTGGGCTTCACTGTTTTTATCAAGAACATCTTTCCGCAATTATCGTTAATACATCAGCAGCTGCCACAGAAAAACGAAAGCCGTATTGCTTGTCTGAGAAAGAGCCCCGCGATCAGAGATGAACCAATTCAGCATGGATTAGGGTCTCTATGAGTTTCCCCAAAAAGGCATAGTAGGCCAAGAGTTAGACATGTCGGACGGTTTACCAGAGTTCTGTAAAACCTGAACAACAGACGATGACATCCATCAGGCAGGAAGCAGGGGACAAGAAGACATTTATTATACAGTTTAGAGAGAGCAGAAGCTAGTCCGGGAGCACACTTCTTAATGACTATTACAGGGATACCATCGGTTCCCTATGCTTTGTAGGGATCCAGGTTAGAGATGATAGCAGAAACCATGAAAGGGTATATATGCATATCACTCAACAGAGAATCAGATCTAAGCGGAAAGTTAAGCAGGGATATTCCAGATGAGTCAAGAGTAGGGTTAGGGGGGTGTATCGACAAGCTTTCATCTTTATCGGTTGATAATAACACCTCAAATCGATTTATGAGGCATACATTAAAACATGGCTCGTAGAACTAGAACAGTCTACTCCCGTGAGAGAAATAAAGGGTTCAATTCGACATTCGAACCACCTGAAGAAGGCCGGAGCGTACAACGGCCGAAACGTTGTAATAAATATGGCGACAAAGATAAGAACGATAGTCCAAATAATGTAAATAGTGTACATAATACCTGATCTCAGAAATATTGACAGATCTGAAGTTACGAGCAGTCACATATACGCCTCTGTTATGACGAGAGCTGTTACGCTGGCATAACCGGAAATAGTGGTTCCTGTGTGCAATGGAAGCCGAGCATGCTGGTGTGAATCAGGGAGAGGATTGCGGTTTCACCTGGTATTTCTGAGAAGGAATGAAATCGTCAATGCCGGCTTTGGCCCAAGAAGAAATCTTACTGGAGTAATTTTCAATTGGAAGGTTGAAGATGTCAGTCCATGGGGCGTCACGAATGAAAATCCCGGAATGAGTCCAAATCAGCATGCTGCTAATGGAATGAGGTCTTATGGATAGGCGATTCTTGTTTACAGGGTGCTTGGAAGGAGATATCAATCGCTACCACGGAGTTGTCTGAGTTACCAAGAGAGCAGTATTGCGAATCTCGGTAAGAGCGTGGAAAGGAGGCAAGAAATAAATCTAGTAGAGAAGCCTATTGCTCGGTTTGGCTAGGGAAACGAGTGGGGAAGTCCACGGTTTGTGTGAGGGACTGGCCAATGGAAAACGTTATGTATACCGGCAGCATACCTTTGGAATGTTTCCACCACGTGTCGTGGTGAGCATTAAAGTCACCGAAGACAAAGATGATCGCAGATGGATGGAGTGAAAGTGCCTTTTCTATACTGTCAGCTATTGCGTCTAATATACTACAGTTTTGGGAAGAGCGAGGAGAATAGTCGTCAGGATAACTCACAATTTGATAAGAAAGATGGAATCAATTTAACATTTGTTCCTAGACACCATAACCTTTTAACTTGTGAAGTATGACAAATTCTGTTGAAGGCTTTCGAGATGTCCAAAGCAACAGCCCGAGCTTCGCCATACATAACTCGCATTTATCATCAGCAGTTGTGCTAGAGAAACGAAAGCCATATTGCTTGTCCGAAAGATGGTACTGCAATGTGAGATGCTTCATCAATTCAGCATTGATTAGTCCCTCTATTAGTTTCCCTAAAAGAGGTAGAAGGCTTATAGGTCGATATTTGAAAAGGTCAGGCGGATTCCATGAAAAAAAAAAAAAAAAAATAACTTGAACAAATGAGGATTTCCAAGAAGCAGGAAAGCAAAATTAAGTATAGATTTGTACCAAAGTGTTTACTGCACGAGATTATAACACGATGAAAGAATGCAAGAGTTGATTATTTCCCTTTTGACAAGAATATCTGACAACATTTATAAGTTAAGGGGGACCTTGTGTAGCACGTGACAGCCCGGTGGCGCGAATATTCAGTCGCTTGCTGATAGAAGCGAATGCGTTAGCCAACTGCGGTTAAGCTGACCCCACACATCTTAAATAAAATCCCAACATATCTCTATCCATAAAAGGCGGGATGTATGTATGTGTGTGTAACGAATGCACGGTCACAATTTTCGACGGATTTGCACCAAAATTTACATGCACATGCTCCAAGTTAGCGGGAAGGCCAAGACCGACTTTGTATTTCCCAACTCCCATCGATAGTGGAAATAATCGATATTTCATGCTTCTAAGGCAGTTTTCATGTAGTTTGCGGCCATTTTCTACTGGCCAGAGTGAGAGCCTATAGCTGGCTGCCACGAATAGGCGGGAAGATTCTATTGGCCAGCGTAAGAGCCAAAAGCAGGCTGACACGAATATTAACTAGCATGCTAACATGCAAAAAAAAAATCGATAGCTGCATTCGTCACAAGTGGGAAAAATTTAAATCTGCATGGCACTTTATTCCAATTGGCTCATTCGCTTGCTTAAACTCAATGTTGATTCTGATTCCGCAGAACTGGGTTGGATGAAAAAGTATTTGTTGTTAACATTCTTTTTCATTCGGTTTTTCCAGTTACGAGTCCTTTTTAAAGCTGATCGTTTTGTGTTCATTTTGTTTAGTTCTTTTTTCGTAACAGATTTAATGTTTAGTATAGAGGTTAGAAACATTTCGCAATGTGAGATAGGCAAGAAGTAAGGCATGTAGCAACATCAGCACGGCAAAGGGCACTCCTTTAAAGGCAAGGAAGGGCTAAAATATTTTAAGTCAAGTGATAGCGATTGCTGTATGAGTCGTACGATTTTTGAACGGGCAACGCCGGGCCATGCTGCTAGTTTTTTTTATAATAATGTTCAAAGTATACAAAGCCCAAGAGAAACTCAAGGTAAATGCTTACTGTAGGGTTTTGTATGAGTGTAAGAAGAAGCAAGATGTGATGTTCGTAGAGTCATGCAGGAAAGATTGATAATCTTAGACATGAAGCGGTCAAGACTTCAGTGATCGAGAAAACACCCTATCGGGAATCTGTTTCACAAGGCAGTAGTTCTTAAGAAGACCCTGTCCGAATGGGACTTCCTTCTTGCTAATTGACTATGAAGCGTGTAAGGATTATTCCCCCTTGTGTACGCGGCATAGTGTGTCCCAGTTGTGAAGGTCAGGTAGGCTGGTTGATTGTAACTCGTCAGAACAGATGTTATGGAAATACCGACACAACAGCGAGAGGCTAGTGACGTTAAACCAGTGGCAAGGACATCGTAGAAGAAAAAATAATTAATCACCCAGAAGTCTACGTAGACGCCTTTTCACGCTCTTGAGACAGGCGATTGAGGACTGGGCACCTCCAGCCCAGATATGGCAGAAATGCACTATTGTTTGTCTGATCGGGCTCTTCAAAAGAAGAAGTATAGCCCGTGGGTTCAGATACTTACTGGAGCAGAACAATGAAGTGACTATTTTCCTCGCATCTTTAGCAATAGATCTGATATATATGTCCCACTGGAAGACTGGTGATAGCTTGAGTCCCTATATACGTTCAAGGCAAGGCGAGTCCTTGAGAGAAAACCCAACTCTCATGATAGGAGAAAGTTCAATATCATACGTATCAATTTTGTGTCTCTCTTAAGGTTGTTATAAGCGAGCCTTCAAATACTTTTAAGCGCCCCCTTCAAATACTACTTGATTAGATGTTTTATCTGTGTGAGACAATGTATGACTTCAATCATTCTATCTAATTAACTCGCCAGTAGCAACACTCGGACTGATGTGCACAACGCAATGTTCAGGTGCTGAGCTAAGACCTGAAGATTGTTTCGTATGAAAATCTGAGTCGTGTTAACAGCGAGGAAAAAAATTAATATATAGTTTATAGCTACGTTATATTGCATCGAACACTATTTTATTAACATCAGAACTCATGAATATATATATATATATATATATATATATATATATATATATATATACACACACACACACACACACACACACACACACACACACACACATATATATATATATATATATCACACACACACACACACACACACACACATATATATATATATAATTATTTTTTATAAAAAAAAATTATAACATAAATATGTTATAAAATCACTACAAAAATAGCCATTTTGTTTCAACACACTCTGTGTCTTATCAAGTGATGATGTTGAAAATAAAATAAATGGTTTTAAAAGTTTCAGATTAATTAACGATCCAACACTAGGGGGAAACATTGTTACAAAAGCTAGAATAACCAATCAAAAACAAAGTATAGAAAGATTCAAAAGCTTGACAACGAAATCATGTTATAATAGCTATACAGATCTTTAAGTACGTGTAATATTAAAAATAATTTATACTAACCAATAATTGTGAAATTATATGATAAAATTTAATATTAAAATTAAAAACTGTCAATTTTAAAATCCAAATTTAATCACTATTAAGTTTAAAAACTACAAAATTATTGAGAAAAGAAAAAATATATATGTTTATTCAATTCATTTCTTCATTGAAATTACGTTCGACAAGACGCTACAATATATCCGGTCATTTGACAATACATGTATATATATTTTTTTCTTTTCCCTTTCTTTTCCGATTTTAATGTGTGTGAATGTGGTCTTAAACTCACGCGCAAAACAACAAAAACACAATCAGATTATAATACATAAGCACCCAGACATAATTAGATACACACACACGCGCACACACACACACACACACACACACACACACACACACACTCAAAAAAGTGGGGGCGAGACATGAACATTTCTACAGCCCTTTATGAAAAAAGGAGACGTGGAAACTAACACTTATACACACACACACACACACACACACACACACAGAGTTAAATGTGAATACACTCTACATACACATAGACACCGATAGATACACATACATGCATCCACAGACAATGACATAGACAATCAGATATCACAACCAATAAATATTTCAGACTTAAATAAATGCTAACCACTTATTAAATTATAACTTAAGGGAGCAAATATACAAAGATAAAAATGGTTAAAAATAATATTATTTAATATATTAAAAAGAAAATTCCAAAACCATAAATATCAATAAAATATATATATTAATCATATAAGTTGATAATAGTTTCATTATATATTAGGCAAAGAAAAACAGGATAAAGAAATCCACAGGTACATATATATATATATATATATATATACGCGGCAGCAAACACAAATTAACACACATAAACATACACTCATACATACATATGCATACAGAAATACATACAAATAAATATATAAACATAAACATATACGCACATATACATATCTATGATAACAAGTACACATGCACGCATATATACATATAAACCTAAATACACACATATATACACAGATTTTTATGCACACATACTTACATATATAAAAAACAGTCATGATATACCAAAGTTTCCATCCCCACACATACACACAAACAAACGCATACATAATAGGTGCCAACCCACACACACATATATATATACATACACAAACATACATAATATATGTATACACATACATACATATCTACAAATAAACTTATATAAATATATCTATCTAAAATAACAACTACCAATATATACATGCATACATAAAAATACAACAACACTCAACCAAATACATATATAAACGTGCTAACATATAGGTACATAAATATACCTTCAAATACCAACACACAGCAATGTACATATAGCCTAACATACAAATATATAAACACATTCATACAAAACAGAAATATACTTAAATATAAATATACATACACAATAAAATAGGACCCATACAGATATATACATATATATACACACAGATATATATATATATATATATATATATATATATATATATATATATATATATATATACACACATACATACACACATACATACACCCATACATATATATACAAATATATCGTGGCACAAAGCCGAAATTAGGGGGCACACATACATACATACATACATATATATATACATATATATATATATATATATATATACACACACATATACATATACATACATACATACATATATTTACACATATACACACATATATACATATACATACATACATACATATATTTACACATATACACACATATATACATACGTATACACACACACATATATATACACACATATACATACATATACACTCACCCATACACAAATGCATATATAGGCACACACATACACATATACATCAACAATTATTAACCTTTTCTCTTATAATCTTTCATACCTTCCCACATTATATATATATATATACACACACACACTTACATATATATATATACGCACCCACCCAACCTTACACACACACACATATATAAAAAAAACAACATATAAATACACTTATACACAAACCTACACATTCCTCAGTGCAAATACTCTAATCAACACATAAATAAATATATACACATTTACACCAACACTAATAACATTATGCAGGTAAACAATACACATTTATATCGTAAGTATGACCATCATGCAATAAAAATACTTATCTATTAAAAATACAGCGACATATCATTATCATTTAAAGTATACGACCCCTACACTAAGTTAAATTTATAACGGTGTTTACAATTTACTGTAAGTTCATATCTTTGATTTAATAGATCAGCCTTGTTTTTAAATCTAATAATTTCAAATTTTTCATTAAGGCATAGGTAACATGGGGCATATAGGGAGTTACATGTCCGAGCTTTCTTAACCAAACTCCATTTAACCGTAGGTGTTTTGTTCTTATCTTATAAAAATTATAACTATCAACACCCTCGGTGTCTTATCAAGTGATGATGTTGAATATAAAATAAATGGTTTTAAAAGTTTCAAATTAATTAACGTTAATTAATTTGAAACTTTTAAAACCATTTATTTTTAAACAAAATGGCTATTTTTGTAGTTATTTTATAAAATATTTATGTTATAATTTTTTTATAAATAATAATTATATATATATATATATATAAACAGCGGCGCCTCCTGCTACTAAGCATTACTCTACAAGTAAATTGAATTAAGTTCTCTTAGTCGCTGGCTTATTTCGTATATGAAAAAAAACCGTTAAAAGTTGCTTCCTTTCGACGTTAAAATTGCCTTCCGTGTGACGATGGCCTAGAAATAAAATATCTGACTGATATTAAATCAGTCGGGTTTCGATCCTGGTTTGAAGCAATCGGACGTCTAACCAGCTGAGGAGTTGTGATACAGCGAAACAGTCTGTCTGTGAATGACTATATATATATATATATATATATATATGCATGCTCCCGGAAATCCGTCTGAGATCTTTGGGGAAAGGGGATTTAAAAAAAATAGCGGCTTCTACTGCTATTAAGTCTTACTATTCAAGAAAATTGAACTGAGTTCTCCGAGCCGCCGGTGTATTTCGTACAGAGAAAAACATCAAAGTTTCCTTCTTTTCTGCCGTGCGACGATGGTCATCTGACTGATGTCAAATCAGTCACGTTTCGATCACGGCTTGAAGCAATCGGATGCTTAGCCACACTGAGAAGCTCTCTGGGATGACTATATATATATATATATATATATATATATATATGTGTGTGTGTGTGTGTGCGTGTGTGAGTGACCTCACTACCATGAATAAAATAGATCAGCAGCTTTATACTCCTTCACTATGCACCTAATCCAACAAAATTATGAAGGTTACTCTGATTATTATGCGTAAAATGTATATCTGACTTTTTTTGTGGCTTTACAAGCACACAAGCGGCCTTTCCTGAGAAATTACTGACGGCACGTGCCTTATATCTATCTATCTATCTATCTATCTATCTATCTATATATATATATATATATATATATATAACAGTAAAATATTTTCGGCTGTTAGCTTTTTTTAAGCCAATATTTACATCCTCTTGATTACAGTTATTGCATGACACAGTAGTGTTTTTTTGGTTTTTTTTAATAGTACATAGAATAAGTTCTCGCTGTTTTCCAACAGACGGCATTCCCAGAACTGCGTGGGTGTAGTTTCATATGGTAACGCATCTGTAAGGAAGTACTATTAGCAAGATGGAAATTCAGCGTATGTCATATCGCCTAAGTGTAAATAACTTTGTTTTTTCCTAGCTTTAAAAATGTCGGATTTCGTTCCAAAGAAAGTGTATTTTCGGGTAATTTTACTTCACTACTTTATTCAAAAGAAATCTGCAGCTGATGCACACGGATTTCTTGTTGAGACTTACGGCGACCATGCCATTTCGGAAGCAACATACACAGATTGGTTTAGACGCTACAAAAATAATGATTTTGATGTTGAAGATGCAGAACGCTTTGGCGCACCGAAAAAGTCTGAAAACGAAGAATTAGAGTCATTACTTCATGAAGAGTCATGTCAGGCGAAAGCTGAACTTGTAGAATCATTAAGAGCTGATCACACAACAATTTAGAAACGTTTGAAAGAATTAGAAATGATTCAAAAGCAAGGACACTGGATGTCGAGAGACAGACGTCGAACGGCGTATTATCACATGTAAAGAGCTACAGAAAAGGAAAGATTTATGTATCGTGACCGGCGATGAAAAGTGGATACATTACGATAACCCTAAGCGTAGAAAATCATTGGGATAAGCCAGGCCATGCATCAATATCGAATATGCATTTGGTGGGATCAGTTGGATTTAGTTTATTATGAGCTGCTCAAACCGACAGAAACCATCACGAGAGATCACTATTGACTACAACTGATGCGATTGTGCCGAGCATTGAAAAAAACAAAAACGGCCTCTATACAAGCAGAGACACGACAAAGTGATTTTACGACATGACAACGCTAGACCCCATGTTACAAAACGGGTGAAAACCTACTTGGAAATGCTTAGATGTGAAGTCCGACCCCACTCGCAGTATTCACCAGACATTGCTCCGTCTGATATCACATATTCCGATCAATGGCACATGGCCTGGCTGAGCGGCACTTTCATTTTTAAGAAGATGCCAAACAGATGGGTCGGCTCGTGGTTAACCTCAAAAGACGTTTCGTTTTTCCGACATGGAATTCAAATCTGACAGAAAGATGGGAAAAATAGTGGCTAGTGATGGACCTTACTAATTTTTGTAAATAAGACATTACTGAAAAATAAGCGAGAACGTATTCAAGGTCTTATTTGTATCAATGATCAAAACATATAGTAATTATCAATGTGTATTTATATTTATATATCCGGTGAATTTATCTAGAGATTTTCGGTCCTACCTGTAGTGGGAAAAGAGTTTAATCAAGTTAGGACATATGTGAGTGATCACTTCCCTTAGAAGTTTCACTAATCTATAAATATTAAATGTTTATCTACATTTAGACAAAATCTGTTCCCAAGCAAAAATGTACCGTTTAATTATTCAGTTCCTTTGCTCCCAAGCTTTTTAGACTGTAATTTCTTTTTCTTCGAATCTCTTCTTTCCTGTGGTATTCTTAGATTCATATGTGTTTTAACAGATTAGTTTGGACTCGAAATATGCTTTGTCGTCACCGTTCGTCGTTCTGTAGCTAATTGTTTTCTTCCGAGAGATATTTCTATTTCACTGTTATATGAAACACACTAGATCTTTAACTTGAAATAACACTGATCAAAAAGCTACACACATTTATATAATGACAGGAATAATCAACGAGTCATGGATACAATTGAACGTCTAGAAATATAAAAGAACGGATTCATTAAACGGTTTATTGTGAATTCAATATCTAAGCTTTACTGAATATCAGTCTTGTGATCTTCATAAGAAAACAGGACTTACGCAAGAAGAATAACCACAGGACATTGTTGCACATAAAATATATGTATATTAACAAGATGTACAATATCAAACAATGAAACAGTGAAAGAAAACATGCATTTAAGTAAGAAAGGTTGAATTAATCAAGAATTGCCTCCCTTTGACTTCAACTTAAGAGTTCAATGAGAGATAATTATTTGATTTAAAGTTCACTGGATAAATGTTTTTAGTGAACGGGTACACATTATCATCAGCATGTGGGTGTGCTTGTGAGTGAGAAGAATGGCGCGTGGTTAAAACTGGAGTTCCAACTGTCGTAGATTCGGTTAGCAGTTGAGATCTCACTAAATGAAATGAGAAAAACATGGCTTAAATAAGCACCTATAGGCTCCGATTCCTTGCGCGGGAAAAATTATTCTTCATGTACAAACGATCTGATTGGTTGGTATCAATCAATCAGCGAGCAAGCTTTGAGGAGACTTAAGGAAGCTTCTGTGAGCCACTTTTCCAAAATTGCCTGTAGAAAATGTATTAGCGATTTATTAGCCAATGATCGTTTGGCATTGTACATGTGATGTTGTGTTTGTATGTATATGATTGTACGTAAAGTAGGTTCGCACAATCTCACTATTAAGAGTTTTATAAAAGTTTCGTCATTTTTGGTGGCACGAGTACACTAGTATTGTAATATACATGTTATTGTAATATGTACTACTACTACTACTACTACTAATAATAATAATAATATATATATATATATATATATATATATATATATATTTTTGTGTGTGTGTGTGTGTGTGTGTGTGTGTGTGTGTGTTTCATAGAAAATATTCGTCCTGGGAACCGTCATATAGCCTGACGTGCCTTAACCGATCGAGCCACGGAGGATCGTTCTATGAAAAATTTTCGGACATTCAGGCCGGTAAATGTTATTAATACTGTATAATATAAAACAGAGCATTTACTTAAATATTTGTATCTATAAAAAGAATGTATAAACATAAAAATATCTTAAAATAATTGTCGAACTTTGTCCATTTCATAATGTGTGGCGTCATACATATATCATTATATATATATATATATAAAGGGTTTTCTAATAAATTGAAGCGATTTTAAATGTGAATTAAGTTTAAGCGTCTAATGTTATTTTGTCTATTTTCTTTGAGATTTGGCGGCTATTTTGGCGATATTATTTTTCACCCATAATTGCCATGGCTTACATAACATGATCCAATAGAGAAATAAATAAGTTTTCACCAATAATATTGATTTATTTACTGCTGACTTTTATCCGTCTTAATGAAACACCCTTATATATATTCCGTCTTAATGAAAGCCCCTTTATATATTAGTGATATTTTTATTTAAAAATATTTTATTGACAACACGGAAATTTTTATGTTTTGGGACGTTTTGTTTTGCCCCGTCATCAGGCAATGTTCGGTGTTTATGTAATCATTTCCCTCATAAATTAAACCATTTTCATCATAAACTACCGAACAATGCCTGATGACGGGACAAAAAAATCCCGAAACACAGAAATTTCCCTGTCACAATGTGTTATGGTCCAGGTTAAGACCAAGAAAGTACAACACGAACACAAGAGCAGAAATAACGAAGGTATATTACACGAAATAATAATACAAGATGTGGAAGGTGTTAGTATGACTGTCAGTCTGGTTTGGAGTGAACTACTATCGGTTCGACTCGATCCGACCATCTCTCTTGAGAGGCATAATATACATAATGTTAGGAAGAGTTCATTCTGTAGTTATAAGTAAGACCTAGACACCCCCTCCCAAGCTTTTACCTCACAGGGATCTTTAATATTTTTCCTCTTCGGATTAATCATCAAAGGCTCTGTAAATTTTCTTTTTCTGCTTGATTTCCGCGGTTCTGAAATTGCTTGAAGCCTTTGCATATTAAAGGTGTCAAATATTGTGTCCATTACTTGCTCCTCTTCCTGAAGTTGACCGTTAGAATCCTCTAACAGCCTCTTTCTGATCTGATTTAAGTGCCTTTTATGCAAGAACTTCGGGTCCTGAATTATGTAAAACACGTTCCCGATTCGTTTCTCTATTGTACCTGGCTCCCAATAGGATGTGTTGTTTTTGAACATTTTAAAAAAAAAATTCTCCCCTGGGCTAAATTTTCTTTTTGGTACAAACGACGTTAGTGATTGCTTTGTCTGTTTTGGCAGTAATTTGTCGAATAGCGATCTAATTTTTCGGGCGAATGTCACTTCCGCCGGCGATAATGCCAATGGCGTAGGACTGTTCGGTGTAATTCTATACACTTGCAAAAATTGCTGTAAAGCCTTTTCTGTTGGTACGTCATAAGCTTTCCTTAGTGCTCTTTTTAATGTATCTACAAACCTCTCCGCTTGCCCGTTTGACCATGGGTGATATGGCGGAGATTTGATGTGTTTCACCTGAAAAGTTTCACAAATTTCGTGAAAATCCGCAGATGTAAATTGTGTTCCATTATCGGTGACTAAACAATCAACCACTCCGAAACGAGCAACCAGCTCGTGAAGGCAATTTATTGTCGTCTCGGAAGTAGGTTTTCTACAACGAAATACTTCTGGCCATTTGCTGTAACTATCTACTACAATCAAGTAGTAGAAATCCTCTAATGGACCTACGAAATCTATATGGATTCTCGACCAAGGTCGATCTGTCTTAGGCCATGGCTTATGAGTGACCGGAGTTGCCTTGGCTGCTAAGGAACAGCCATTGAATTTGTACACCATATGTATAATATCTTGATTCATGTTTGGCCAGTACACGTAACTCCGCATTAAGGATTTCAACCTGTGCTTTCCTGTGTGGCCCATGTGAAAATCCTTGAGGATTCGCCTTTGTAGCGTTTTCAGGGTTACTACTCTTTCATTATATAGCAGAACATTATCACATAATGAAAAACTGTCTGCAATATGCTTATCTTTTTCTGCAATTTTTGTTTTCGTTTCCTTTATAAATTCGTAATTCACTGATTCGTTTCTTATTTCCTGTAATGTGACAGGGAGATTTCGAATTGTACTACATAATGATGTTCTAATATCTTCCTCATATCGTAGCGCTGCAATTACGGAATCTTCTAATAGCTCCGTTTCTTTGGTATTAGTCTCGAAAGACCGCCTGCACGCCCGATTTTCTTTGATGGAATATACTCCAATTTGAAATTATAATTTAATAAAATCGTCCCCCATCTTAGTAATCTATTAGCAGTGTAGACAGGTAGACCTTTCTTTGATCCAAATATTGTTAGTAACGGATTGTGGTCCGTCTGCAAGGTGAAAAATCTACCGTAAATATATCTGTGGAATCTTGTAATCGCAAAAATAATCCCCAGCGCTTCTTTTTCGATTTGCGAGGAATTTTGTTCGGCCGGTAGTAACGTTCGTGACGCATGCGCGATGGGTTTTAGTGTCCCATCCAGCATTTTATGAAGTATACATGCCCCAACACCATAGGCAATGGCGTCACTCGCGACTATTATTTCCAGTTTGGGATCAAAATGCGCTAAAAATAAATCTGCTGGTAGAGTCTTAATGATTTTGTCGAAAATTTTCTGACGTTCATCTGACCATTCCCAAAATGTCTCCTTCTTCAACAGTTCATTTAGGGGTGCGCGTAATTTGTGCATGTTAGGAATAAATTCTTGATAATAATTTAGTAAGCCCAAGAAGCTTTGTAACTCGGCTAAATTTTTTGGAACTGGCATTTTTTTTTATTACCGTGGCTCTTTCTGGGTCTTGTCTTCTTCCTTCTTCATTAATAATATGGCCCAGATATTTTATCTCCTTCATAAAGAAGTCACATTTATTTTCCTTTACCTTAAAACCGTAATTTTGTATCTGCCTGAAAACCTCTTGAACGTGTTCCCAGTGTTGTTCAATATTTTTGCTATTTATCAGAATGTCATCAAGGTAATGCGATCGTGAAATCTAGTCCGCCTAGCATAGTGTCCATTATTTGCTGAAATATCGCCGGCGCGACCTTGATTCCGAATGGCAATCTCTGGAACTTTATGCGTGTTTATGCACAGAACCTCGAGATTTCCTCATCTACTGATACTTGAAGGTATGTTTCGCTCAAGTCTATTTTTGGGAAAAATTTTCCTCCGTTCAACTTTGTGAAAACTTCCTCTGGACTAGGGAGAAGATAGTGATAATCTTTAATCGCTGCATTCAATCCCGTCGAGAAATCAGCGCA